>CM050405.1:55737812-56337812 GCA_027580255.1 Therioaphis trifolii | reverse complement strand
TATAGTCAAGCTAATGGTATTAATATACCACAGTATTTATAAAGTATATAATGGATATGTACTCCATCCATTTGTTCATTTTGAACATTTTACTCGTCCGTGATGTAAAACATAAATAAATCAATGTTGTATAATGTCTCAAATTTAAACCCTTAAAACCAAAATCCTCGAAGCTTATTAAAATAAATAATTAAAAACACACCATTGTTATTTTCGTGGAAATAAAATTAATACATCCCGAACGATAACCGAAAAAAAGTTTATTCTCATCATCAACATGTCTCATTTGCATTCCAAAAATTGAACACTTATTCATATTTCCTTTGATTTTGTTTGACGGTTAAGAAATCTATGCATCATTGATTAAAATAAAATCACTGTTTAGTTTCAGTATACGTCTAATCGTGAGTAAACTGTTTTGCGTTCATTACATTTTCATTTGTTGGCGTTTTTGGGTGACATAATAATACACGATAATAACGTGTAACCTGTGCTGGCGCAGAACGTAACGCCGAAGGTACAACGTAACAGTACAATCGGATGTGGTTTCTTAAAAAAAAAAAAATTATCAAACCTCCACGACACATTCTAAAATGGACACGATGCACATCGTATAAAGTACTAGATCGGTGAAAACGATAATCCCCACAACGTCGTGTAATAAACTGAACTTCGGCAGGGGAAACTTTATTGTTTTTTATACTGCTGCGTCTCTAAAAACAAGAAATACGCGCAAACGTCGAGTGTACGGTGTCATGTGCAGAGCATGTTCGGTGAAAAAAAAAAAGATTAATTTTTACGTTCCTCGTAATACGTACCGTCGACGTGGGTGAAAACAATACTAATAGTATCAATCAGCACACGCGTGTTTTCGCTTCAGTTGAAACGGTACGTCAGCGGATAATGGGAATACCGTATGGAATACAATGAAAAGTCATTTTTTATGTTTACTTAGTTTGTTTTTTGTTTGTTTATTATTTTCCCTCGCAAAAGGCAACTCGAACGAAACGACGGCTCGCCGTGCTTGCGTGCGTGTGTGTGTGTGTGTGTGTGTGTGTGTGTGTGTGTGTGTGTGTGTGTGTGTGTGTACGCGTGCAGATATTATTATACGTCCGACTCGATACTCTGTCGCGCGTGTATACCGACCTACCTACTGTGTAATAAGAGGTATTTACGGTTTGTCGGGCCCACAACAGTTATTGTTTCCAGGCTCAATGTCCCGGACGAAATTAACAATCGTACACACACACACACACACACACCCACACGCACATATAATATGTTTTATATAACGTCGTGATTTATGACGGTCAAACGTCTGCGCACGTGATTCGGTTCGGTTCATAAGACGCAGCCCGGTAGAAATACTTTTCAGCGGTGAATAGGCGGTTTTTTTTTTCTATTCGTCGGCCTCGTGCAGGATAAGCCGTACGTGAACTGTGGCCACAGAGTTTTAGTAAAATATATTTGATTTAACTTGAGCTTATAAATATATACATAAATAATTACGATACAAAAGTGTTCTTTTACATTTGTGAGGAAAAATTAATTAGTAAATATATGTTTAAAACTAATTGTAATGTTCTTATGTCCGACGTGAATACTATTAAAAACAATAATTTTTAATCTATTTATTTCTTAAACATATCAACTGAAGTTCATGAATTTATAATTTAAATTTGATAAACAACGATTACAATGATCGACAACCAGTCGAATTGACATTATTTGATCCGAATTATCATTACGGTTTACTTCGTTCAGTTTAAGCCCTCCTTCAGTCTATCGTTTTCGTTTTTGACATCGTTTTAACCTGAACGATATACTATCAACACGTTCAATAAATACTTACGTAAGTATAGATTTGCTTGAATCAGTCGCACAATTTTACATGAGAATAAGACTCAACAAATCGTCGACGACGAATTGTCACGAAGTGATTTAAAACCAAGCCCTTTTATACGCAGTATTTTAAACGACTCGTGAATGTTTTCATTATAAATACAAACAAATAAAATAAATTTCTTTTTGAAAAAAAACTGTATACTTGACCGTTGTTTAAAGCGGAATAAAAAACGAATTAGGGTACATTTTTTTACGTGCAAAAAGACTGTATATAATATAACTCAAGATATTACATGACTTGTTTTTAAGGCAGCTGTATTTTTTTTTTTTTTATAACATTCCACGACTTTTCGTTGAATTAATTTATTTACATTTTTTGTTTTTCAACGTAAAAAGTGACAACCAGCGTGCAGTATTAAAATGAAAAATAAAGTCTAGTAGTTTTTATTTCATGTGAAGCGCACGCATAATATTATGTAAAAATGATTTATTAATAGCCGTCGCTAGAATTTACTCATTCAAATAAAATATTTTCCGCTGACTAATAAATAGTTAATAAAGAATACCATGTTGTTTTTAAATAAAAAAAAAGACGCGTTTTTAAGCTCGTCGCATTTGTTTATTCAGAATGAAATTAAATCGATTTTTTCGAATCATTAGGACCGAATTTCCCATTTCCTCTACATGTTATTTAAAATCGTCGGGTACATTAAAAGAAGCCATATTATTTATAATAAATTATTTATATTTTCTTTATGTTATTATTTATATTAACATAATATAATTTATCATCTATCATATTGCGAATCATACAAATTTAAAATGCTATAAAGTATTTAAATTGCAACTTTCAACACAATATTATTTTCACATCGTATTGTATCATTGATCTATAAGTAACAGTTATGTTGGTTTTCCAGCTCTCAATTCGTATATTACCTGTTGGAAAAAAAAGAACAAAACAAAAGTTAAGTGGTCAATGAAATAATTAAAAACAAACAAACGAAATTAAAAAAGACTAAATCAAACGTTGCTAAAATGTTTGAAAATGAATGTGCGTGATTTTTCCAATGTTATGGATGATTATTGAAACTTTTCTTGAAACATTAACAGTCATTAACATAATATATGAATAAAACCACAACATTTCTCAAAATAGCGCTCCTCGGATAATCGATAAATTTGAGATAGGTTTTGTACGGAGAACAATTGAAGCTAATAGTTTTAATAAATGTTTAATTTAATAACAGAATTTACGATGAGACATTGTATCACACAACGAAACCAAACGAATTAATTCGTGATAGAATTGTAAAAGAGAAAATAGTTTTTATCAAGGGCTAATATAGTATCATTAACCCGATTTTCTAAGGCTTTCGTGATAGTCATTTCAGAGTATACATTTTTTACATATCTCCAAGTTAAATTATAACTTTCAATATAATACAGCTGAATGGACAACAGATTAATGAAAAATGAGTGGCTCTTTGTTAGCTAAATTTTTTTGAAATTTAAATATACCTAACGTGACTTAATAATATCATTACCATAATGTGTGTGTGTGTGTGTGTGTGTGTGTGTGTGTGTGTGTGTGTGTGATGACTAGGGCCCGGAAATTGATGCATTTTGCATTTTTTTTTTTTTTGGAACTTTTTAGACGATGCTCTCCTGGCCACAAATCTGTTTCATAAGCATGTGAATCTAAATAACTAATTTTTATTTTGCATTTTTTTAGCATTTTTTGGTGCTTATTACTTTTTAAGTCATTTTTTGCGATTTATAGGTCATTTTCCAACATTTTTAGTTATTTTTACTGCTTTCACACAAGTTCATTTCTTATCGTTTCTTGTCGACCATTATGCCAATAACTTAAACCACAGACTAAGATAAGTACCTTTCCAATTTTATCTCGACGATTACATTATTGTCGTTGTCGTATTGTAGTGAATAATATTGTACCTACATTTTATTATTTTTCGTAATATTTTCGAAATGCCGAAAATTAAAACGGTGGTCCATTTCAGATTTGCCCCAATCACTTCAGTAGGCGTGGAGAGAAGTTTTTCCAAGTATAAAAATTTATTAACAGATAATCGTCGTTCATTTACTTTCGATAACATAAAATACGCTCTAATTTTACAATGCAATGATTTTGATTTTTAAATAATTTGTAAGCATTGATAAATTTATAAAATAAATATTTTTAATTTTTTTTATTTTCCTATTTTAAGGACATTTTTGTTATTTTTGTCATATTTTGAATTTTATAGTAAAACAGAGTAAAATATTTTTAATAAAATGTATTTTTATTAATATAAAACTAATATTTGTAATTTTTTAGGTCATTTCTTTAGGACATTTTTTGCCATTTGTATGGTCATTTTTTATTGTTTTTAAGGTCATCAACTTCCGAGCCCTAGTGATGACTGTAGTAATCAATAATCAAACATACGAATTCGGAATACCATTATTAATACAGTAATTAATAGTAGTACGAATATCAGCGGCAGCAACGGTAGTACAACATTAGTACATAGTTGCGCCTATTAGTAATAGTGATGCGGCGCCGACAGTGTAATAATAATTAGCACAGCAACAATTATTGTCAGTATTATTATCATTACGGTTGGCGATCCGTCTGAGTACGTCGACCGTAATAATATCGTGTATGGTTCGATAACACTCGTAGACGCGTGTTGGTCGTAACATCGAAACGATACGTTTACGCTGGTCGTGTGTGAATTCGAAATGAGTGTGACATGATCGCGTTTCACACGTTGACTCCGCGGACAAAATCCGTTCGACACGTCGACACGACAATAAGTTCGTAGTGGGCGAAAAAATCAAAAAAGTCCAGTCGATTTCTACATTTCAGTTCCTGTCCAAACGTCATACTTTCCGAGCACGACGTTCCAAAACCCGCGGTCCGTCCGTAACGACGTAACATGACCACAACGCGCAGCACCGTACTTGGACTTTTGGTTCGCCGGGGCACCACGGACGAGTCGTCCTCTTTATAGCGTACGGTACAGGGGTTTGGTAGCGTAGGTTAGGTAATTATATTTAAACAACGGCCTTGAAAAAAATGCATTGATGTTTCATAAAGTCAAAAGGATGCCATCCCCGCGTGTGTTATCTCTGTCCTACTTACGTGCACAACGCAGAAAATTAGTAATCAGAAGAACCTATTCTGTGCTTTTTAACTTTAATATCAGAGTGAATAGACCAAGTATCAAACTTAAAGTCAATAACGTCATCTGTGTGTTCAAGTGACAGTTTTTCACAGGATCTTATTTTTTTAAGCGAGTAAAAAACTTTTCAATATGTTAGTATTTTACGTGATCGTGATGAAATTACCCATATGCTTTTGTAAGTCACTCTTTTTTCTGTTTTTTACTACCTTTTTTTTTGAACTTTGTTGCTAAAATTGAAAAATTGTAATAAGATTATTATTTCTTGATTAAAATGTATAATACCAAATGTTAATCATTCATTCATTCTGTCTAGTCCAAACACACACACAAACACACACACACACACACACACACACACACACACACACACACACACACACACACACACACACACACACACACACATATCGTTATCTACTAGGTCACCGTTTACAATACCGTTGTAAATACCTATCAAAAAACTTGTACCAACGAGTAACGCCTATATAATTTGAAAATCCTTTAAGCTGTTTTTTAATTTCAAATACATAAATACTAATCATCGTTAATAACTCAGCGTTATTCATTTTTCATTTGATTTTATGTTGTAGTGTCAGATTAAACGCTATCCCAAACCAGAGTGATCACATTCTAAAAATAAATTGTCAAGACTTTTTTACAACAAAACATTTCGCGATCACATTGGTGTAAACAATAAGTAACGAACAATTCTATAGGATATTTTAAAGTCATACATCGGTCTAAATAAAAATTCAATTAATACTTGGGACCAGTGTCCTCCCCTAAACTCAGCTTCATGACGCATATACACATCTTGTGTGTGTTGGGGGGGTAAGAGTGTCTCTGTCGAGTCTAACCACCTGTGGTCCGAAATACTGTGACGGCAAGTCTCTTAGTGGTGGGGTAGCAAACTCGCTCGAACAATTGGCTAAAGAAAGTCACCCCTCGCAGACCACACACAAATTATTTCCGCACAAAGCGATTAATAATAATGATATTCAACTCGGAGAACGTAGCAAGTACGCGAGAGTATTTTATGTAAAACGATAATTCCGAATTGTTCGGGGCACGGTTAAATTAGCATTTTAAAAGGCGAACGGTTTTTTTCTCCCGCCGGCCCTGGACGTTTTTGTCGTCTACTTTATGGACGATTCGCCGGGAAAAATATCGCGTTCGCCGCGTCCCGTCACAATAACGGTCTGATATTATATACACACAACGCGAGCAACTGCACGCTGTTTTCGCGAAATTAAAACAAACTAATATTTATGTGCTATAGAAGTTTTGCCGGTTTTTTTAACCTCCACCCGCACTTCCTCCTCGCGTAATGTTCAAATGTGTACAAGAAAAAAAAAACAGCGAACGGGACACCTACCGCAATCCGAGGTGGAAGGGCGGCGAGGGAGCGACGGAACAGCGACGCGCGGAGTAGAAGGGACTCGGCGGCAACACTTCGATAACCTAAGAGCCGGAAAATTTAGGAGGGACCCCGTGCACCACGCGCGCAGGACGCGAAACTTTTATTTTCTTCGCAAACGTTGTTATGAGCATTAATATTAAACAGCGGCGACGACGGCGGTGGCGGGCTCGTCGGAGAGCCCGAGGCTCGCCACCGGAAAACGAAGCAGGTGCAATTTCCTAAAGTGAACCGTAAATCAAGGTATTTTTAGCCGTCTTTTGTGGATGTAAAAAAAAAAAAAGAAAGAAAAATAAAAAGTAGAAGACGAAGAGGGAAAAAAATAAAGGGAAGGAAGGAGAAAAAACGGGTGGAGATAAAACGTGATACCGAAAAAGTTTAACGGATGAATAAATGATGATGATAGACGTGCGTGTAATACGCGCCGCGCGTACCGTAGTATTCCGGCCGGACGCGCCGGGGCTTCCGCTCGTACCGATCTCGTCGTAAATCTAAATCTCGTAACGTTATTGGTGGTTTGTTGTAGCTGCTCCGCGCCACGACGCTACGCCAGCGATCGGAAACGGAGAAAAATTACGATGAAGACGACGACGGTAATAATAATACCTACCTACTAATAATAATGATAATAATATTAATAATAACAACAGAATTCGGTTTTTGAGGCGATTCGAATGATAAAAAAGGCACTGACACTTTAAAAAAGGCAAAAAATCTATACATTTCAATAAAATTATCTATAAATACTTCTTTTGACCAACAGACATACTGCAAAGTGCGTTTTACGGGGGAGACCTCTGAAACATTCGAATGCAAAACCGGCTTGAGACAGGGAGACGCATTATCTCCGATACTATTCAATCTTGCCTTGGAACAAGTAATAAGGGACATGCGTGAAAAACGAGAAATGGAATCGGTTGGGACGAATAATATTCTAGCATATGCAGATGACTTGGTATTTTTAGGATCATCTATAAATGAAATAAAAACTAGTGCGGGAAAATTGTTTAAAGCGTGTCAAAACATGGGTTTAATAGTTAACGAGGAAAAGACAAAATACACGGTTATGTCAAGACAAGTAACCCCGAAGAGCGATCTCAAGATATGCGGATACTTTTTCGAACAAGTAAAAGAATTTAAATATCTAGGGGTGAACATTAATGAGGAAAATAACATGCATGAGGGGATAAAGATCAGACTGGTGATGGCAAACAAAAGCTATTATGCAATGAAAGGATGTTCACGTCGAAGTCACTGTCGCGGCGAACAACGGAAAGACTGTACATAACCTATTTGCGGCCAACAGCGACGTATGCATGCGAGACGTGTGTGAGCACAAAGGGTGACGAGGCAAAGCTAGCCATCTTTGAAAGAAAAATACTAAGGAGAATCTATGGTCCAGTGTTCAATATAAACCTAGGAGTTTTCGAAAGAAGGAAAAATGAAGATTTAGAAAAACTCTATAATAAACCGGACATCTGCAAATTTCTTTGTAGCAAAAGACTGAAACGGGCTGGACATGTGTGGCGTGCAGGAGGATGTCTTATAAGAAAAGTGCTCGATGGAAAACCGAATGGAAAAAGGTCCATAGGAGACCACGGCAAAGATGGTTCGATACAGTGAAGAAAGATTTGACACGAGTGGACCCTACTTATAACATCAATTTGGCAGTTGACAGAATGCATTGGAGAGGAATTGTAGAAGCGACATTAGACCTATAAATGGTCTGTTTTAAGCCTAAGAAGAACGTTCTACATGTCAAAATTTGTTTTTTCATCTTATCTTGGCACATATTAATTTGTATCCTAAAAATATTCAAAATTAATGTGAAAAATATATAATTAGACACTTAATTTAAAAAAAAAAAAGCAAATAAAGTCATTTTTAGGCAAAAAAGGCAAAAATGAAGATCATCCATTTGCATGGAAATTGTACGAAACAAGTTTATATATAAGAATTGTCTTTCTATCAGTTAAAAAAAAAAAAAAAGGCATTTGTCTCAAAATCCAAACTCTAACTATAACGAATCAGACGGTTCTCGTCTTCGAAACTTCTAAACAGAATTTATAACTGGTAATATAGAAAGTGTAAATAGATAATGCATTCAAACGGAGAATACAAATGGCCACAGCGCGTGCGTTTACAATTCAACTTTTAATAACTTTATTAACTTGAAAATATTACAAAAAAACTTAATAAATCTATGACACCGTATTGCTGTACTCGACTATGGTTTGTGACTTTAACGATAAAGCAAGACATTTGATTTTTTTGGATGTTCAGTCAGTACCGAGTTTCTGTGCCTCAAAAAACTTTATCTGCAAACACGACGAATTTATATGTAATCATATGTTGTATAATAGTTCTATATTATATATTATATATATATATACATATACATATTATTATTTATTTATGCTCGTAATCATATTTTTCTACCACAAAAATGAAACGTGACGGTTAAATGAAACATCAATTTAGTCGCCTAGCTTACAAAACACTTCGAGGTCGACGTGACTTAAACTTATTTGAGTTGAATTGTTATGCATATTGGTTCAAACGTTTGAAAAACTTTACAATCGGAAATTCGTGTGGGCTATACCTACACATTGCGATTCGGCTTATGAAAATGACATTTCAAATCGTTTCGAAACAACGGTGAAAGTATGAAAGTAACTAATTAAAAACGCATTTTATAATGTAACGAATGTTTTCACATCGATACTGCAGTGTTTTTAAAGACGAGTCGTATAGGTAATAAACTAAAACTGTTTTCACACGTTTCGATAGTTTTCGACCACAGACCATTTAAAGACTGTCACGATATTTGGGCGCACAATATTTGAGCACTCGTGTTTATCTCCCGTACTTGTCGTATTAATTATTATCGTACTGTCTTATAGTTGCATACTCGTGCAGATAACAACTCCAAAGCAGCTAAATGCTATTAACCGTTTGGTTTGTATAAAATTGGTTTTCGATTTCAATTAATTTTATATTTAATCTCGATGAGCTGTGCTTAATTTGTATGTTTAATGATATTAAATATGTGTGCTGTTATGACTTTTACTGCTTAGAGGGATTGTGCACCGTGATCCCCTCCTGTCTCCCGATTACGCGGTCGGTTGTCACACGTTATAATAATAATAATAATAATAATAATAATAATAATAATAATTGGACTCGCCGCAGGCAATCACAGGTATTATTTAAGCGTGTTTAAGTAGTGACTGAATCAAAATTATACACAAAGAACCGTGAAATGTTACTCCATTTTCACGGTAGTAGTAGTAGTAGCCGATGAAATAATAAAAATGAAATGTATAAGCTTCAAGTTGTTATTATAATGATTAAAAATACTTTAACTCCATTATCAACGCACGTCAGTGATATCGGTTTTGTGTTTAGTGGGGTTAGAAGCTTAACCCCCACTCCGCAATTTATTTCTGCTAACGAATTACAATATTCTAAAATCAAAATAAAGCCATTTAAATTAACAACGATTGTAGCCCCCCCCACAACCAAAATAGATCCTGTATTTGCCACACGCACCTTTACCAACTGTGTTTAAGATGTACAGTGCCTCGGGTGTACTTTATTTCCAATATTATAATATTCCAATCACGTCGTCAAACTTAGTAGTAAATGAGGCGAAATATTTTCGATACGATGATAGGTATCGTTGTTTATCTACCATGAACGCGCATTATGTATTAGATACTGAATGTAAAATATTAAAGAATCATTCACCTAGTGACAGAAATTTACACTAGTATTTCTAATATATATCTCAATTGTATTACATTTTGATTTTTAGATTTTGAATGAATCGAAGTATCAATTGGTTTAATAATTATGTTTAATTTTTTTTTTTTTTTTTTTTTTTATGTACCGTTTGGAAAATATTTTTTGTTCAAAAATTACATTCAGTAACATTGTAAATAAATCAGAAATTGCATATTGAATTAGAAAAATGTATTTACCTCTATTCTCAAAAGTTATTCAAATCGTAAGGAAACCCTACAAAAAAGCAAAGTAAAAACTTTAAAAATACCTACCGTGAACGGAATTTTCATTAAATCGTTTTTAGTTTATTAGTAATAATTCTAGAAGTATGGGTGTCAGAAACGTGAAAAGTTCTCCAATTATCCGAAACAATACTTTTATACGACTTTGTACAAAACATGTCATCACTTATAAATAAAAAATAGAACTGGAAAATATTTCGTTTCTTGAAGATTTTTATGTAACAAAAATCGCAACTTGATGTTAAGACCTGAGAATTTGATACAACTTTACTCAAATACTTTACAAACAATACTAAAAAAAAAAAAAAATACATTTAGTTCAAATTTCAACGGGTAAATAAAGTAATTCATTTAAGTTTTTACATAAAATTCGTACTTTAAATGTCTCTTTGAAAAAATGGTCGACTCAATTTTGTTGAAACTTGGTATGAAGATAAAAAAATATTTTTCGAATCTTTTCATATGAAAAAACGTCTAAAAGAAAAAATGTTTAAGGTTTTGATGACAAAAAAACACCTTCCCTTATTAAGACTAAAAATGATAAAATGTGTAAACCATTTTGATTGCACAAAAGCTTAGCTCTGTATCTACACAAAAGAAATTTTGTTTCTTGAAAAATTGTATGCACCCATCACCATCATCGTATTATCCGAAGAGTGAAGGAACAAATAGTCACAAAAGACAAACTTCCACTCACTTGCACTACCACTACATTACAGGTTCTTTTGATAAAGAAAAGCATTTTTTTTTCATTTAAAATTGTTATTATTTAAACATCCGGAAGAATAATATTATTTTGATAAATTTTTAACTTATTTTTCATTTTAAATTTTATATTCTAACATTACTATAGATATGATTAAGAAGACTTTAAGCTTAATCATAATATATACACGTAGTTATTTATTATTGCAACGAAGTTTTAAATTTATTTTAATATAAATTTAATAATTTTATAAATAAACAAAGCGTATACAAAACTAAATAATTATAATTTAATACATACATGTTTTTAACTTCTTCATTCATTATCAAAAATAGAACACAACCACTCTGTTTTTATCCAATATTTAAGTCTTTTATTTTTTGAAACCTCTTTCATTCATGCTTTTTCACATTTTAATTATGTATCTATAGTGTGATTAATTAATTCTGCAAATACACGTCTTAGTAAGCAGATATTATCTTTGAACAACATTAATTATCAAAAATTAAAATTATCAAAATTAACAAAAATAAATAGTTACCAAAATAAATAAATAAATAAATAACTATGATAACTACATCATTGCCATATGTATTAATATCAAAATCTCTTTTAATTTTTAATAAATACAATCATACCATTAATTTGATATAGTTATTAGTTTCATTTAAGTATTGAAAATAATTGTAGTAAGAAAACTGGTACCTTTATTATAAATAATTAAATTTACTCGAGTTTCGTTAATTCCATAACACAAATTAAAATAAAAAATTAACCGTAATTTTTTTAAGATAATGATACATCATCAAAATCCGTTTTATTTTGAATATCGAATTATTTAGTGCAAAAGGTGAGATTATTTAAATATAAATTTATTTAGAAAACTAATAATTATCGTAAAATTGAATCACATCCTCATTTTAATAGCTAAAAATTATATTCAAACAAGCCCTATTTTTTATTTATTTATAATCCATATCAATTCCTCAAACACGAAAAAATACATAACTTCCAGATGGTTATATTTGGTTAACTTCACAAATGAGAGAGATTTTTTTCTACCAAAAACTTCAAAACATGTTGTCCTATCTGTACCCAAAATATCGTAATGATTATATGTATCAATATGTTTTAACAAATATTTTAAAGTTGAAAATTTACATAAAAACAGATAGTCCGTAAAAGTCGTATAATAATTTACATAAAGATATATAAAAAAAATTATGAGTCACAATTTTTAAAATTTTTTCGAGTGCATTCGTAAAGTTATATTAAATTTCAGAACTTTTTGTCGAATCTCAAAACTTAATAACAAATAAACATGAAGAAATTAGTCGAATCTGTAAAAATTGTATGATAATTTACTTAAAGTCTGGCTTACCATTTTTGAAATTTTTTCAATACCGTTAGATAAGTATGTAACTATAATCATATTAATTTTTCAAAAGCTTATGTCAAATATTTAAAACTTTTTTCGGGATACATAAAAAACAAGGTACTTTCGAAATTCGATTTCTGTGTAAAATTTGTCAAATTTTTTGAAACTATCGTTAAAAATGTTGCGATGAACTGGAGTTGTATACGGTAAAAGTTCGATTGAGTGAAAGTTGTGTTTGTAGCAAATTATACAGTTTTACTCAGTTTTTCCTCACGCCTAGAGAAAATATTGTGAGGAGAGAAAATAAACACTCAACGTACCGTCTACATGAGATTTCCGATCTTCAGAATTGCTGGATGAAAATTTCGGAGTAAGTTAATTGTTCCAAAAAGTATCTAAAAAAAAAAAAAACATAATAATAATAATAATAATAATAAATAAAAACTATATCATAGTAAACACCTAATATAAGACCTATCGCTTCACTAAGAATCTGCATTTATTCACTTCAACTATCCTTTGTTATTGTATCTATGCTGAAAATACATAACACAATCGAAATGAATTTATAATTTATTTTGATATATGTAAATTATTTAACTATTTTCTTGTTTTTTAAACAGCAAAACTCGTGGAACATGAAAATTATCATATCCATACGCTCTTGATTTATTACGGTTGACTGTCATTGAAAACAAAACTAAATATATTCATCTTAATTTGATAAACAGTGCACTAATGTTACACATTTGAATTTGTATTAGAATAAAGGCAACACACACACACACACATACACACAGATACGCAATAACATAATAAGTCAATAGTATAATAACATGATAAAAAGGGAATGGACTGTGCGTATATTAGTAAGTCATAAATTATACTTAGTCCCGTACCTGTCTAACATTTTGTCATACAATATTGATCCCTCGAGTAATATCATACGATATATATAGCAACTAACTACACGATCAGGACACCATTATTATTGCCGTTATTATTAAATTATTATCAACTACCGTTATTTAGGTCACGTCCTAGTTTTTACGCGTAATAGACTCGCACAGCACTCAAAAAGTAATAGATGACACGTTCTAAAATATAGTTTTTCGATAATAAACAAGTATCTCCTACGTACAATGCATTAGCCATGGCGACCGCTTGACCGGCGTTACCGTAAAACGTCGTGTACGACCGTGTACGGATAGTATCGTAAAAGTCCGTCGGTCTTTAAACTATTCATAATATCCGGGGTAAGACGTACGTACGAAAAAAAATGTCTAACGAATTTATACAGCTTCAAAAAAAAAAAAAAAAAAAGAAGAAGCCTTTTTTACCTTCTCCGGAGCAATAATATACGTTTTCTAAGGTCGAGTAAACTTAACTAATCTCGCAAATGGATTTTTAACGTTTATTTTACATTTAATTCACTTTTTGTTGCGCACATTTATACGAGTAACAGAGAGAAAAAAAATAAAAGATTTAAGTATTCAAGTCCACTGCTTAGTGTGCGTTTACCAAGAAGTAAAATCATGTACTTGTACTGCACGTACACTTCATACAAATCTCACGTTTACATCTTGGTGCAACCGCCAAATATTTGATTTTGGAAATTAATGATTGCCCATTGTCGTTTTTTATATCTGTCTATAATAATTAAAAAAAAAAAAAAAAACAGAATTATAATTTACTCATTTTAGTTGAACCAACACCGGGCGAAATAATATAACCTTACTCTATACAGTATAAAATAGACGCCGTTGTACGTATCATGATAACACACCCAACTACCTGTTAAAAACTTCTAGTTGACTTCGGATGTAGTTTGAAAACTTTCAACACATGATGTATTTACTACTCGCACATGATGAACGATGAACGATGTGCAGATAGACGACATTAGATTTAATGTGAACACTTGCAAATATTTATAAAATGAATAATCCAAATACAATTAGTTGTAAATTTTAAATTTTATAATATTAAATAAAGGTTGAACGAAACATATTTAAATTTAAATCTAAAAACTTTAAGCGTTGTTTACTCTCTAGTTGGTGCACAACAATAAAACATTTACAATTTACATTCTCAGAGTTGACACGACATTGTCCGTTTATACACAATTTTCTTTCTGAATTTGTGTTCATTATCATCATTCCTTTTGGTAATATTACATTTTTGATCTTATATAAATGACTTTCACTATGAAACATTTTTTTACATTTAAATGCTGAGGAAAAATAAAACTTTAACGTTGATGGTGACCAAATATCAAATAACACAAAAAAAAAAAAAAAAAAAAAATTAGATTTATCATTAAAAAGTTTGATTTCTGTTTACCACTTAGATGTTTGACTGGTCACAAATAATAATTGATTTATTGATTAGTTAAATGCTATAATAAAGTGTGTCGTATTGCGATTTCCGTACAACAATACAACATCATCCAACATTTAATTTATGCTATTAGATTTTTTTAAATAAAAATACCTAAAAATAAATAGGTATACGAACCCAAAATTTATTCGATCTATTCATATATTTACGAAAAAAATACAACTTTTGTTATAACTCGTATTTAAAAATTTTAAGTAATATTTGAGGAATAATAGTATAATGTTTCAAGCACAAACATACTTTTTATATTTTTAAAAATCATCATACTGCATTACTGTGTAAGAATCTACGTCTTTATTTGCAAATTATTAAGAATAATATATTCAACAAGACAACTAAGTAATTATAATTTACTTTAAAGGGCCAATTTTTTTTTTTTATCATGAAACAACACGCGTGCACACACACACACACACACACACACACACCTGCTAAATACACTCTAAATCACTAGTGCAATATTACGAATTTGTAACGTGCATTGCCTGTATTTATAACTTCACGATGTTTACTTTATATTAAAATATTTATTTATGAATTTCTGAGTTTCTCTAAATTTTCCATATCTTGGTTAATTTAATTGAAGTTCTGAGATGAATATTCGTCCTGACATTTCGCGTAAACTCGTATTAATTTAAGTGCAATTTCATTTGTAATTATTTAGTTAATTAACCTCGAGACCATTTCGATCACTCGCATTGTTTTAATCCAATTAATTTGATGTAAATATATCAATTCAAACGATTGCGTGTCATTGCGTATACGTAATATTCAACACCGTTATATTATTGTATTTATTACTTGATAGAGTACACATCTACCATTGAATGGAAATTATTATATTGACACATTGTGTAAATTTTTGAAAACGCTTAATTTAAAGTTGATTTGTCCAACCAAACTGGTCGTGTATGTGTGTGTAATGTAATTGCACAATATTCGTTGGTCTAATAAGTAAATAATATACTCGTACAATTATGATAAATCTCATGCAACATTATTCTACCCGAATCTTTCTCTCGCTCTCTCTCTCTCTCTCTCTCTCTCTCTCTCTTTCGGCTCTCAAGAACAATGTATAATTAATAAGGCGACGCGAGCCGTTTAGTTCCTTCTTATGATAGCAAATCCTCTAGTTTAGTGGATAACTTTCCGCTGATTAATACATATTTTATCATCACGCGAAACATCGAAGTTGAGAAATGCCACGCCACCGCCGTATTCAACGACCGTTTCGCTATATATTAGGTACCTACCTATTCGACCATACGACGCAACATACACGTACTACACCATTGGCACGACCAGAGGGGCGGGGTTTTGGTGTGTCCCCGGTAAGAGTATGTTTACCAAATAAAATTTGTTCGTTAATGTCTAATAAAATTCAGCAATACAAAACAACAATTAACTTCGGTGTACAATGTAATACATACGATAATTGTCTGCTGTGCTACGCTAACGATATTCGTTGTCACCAGAGGTCCCGGTGTTTATGAAATAGTATGATATTTTCTATTAATCCAATTAAAAACTTACCCGTACTTAAATTTTAGTTTCTTATCCACGTTCAAGACTCCGACATCTTATTGTGGTTTTCTTATGACCCAGACGAATTTAAACCAATCTGAACGTTACTCACACTAAAGCAATGTAAGTCAAGATTGTCAATTACGTCGTGTTTTTACGTTGAAAAACTGAAAAAATAACAAACCTTTTAACAACTGAAAGCCGTCTGTTAAATTTTATTTTTATTAATTACACATTTATATGAATAATAAATTCGTACACAAACATAATTTAATCATGGTTTTGTTAATTGAAACTGAAATACACAATTCGTTAATCAAATTTGATATTATATTTCGATTGTGGACCCCCTTCCTCGCTTAGGATATTTTCGGTATCATAGTATAGGTACTACACGGTATGGCGTACGTAGACTTCTCCAATTTTTTTTTTTAGGCATTTTAGCAGTCTCGGATTTTTTTTTCAATAAAAATTAACATATATAACGTGAAAATGTTTTCGAGTTTTAGTACGTCATGATCGAAGTCACGTGAATTTCAGCACGAAAATTTGTTTTTAATGTTGACCAGATGGTGACCGGGTGAGCAATATTTACATCAAATTTAATTAGTTTTTCTTATCTAGACGGATATTACGTACTTACTAACAAGTACATAATGTTACAATAATTCATGACTCCCTATACCATACACATCGCCTGCGTGTGGTGCGTAAAAGTTAGTCTACTCGTATCCCATTTTCGAATTGCGGTTGACTTTATTCTATATACTCTCTATGACTTTTGAATATACAACTTTCATGAACGTCTTTAGTGTTTACCGCTAAGATCACAAGGGCGTCCCTGACTCTATTTTCAGGGGGGGGCGACTTTTAGACTTGTAATGTTGAGGAATAAAAAATAAACAAAAATAATTTAACTGTAATATTTAGGATTAAAAATAAATAAAAATTCTTTTAAATGAAGCACAAACTAATTAAAATTATTATTCTATAAAACAAATTCTTTGAATCGTTTGTGTTCTGCAAATCTACCTATCTATTATTTTGCACAAATCTACGTGAACTGTGAAGACGTATTCGTGTACTACAATAATATCATGACTATTTCGTGTTCAACAAAAAAAAAAAAAAAAATTATCGAACGTTCAGTATCAGATAACGTGTATCTAAAAGTATCTATCGTTATAAAATCGATACGATACGAGCTGGGTAAATTCCGAGCGCTTCTATCAATATATTACACACATAGATCATAATCTATGACTAAATAATTTCGTAATTTTTTTCTAATGATTTTTATAACATAATACAGATAATGTAAAAAAAGTAAAAAAAAAATTGAAAAGGTCGAGTGGGGCGATCGCCCCATCGCCCCCCCCCCAGAAATACGCCCTTGTAAGACCATCTTTATAAAAGAGAATAGTACAATACTGCAGTGTACACACACTGTGCTTATTTTCCAAATTTTTTTTATTTAATATTTTCTTTCGTTCGACTAAATACGTAATGAAATTTCTAGTGTGTGCTTTTATATCTAGTTTTAAGTCAGTATTTATTTTTTCCAAAAGACTTCCCATTTCAAATTCTCAACGGCACAACAAATTTATAAATCATATCTTCAAATAAATAATTCACTTCGTTATGAATCTGAAAATCAATGTTATCCTTTTATATGAACAGATATACATACCTATCGTTTTAACATGTTCGATGATCAAGTACTTGAGTGCAATATATATTGTTATATACATTGTTGTACAAATATTATAAATAGTCAATACATAGTTGATGATTGTTTATTTAATCGAATAATGATTGATTTAGGTAGATTAAAAAAATAACAAACGCAAAAGAGGAGATAATGCATAAAGTAAGAGGTGGGTGAATTGTCGATTTGCGGCCAGGTAATGATTTTCGAAAAAAATAGTAGGACGCGCCAGTAAATGACACTCGTATCTTCCAGGACGATGGTATCAGTGAAACGGAAGAAGACCGTAAGAAATCTTGGTCGGAAACGTGGTCAGAATTAACGATTTTTGTGGCCTATTTGACCCGGTAATTAGGTAAAGATAGCCCAAGCTGACGTCCGGGCGTTAAATTTAATTTTGATAAATTATTCGTGGAATGTTTCGGAAACAAAAACAATATTTATGCACGTTTTATAAACATGAAAGTTATTTTTTCTTTTTTTTTTCCACCCCGTAAATAACACTTACATTAATGATTGCGGAATCGGGTCGGTACGTGTTTCAGAACACGAGACTGTTAAATGAATTTCAACGAATTGTTTATCCAACGCGCGTAAAACATGCCAGCCAAGTAATTTCTTTGAAACACCTGGTCTAAGATGGTCCAATACTCAAACACACATTACTCTCTCATTACAATTGTATAAAGTAAATAATACACATACGCCTACACACGCACACACCTAATTACACTTTAAATATACTTACTAGTGATAGGCACTTCAAAAAATTGTTTTAGAAAATAGGTTCAGGCGGGGTAATTGTAAATAGGCATAATTTTAAATTAGGCTAGTGTTCTAATAAAACAAAGAACGTTATTATACATATATATATAAGTTTCAGTCAAATACGTATCCCAGGTCGTTTATATGGTTGTAAGAGGTTTGGTTTGCAATATTTTACGAATGTACTTTAACACAAATTCTTTATATTTATAAATCAAAAATACTACCCAATTATAGCAAAATAAAAGATGTATTTAATTAGTAAAAAGAAAACCATAGTCTAAGTACTGATGAAGAGCTTACGTATCTAAAACGACTTAAAATTGTTGAACAATGCTGTATATTATATAGGTATATAGGGTGATTTTTTTTATTCATGATTATTCTAATTTTAACCGGGTATCATGCTCAGATTTAAGTTTGAAACATTTATAGAACTAAATTTGAAAAAAATAGAAATAGCTTGGTTTAAATTGAAAAATCAATGTTCATAACATCACCAATATACAAATAAAAACATAAAGTAGCCAGTAGGTATAACATCATAACCAGGAAGTTTTTTTTTATGTACCTTATTATAATAAATCGTCTTTGCCTAAATTAAAATATAATTTATATTTTAATACACACACACACACACACACACACACACACACACACACACACACACACACACACACACACACACACACACACACACACACACACACACACACACACACATATATATATATATATATTATATATATGTATGACCCTAACAACTAATACTTACTTATTGAATTATTATCAGGCGACTTGAACACTTTATGCCCAATAACCCGTTCTCGGTGGCCAAAATAAAAAGCAATGATTCTTAACAACGTCTTTTTACCGACACTATTGACCGTTCACAACTTATCGTTCATAGTGAACCAAATTTTGTAAAGCCTTACCGTATCGTTTTCAATTAAAATCAATTTAAGTTTCAATGCGTCTTTTACCGTACATTTTTGAGTTTCAACGTGACAATTAAAATCATATAAAAATGTTATTGAATATCTCAAACTAATCAATCAAAGCAGCAGCTCACAATAAGTATTAGTATGATACCTTTTAGTTTCATCTATGAGATAGTTTCCTATCAAAATGAAACATAAATAAAATAACAAATGTATGTTTCGTTATTGTCAATCAAAATAAAATATATTGCATAAACGTCTGTACATAAATAGTATTTTACACATTTTATTTATACAGTAAATACAAAATATTCACTTCTATTAATTATTTAGCAATGACAATCGGTTTTGGATAACAGAAACGTACAATGTATAGTATTACAAAACATAACATTCATTATTTGACAGATATTGACATTATTTACATTTCATTGAGTGCACAGTAATTGATTTACAGATCATAGTTTCTTTGTGTGCACAGATTGACTGTTGACGAGGGCTCGGACTTAATAACAATCACGACTTTACTTTTCGTCACAATTTATCGCAGAGTGAATAATATTACAAATTAACTCTTTTCGAGAAATATGTAGTCAAAATTATTGAGTTCGTACATTATCACTTAATTTCATGTCAATAAAAGTTAACAGCATAAATATATTTTTGTTTTTGCATTTAAAATAAATCTGCAGTTATGCATACGGTTTTGATAAATTGTTGATGTTATTAAGTTCAAACCCTATTAATGAGTAATGATTGAAAGTGAACATAATACGAATAATACATATTTTTTTATAAACTAATTATTCACGCCTGAGTTATTAGAATAATGTTCATGTATTTGAGCAATCGTTTTGTCTACATAAAATTTCAAAACAGGGCAAGTTTTTTTTTTTTTTTATTATAATTATTTAAAGAAAATATATTTACAATTTATTGCTAAAGAACAGACAATAAGTATGATGACAATTAGTTAAAATAACATTTCAAATATTTGAATAGGAAAGCTCTCAGCAATGCCACCTGACTAGAAAATATTGGGCAAGTAAATGATATTTTTTAACCCAATTAAGTAAATATATGTATATTTTTTTTTATCAATTTAAAAGTTAAGCGAACATATTATGTTTTTGATAAATCAACAAAGTTAAAACTAAATAAACAATTTACATATTTTATAGTTTCTATGTGAAGTGAGGGATTTTTTGGTTTTATAATGATTTTTACTTGTATTATTTTATTTTTTTTTCTCTGTAAATACTTTTTGCTACCCTTAACTTTATCTAAAAATTTCATCCAGCAACCATATAGATTGAAAATCACAAATAGGTGGTACTTTTTTCTTCTTAAAAGTTTTTATCTAGGCACAAGGAAAAACTGTCGAAAAACCTAACACAAACGGTAAAATTTGTCTTAAATGACATTTTCACTAAATCGGTATTTGATATTTAATCATGACTACTTGACATTTGCATAATATATTAACTCCACATAGCTGCATAATTTACGTAAGTTTCAAAACATTTTTGACAATTTTTTCGCTAAAAAATAGTACTTAAAATATATCTTGTATTTTTCACGTTTATCTCTGATTAAGTACACGTAAACTGTGGTAACAAAACGATTAAGTTTAAAACTGAGTTAATATAAAATTGCAATTGGTATTTCAAGTTCGAAGATTGAATTTAATTTTGCTTTTCAACTTAATTCTAACTTATTAACTGATTAATGCCAAGCCTTGTAAATCTTTAAAATACTTTAATATTTATATAAATCTGAAAATTAAAAATAACGTAGAATATTAGAAACAACATACTTTTAGTGGTACAATTGGACTTTTTACTAATATTCTTAATTAGGATTTATTTTAAACTAACAATGCCTTTTTAGAATAAAACATAAGAGAATAACATTTTGTTTATAAAATTAGACGTTGTATAATAATTAACAAAACACTCATTGACAATTCAATATTTTTTTCATTTAAAATTCATACTATAAATGGTTTTTCACATGTTGAAGTCTATATATTATATATTATTATATGTGTATTTAATTGTCAAATACATTTTTTATTTTTACATATCAATTTAATTATCGCATATACTAATAACACTATATATTTATTTACCCATTTTAAAACTGTTTTAATAGGTCTAAACCTTATTCAAATATATTATTGACGCGTCAGATCTATTATTTTCGGTTTTTATTTAATTTTTTTATTTTTATTTTTATTTTTCAAAAACATTTTTTTTATCTTAACATTAATAAATACTATAATTGAAATAAATTAATTAAAAGTTACACTTTCACTTTTTTTTTAACACCTAATCCCACTGAACAGTTCTATCTTGACCTTTAATTCGTATACTATCTGGTCTGATGTTTTGTTTATTTTATTGCATGTGAATGTCTCAATATTTCGAACCGGATCCAAACTCAAGTCGTCCAGTCGTCTCATTTCTAAATCGTCGTGCCAGTGTAGTAGACAAAACAATATACTCTTTAACTCGACTCCCACTAATTTTGCAATGGCGACATCTCGCTCGTAACAATAATCAGCAGTGAACTTTTGTACCTCTATTAAGAACTTTTCTTCAAACGCTTTCACTTTCATGGTCCAAGTGCTTGGGACATCCGGACACCAAGCTACCAAATCCGGAAGCTCTTGGATCACATCACATTTCAAAGTATTGAAGACTTTTATTAATATGTTGAACGCTCTGTCCTGCGCGGTCAGAAACATCAACTTACCGCTTTCCATGTCTATGTCCTCCCTGGGAAACACCTTTACCAACCACTGATAATCGTAATAAGGCGCTATGCTTCTTAAGCAAATTACGTCAGACTCGTTTCGCAGCGTTTCGTCGAGCCCTATCGATAGATCCCTTTCGAATACGTTTAGCAGTCGAATAAATGCCGGAATCTTCGGGTCTCTGCTGTGAGAAAATTTGATAATCTGGTGGCTGGTGACACCGTTTCGTTCCATTTCTTCTTTCGTCAGCACAAACGAAACGTATAACTCGGAAACCATTTTTTTTCACATTAATTCACCAATTATTGTAAATAACGTATCTATAGGTCGATATGTCTTGAATTTCTGAAAAAGAATTAAAAAAATAAAACATTAAAACCGAGATGATACACTTGTTTACAGTTTGAATTCAGAGAACACTTGATGAAATACACCTTCGAGTTCTTTCAATTCAATACTTCGAAGTAATTTTACAACACCATCATACCTATTCATACTAGTATTACCAACGAAATTATTTCAGTTCTCATAACAATTTGTCAACATTCATAAAATATGAAGATGCCAGGAGCGTATTACGAATGAACCGTTTCTAATCTCATTTCAAGTCTATTCGTCAAAAATATAATGTGGCGTTTGGAATAGCAATAACATGTACAAAAGATACACTATCGTTGTATAAATAAGAAGCTTTGTCGTCACAAGCAAACATTTTAATAACAATCGTACATCTCCTTGAAACGAGTGAACATGATCGTAGAATCGCTGCAAATATGAAAGCATATATTTATGTATATTTTAAATGTTTACAACATGAATAAATTTAATTTTTATTCATACAATAGTGTACACCAATGGTCATTAACAATGCCGGGTTTACCGAATGGGTTCAAAAGACTTGCATCGGGTTTAAAATGCAATACAAGCAATAATTATTATCAATATTATTATTATTTTACGTTTGAACAAGAAAACAACACATTAAACCTCTGAAGCATTATGTTATAGTCTTTTAATCGTAATTAAAATAATATTTATTTAATGAAACAATTGGTGAAAAAACATCACGGGGAAAACACTTACCTCATACTCGTAAATTTTTCATTTAAAACAGTTGATACGTGAGTTAAATTTAAGATTAAAACAATTTATTACAAATTATAATATTGTGAATTACAAAGATAAACTAAATGTATTGAGCAAATAATAATTAAAATAATTGTAAGTGCTCATATGAAGTTTGTAATTATTTTTACTTTGTAAAGCCGAACAATTAAAATTATTTTTTTGGGGTTTTATGTATACTCCTTCATTTTCTTTCACGAAATTTGAAATTGTCACGATATTATATTTAGAGTGAAATTATGTGATACTTAAATGAAAAAATCATATCATTTCATGTGTGATATCTAATTTTTTTAGTTAAGTATCGGCCTGGAATTTATGGAAACTCACATTTTTTCATTTCTAATTTTTAAATAAATTATTGAAATCATTAATAACTATGTGAATAGGTACTCCTTATTCTCAAGATCCAACTAATTGGTTTAAATGAGAAACTCTAAACACTGTTGCCTCTTTGGTTCTCAAAAAGTTAAACACTGCTTTCGTTTTCCAACTTTTTCATTTAACACACACTCACGTTATTTTAATGATAAAAAAAACATTTTTCACTGATTGTGTTTTTTTGAGTTTTAGTAAATCAAAAACTTCACTCATTAGAGAAAACAACGTAATTTATGTACTATATTTTCTCTTGATTATTTAAAAACACATAGATTTTACGAAAAATATTTGTTTTTTTTTTTTCTTTGCAAGCAAAGTTTTTAATTGTATTGTTTTATTGAAGAAAATCAAACACAACTAACTTGATCTCAATATCCTTTATAGAATTACAGTTTTCGTCCTCCGTCTTCCCTCCCGATTACAGCCTAAATATAATTGAGCCTCTAAAAACCGGGTTTTTAATGAAAACATATTCTATTTTTACATATTCCGTATGTCGTACACGTTCAGTAAATACATTTAGGACACACAGACTAGACGTATTCGCAATGGATGGTTTATACATAAAGCATTATGTCGTGATACCTGTACGGATTGACATGATATACATTTTTTT
Source organism: Therioaphis trifolii (assembly GCA_027580255.1). Lineage (NCBI taxonomy): Eukaryota > Metazoa > Arthropoda > Insecta > Hemiptera > Aphididae > Therioaphis > Therioaphis trifolii. The sequence goes on along the minus strand of CM050405.1, from coordinate 56,313,026 downwards.
TAAATATTGAATTAAGTACGGGCACTTGAAATTTTAACTCTGAAAAACGTACAAGAAATATTTTTACTAATCTTGATACTTAAATTATGTAATAAAAACATTAACTATTTACAACACACCATGACACTTTTACAAACACTTTATCAAATAAAAATATGTTTTTAATGATTTATTTGCCTTTGAATGCGTTCATAATAAATATACATCCGTTGAGACGTGTTCAAATGTATCTTTTTGACGATCCGAATCACGTGTTCTATATTATCGCGTTTTCAATTTAAAAGTATACAAATCATATTACGTCGATACGCAGAAATATACTTCACACTTGTCGGCCCCGCCGAAATAGGTACTGAATCCGTCTATTTTTTTTTTTTTTTTTTTTTTAATATTTTAAAGTGGTATTTACGTGGGACTGTTTACAAATTATGTACTTAGAAAAAAAAAATTGAACTTTTTGATATGATTACAATTTTTATTTCGGCGAATTCGTCAATCATGACGGACTACATTAGCACAAATCGCGATGGCATCGTTGTATGATTATCATTGATTATGGGCTTCCGAAACTGAAAAAAAAAACAAAACACAATTCGACCGATTACGACGCGATATGTCGTACCATAAAACTAGGGTGCATTTTTGACGGGTATTATACGGGTGCACACACCCCGTACGGAAACTCACTGCAGTCGTTTAGTACGGCATTGTGCGCATATACATACTATTACACGCCGCCGCCGCCGCCGCCGTCGTCGCCGGTGCACTTGACGCGGATTTCGGGTGCCGCGCGACAGGGGAGAAAAAAAGACGTCGTCGCACACAATATGGCATCGTCTCGGACGGAGATAGCCGCCGTCGGCACTGATGTAATGATATACGCATATATTATAAACTGCAGGGTCCGACCGGACGTGTTCCCGCGCCTATATTAAAAATGTGTTTAATAATTATGCAGACAGGAGTGGAGTTTTTCCGACGCTCGTCACACGACTCGATACTAAATTCACTTGTACGCGCGCGCAGAGAGACACACACACACACACACACACACACACACACACACACACACACACACACACACACACACACACACACACACACACTTTCACACACACACACACACACACACACACACACACACACACACACACACACACACACACACACACACACACACACACACACACACACACACACACACACACACACACACACACACACACACACACACACACACACACACACACACACACACACACACACACACACATATATACACACACATACACACACACACACACACACACACACACACACACACACACACACACAGGACCGTGAGTACCGCACAACAGTCTCGCCGTTTAAGTCATCAATTACCGCGTTACCCACATACATATATACGCCAGTTGGTCGAAAACAAGCGGGCGGGCGCGCGCACGAGGGGACGACGGTGATTAATCGAACTTCACCCGCCGCTTATACGCGGTATGTGTCTATGCACGTGGACGGATACACGTCTGCCCGGAAAAACGTCACCGCCAGACCGGACGTGGAATGGAAATTCCCGACCGAATTTTTATCCCGGTCAGACCGGAAAACGGACGACACGTGGCGCGAGCGAGTACGACTGCACGGGCGGGCGTCGCGTTCGTCGCAAAGCAACGGTGCCGTCCATGGCGGATAACGCCACAACTGACCGCGATCGACTGCTGTCCCGAAAAAAAATCGACTGCCGTCACTTAGGTCCGACGGTTTTTTTGATCGGAAACCGAAATAACGACTTTGAATACTTTACGTGATCATACCCAAACCAACTTAAGCGAACGTTTCTAAAAACTTCCATAATGTAGTCGGTAGATATTTTAATCGATTAACACGCGAACACGTACGTTTGAAATCATTATTGTTATGATAATAATATTATATTTTGTCTTTGAACACGCTCGAATTGATTTTTTCCGATAAAAATGTATAAGAACAATTTTCGAAAATTTGTATTTGTGTGGCCAATCCGCGTAAAATATGTGTGATATCGAATTTGGTAATTGGAAACCGTCGAACAATATTATATCGAATTATCGTAAAATAATCAAAATGTAATCAGTAAAAAGCAGGTGTGTTGATATGTTATATATTTCATCGATTTTTAAAAGATACTTTATTCAGACGAGTATTGCATTTGAGTAGTTCTCCGAACAAGTATTTATTATTATTATTATTTTTTTTTTTTTTTTACTATATATTTTCTATCGATTGTCAAAATATTATGTTGATAGTCCTATAAAGATAAAATAGAATTATGATTTTAGTGTCAAAATCACATTAAAATATGAATAGCAATTTTTGAGCATTTACGCGAGGCGTGAGCCAGAAGTTTTTTTTGATACGCACTTGTAAATAAAAATATCAAAATAATACGGGCGTCTGAAAAAAATAACTCTCTTAAGATCATTCATCAATTACCAGGTTCATTCAAAACGAAGAGTACCTATTATTTCCTAACTAAATAATTTAAAATTTTATAAGTAATATAATGTTTATAAAATAATTATAATAATACTCAAATTAATTAAATACCAATTAATAAAATCAAAAAAATTACATTTATAAATATGAAAGCATAACAAAAAAAAAAAAATGTTTTTGTTTTAACCTATACAATTTCCGAAAAAAATTAAAAAATACTTTAAATAATTTTATTATTCCTAGTCTCACTATACCGCCTAAAAAAATATTCAGTTAAAAATTGGTTATTTTAACTCGGCCAAAAATCGTAAATGAATATGTAAAAATGTCTAAACGTATAAATACATAATTTCTAAATTGTTGATTTAATCAGTCACACATAAATGTCGGACGTACAAACAAAACGGGTCGTCTAAAATAGCGTTTGTTGAAACCGAATAAACGACAAAGCGGGCAGCAGAACGGGAAATAAATAAAAACGGCTAAATAATAAATTGAATACGAATATGTTTTACGCCTGTCGAGTTCACAGAGAGATGTTTTATATTATTACGATCTCGTTCGGCGATGAATGATGGAATCTAAATAATAATAAATGACAGCGGAATCTGCGTGCTCGAGCTTTATTCTATTATAGACGCGTACATATTTCATAAATCTCTCAACGGCTAATTATCATAGACGCCAGTGTACCACCCCTCTCCGACCCATGAGTTAATTATTTTCTCGTACATACATACAATTAATTCTATGACGTCATGCGGTGGAGTATTTATTCAAAAAAGACCTGGTCGAAAAAAAATTCCATTGGTTTACGGGAGTCAAAATGAATTTAAAAACAATTCTAGATTTTAATTAATTCTCGCAAAACAGTGTACCTGTTTCAATTATTGACGCCGTGTTCTGCACGATCGCCACACACACGCACGCATACACACACACACACACACACACACACACACACACACACACACACACACACACACACACACACACACACACACACATACACACACAACGTTAATATTTAACCGGACGCCATCCGCTCATACTGACACATTTTACACGGCGTGGTAGTCAGTTACAAAATATAATTAATATGTTTGCCTAAACTGTCACCGTGGAGTCGACTTTTATTTATTTATTTTTTTTGCTGTGTTTCGTATAAGTACACGCGTTTAAGCACAAATGGTAACACACAAACCGAGTAAACTTTATTCCATTCCTTTTTTTATCTTATGCTCATTATTCTGGACTAGAAATAATATTCCTAGAAATGTGCATATTATTTACTTGAAAATAAATCGGAGAACTACCTGTGGATATTTAAAGTTAATTATATTCAAATAAAAATAATCACAAACCAAACGTAATGTCTACTTATTCTCGTATTTAAGTTTTATGGCAATCACAGGTTTTTTCTCATCATACATTTACAATAAATTATTTTAAAATATGCATATATTTGTAAAAATCTTTAAGATATTCAACAACAATTTCATTATGGTATTCGTTAGGCTGTGATTCAAATTCGCAGCTCATATACCCACTTTTGATAGTACCTACTCTGTAAAAACATTCAAACGTATGAACTACCGAATCTAAACTAAATCAAATGAAATTCTAGTCAGCAAATAATTTATCCCCCCCTCCAGTCAATATTTCATAACCACCACACAACATTTTCAAAACATTTTTTGCAATAAATATTAACTATTTAAAAAAATATATTGATATATTACAGCACATAACATAAAGGTAATAATAAATATCTCCATAATCTTTAATTTATACTAGCATGTTGATAAATGTACTAATAAAATGTAAGACAATGCATTTGTAGGAAAGTACATTTTCAATCGCTGATAATTAAGCGAAGCTTTTTTAACACAAAATTCGAATCATGTAACGACAAATTTAAATTTGAAACTTTTATTTAGCATTTCTTCATATTTTTTGAGGTTTTTTTCATTTTTAGGAATTTCCCAGCGACAGTGATTGTTTCCTTTTTTTAGTTCACTTCACGGTTTTTTTTTTTTTTATTAAGTTCTGTCAAAAAACATTTTAAACACATCATTTTTATTTTGCATGGAATACATTTTATTCATTTAATTTATATTTTATAGATAAAGTGTGTGTTTCAACATATTTTACACAAGCTGTATTAATTCCTAAGTACAGTGTTTGCTTTTACCGTATTCGCTAAAATTTTTCAAATTACTACTCATAAATTACCAACAAAACAATTTGAATAATTTTTATCTATGCAAAACTGATATGAAAATGATTATTAAAATACAATTTTTTCTAAATAATAAAATGGAATTTCTTGAATTTTCAAAATTTAAAATTTTAATGCGTTTAAAAAAAAAAAAAAACTACGTTTTATATAACGTATTTATAAATTTTAAATGGTCTTTTAAGATTTCCATTACGTTAAATTTAGAACCCTATTAGTAAATTAATACACAATATCCATAGATAATAAAAAATGTATGTGATTTGTATAGGTACCATTGCATGGATCAAATGCAATTCGTCTTTGCATCAATTTTGTTTCATGCTAACACGTTGAATCTCGTACTAGACATAACAATAGGACCTAGGCCTAATATACAATTTTCAATTGTTGCAAATTAATTATAATTAGTCACCTGTATAAATCATAATAAACCACGTTAGCCGCAATGATATAACTCACCTTGCATAAAAATAACCTCACTTACCACTGAAGTATTAATTAAATGGTCGTGAAACAGCGGTAATTCGTTTTCAGAATATATTATGGTTATTGTCTATTTCATACCTATATATTCGTACCTATATATTACAGATATTATATGTTTGTTCCTGGATGTGAACACTAATACATTATCAATTTTATTGCTTTGTAAAATCGTATGAACATAAAAAATTAAAATAAAAGACCCATTAAAATACGAAAAAGGTGGTAAGTGAGATGATGGTTGTACAAGTTCGTCCTTCGTCCCTTCGGTCCTCGGACAAGATATCGGTGATGAATTTATTAAGTTTTAAAGAAATGATGACTCGTTTCTGTAGTATAAAACGATTCTGAGCAAAGCTTCAGTGTAATAATATAATGTATTATTATTTAAATACTGTTTACGTATTTTACGGTTATTTGTATAATTTTTGGTGAGATAATAATTTATTAAAATTTCAGAACTTTCTAACAAATACTCAATATTTTATTAGAAATAAACTTAAAAGAAATCAGACAATATCGTAAAAAATCGTATAATAATTTATTAAAGTGTGTATAAAAAAAAATCCTGACTTACGATTTTTGAATTTTTGTTAAGATAATTAGGTAGGTATATGAGTAAGGTCATATTAAATTTTCAGAACTTTTTGTCAAATATTTAAAATTATATTACATAAAAACTTTCAAACAATTTGGTAAATTAAAAGTTCTATATTTAAGTCAAAAGTGCTATAATTGTTCTGAAAATGTTTTCCAATATAAAAAAGTATGTATTTTCAAGTTTCTAGCTTCAATACTTTTCGATTTATGACTAAATACCTAAAATCTGAACAGTGAAAATCTCGTTTACGGCGGATTTTTACCGATTTTACCGTTTTTACTCAGTTTTTCGATCGTTATTCTTGATTATTGGAAAAACTATGGAGATTTTGGAAAAATGAGCTCTCTAAAGTACCATCTCAGTTCAATTTCAAATCTAAAAAGTGGCTGGACGAAACTTTTGGACAAGGATTTCCATACGAAAAGTGTTTACAGAAAAAGAAAAAAAAACATCATTGTAAAACCATAAGATCCTTCGCTTCACTCAGAATCTAAAATGTATATCATATTGAACTATCTATTAAGTCCTAATCTACCATGGTTAAGTAACAGTTATTTAGAAAGACCGCTCAATACTAATCTAAACGCAAACTGAACAATACATTACACGATGAACGAAACAACGACATGTAAAAAAGACAACGATGACTAAACACATCATCATGTGAAAAGCCATCAAGAGTAATACTCATACAATATTCATACTGATTAACAGAAATTAATATCGTCGTGGTTTTGAACGTTTCATTTATTTATTTTTACCTTTGGCCGACTTTTTATGTATAAATATTCCACCGAGCGTCATTCGAATCCAGATAGAAAATATCTAAAATGTATTGATATAATTTATTAATTTACTGTGCCTTAATACTATTTGTTCAATCGAAATATCCTACTCGGTTCAAAAATATAATTTGTACTAAGTGAACATTTTTTTTCGGTTCAATTTTCTTAAAAATTTTAAAATTTTATGAGAATAAAAGTCAATAAGTTTCACTTATCTTTCCGAAAAATGCGCGTAGACATAATAATATCGACGGTGACAATCCGTATGGGTTAGGTTTAAAAAACAATTTTTACCAATTACATAACATCATTGAATGTTTTAAATTTAAAAAAAAATGTCATGAAGGTTAGGTTAGGTTTTAATCTATTTTAAATGATCATTCCACTATATTTTTTATTAATAATTTATATCAATTAAAAGCAGAGTATAATATGAATTCTGGCGATTATGCCCTTTTTTTGCCGTCGATATATTTTAATAATTAGAATCGTAGATTATTATTTAAAATAGTTTTCTAGTTAAATGTTTGATATAGTTCGTACTGGATCCTATTTCTGTTTATCCAATTGTATCCATTTAAAAACGTACATACACTGTTTTTTTGTCGAAACCAATGTCAATTATTTTACGTACATTTAGTCGACTATCGACTAAAAGACCAACGCTCTCCCCGTGGAAAAAAAATCGTCTGCGACTGCTTTTTTTCCCCGTTTTTGTTGAAAACGCTTTTTGCGTAAGTTTATAGGTACCTGCCTATCTATCCATCGTACTTTGCAGATATTGTCTACGCAAAACAATTTCTCACGCACCGCCAGCAGCTTAAAACCCGTTTTCCACGAGTACCTACTGTACACTGGAAATACATTTTATCGTGATTACATTTGACAAGTATTTTATCTGAGTTCAGACACTTATTTGCTTCACCTTTGCACGGGCAGCCGTGTTAAGATTGGACGTATGATAAGTTAAGGAGCAGGGCGACTGCTGTCTGAACAAAACGAGGAGAAAAGAAAATAACAACCTGAAAACCAGTGAAAACTGCTGGGTTTTAGTTTGACGAATTGAAATTTCGAAAGCACATTCGATTTATTCCACGTCGAGTTCACAAGAGCACCTACGACCCAGACATAAAGAGACAAGGAAAAACGTAGTCAAATGCATTTTCGATGTCATAACACATAATAATGATTTGATCTAATATCAGAAATTCGTCTCTGTTATGCAGATAGGTTATTTGCTCGTAGTATTATTCTGGAGATTTTTTTTTTCATCACAATTATGTGTGTCTTTTATAGATAAAGTCGATGACGGTGGTGTATGAAATAAAATTGAGTTTTAGTTTTATCTATAAAAATACATAATGATCGCCACGGAAAATAAATTGGAAGTAATTTAATGATTTAATAAAATACGTTATAAGTGGTTTTATATTATATATATACTTGATGTATGACCCAGAACGTGTTTAGCTACGATTCGGCAAATTGTAGCTAAAATTGGGAACAGCACGCGGATTTTGCATGACCCTCGGGTTAAATCCGAATTGATGACGATGCACGCAAGATGAAAATATTTGAAAAACTGATTTCTCACGAAGGTACGAGTTGACTATAATCATTTTCCCATCACGATCGAATCATTTTTTTTTTCGATTATCATTTACGTTCAAAATAAACTCGGATGTTTGTTATATATTAAAGAGAAACCTCTAAATACTGGACACTCTCGGTCATAGAAATGTTGTCCGTTAATCAGAGGTTTTGCTTATTCAGAGTGATAAAATAAGTGTATTTTCTATATAAATTAATAACTTACATGTATGTTATTTAATACAATTTTGTCATAATGGTATAATATATTTGTATGATTTTTACGAATAATTATTTATAATTAGTAATTATATTTAATTATATGAATAGATATATTTATTTTTTTGAAAAGGCAAAACTTTTACATATGATCATAATCAATCATTTTAGTTTCTCCGAGATCTTTGCGCATTGTAATTTCATGTGAAGGCATATTCTAATTCGAATGTGCTGAAGAACAATAATCGAAGTTACTTTTGTACTTCGATGGAAGAAATAATAACGTATAACAGTATTATAAAATATAAATTGTTAGTGTTAACGTATAATTTTAACGGACACCTCTGAATCGCGGACGTTTTTATGGCGACGGGGACATTGTAACTTCTTTTATTTTCCCCTCTAAATAACAGACAATATTTTGGTGACCAAGAGTGTCCGGTATTCAGAGGTTTCATAGTTTTGAGTCTTACATAATTCTTTATCAAATTATCCGATTATTTTACAATTAATTACATAAGAATTTTACGTTTGTAAATAATATACAATGAAACCTCCTTTAACGGACACCTCTGAATAGTGGACACCTCCAAATAGCGAACGTCTTTATGGGGACAGGGACATTGTCACCTCTTTTATTTTTCCTTCTAAATAGCGGAAATCTCTAGATAACGGGCAATATTTCGGTGACCAAGAGTGTCCGGTATTCAGAGGTTCCACTGTATATTAAAATTGCGAAACGATTATATATTTAACCGGTTTTCCTTCATTAAATATTCCTATTGATTACCTGAAATCGAAGACTTTTGCTTCCGACTGGGAGAATATCTTCTTTGGCGTTTCCTTTTGCCGAAAATCGATTGTTGTTCGTTCACACGACAATGCCGTTCGACTCTCAGATACTGTGATGAAATACTGATGGCTCCAAGTTTGACGAACGTTTTTAATCGTCATTTTAATAAAACGGTTTTTCTTTTCGCTATCATTATTTATATCTTTAAGTGTCATTTTACGATAACTATCTACCTACCTTTACGAACAATCGAACACACAGAAACACAGCCAGAATTCATGTGCGGGACACTTCATGCTTATCTGTGGTACCTATCACCGCAATCACATAAAAACGATACAAGTACTTGATAATTCAATAAAGTAATAATGTGCAAACAATCCACCAAACGCGTTATTTTTACTGTCCACGATTAAGATAAAATCAAGTATAAAACTCGACTGTTCGGTACGTAATGCACGTTTTTGTAGTTGGAAATAATTTCATAATTATTTATTGTTTGCTCGAGTGAACGAGAAATCAATAATATTGCACAATTGTATTACTGTAAGGTATATGGATAGGGAATAATAATTATATATAGATAGAAGTATACTTTTCGCTTTGTCATGATTCGTACAAATGTACTATTCTGTCACCGTATGTAAAATAAATATATGACATTGATTCAGTTGCAACTGATAATAAAGGGTGAGAAGCTGCATAAATTCATTTTTTTTCTATTACTTTTATTTAACGCTTGTTGAGCTAAAAATATGTTACATAACCTAGTGACCTTATAATAGTGTTTTTTTTTTTTATATTCAGATAATACGCATAAAAACTGCAAATTAATGATATTTTCGTGCATATAAATACATTTCCAGTACAATTCACCTCATAAAACAAAAATTGAACACAAAACCTGCATTTTTAATTGTATAGCGTTCAAAACTAACATGTAAAACAAACATTAACTTTTCATACTATTCGTTTATTATTGAATAATTAAACTTAAAATAAATATGATAGAATAGAATACTACTTATCAAGACACTGGTTAATTGTATCTCACCTCAATATAACTCTATTACTGTTAGAACTTCTCATCCCGCCACATAACCTTCATAAAACATATATATATATATACCGAAATAGAAAATACATATTTCGAAACATAAATTCCATAAACCTTAAACACTTTATATTTTAATTAAAAATTAAAATGTATAATCATTTTCTACAATGTATCTCAAAACAGTGTTGCGATCTCTTCGCAACTTATTTTCGTTCTGCACTACTTTTTAATTATTGATACAACAATAAATAACGGTTATAATACGTACTGATAAGAAATCCCGTAGTTGTAAGTACATTTTGATTACAGTACTATACGTGCAATATACTTACATGAATATTTAACTAGTACGTCTTTTTTTAATATCACCGTTACTCGCTCGAAAAGCAATCAACTCACCAAAGAATTATTTTTCTTTTCTTTTTTTCTTTTGTTATTATTATTATTATTATTGTGGTTAAAAGGAACAAAATGTATTAATTTTAATACTATGAAGTGTTATATTTTAGAAATGATTAAAACAATATAAATTTAAAATGTATACTTCATCAATTTTGACACAGGAATATTTTTAAAAACATTGTGTATCTGAGCGATTTATTTAGAAACGAAACGTGAGTTTAGTTTTCGTATTACAATTATTTTAAAATTAACATAATACTCTCTTAAAATATCTATTAAATTTTAATTTAATAACGAAAAAAAATATATACATGCATGAAGTATTTACGACCAATAATTTCAAAAAGTCGCTCACTAATCAGGGCCGGTTGATATTAAAGTTTGATGACTTGTTCATAAAACAGATAATTCGTCCATTTATTTTTTAACTACTTGCCGCATGAAATCGCGGGTCTGGTTGAAATTAATAACGTGAGTACGAGCCTTACGTCAGTGGTATATAATAAAATTAAAATGAATGTGTAGGAAACACCCGCATGATATGAGCAATAATGGATGTAATATGTATACACATATTATTACGTACCTACCTATTTTATCAACAACGACCTAATGAACATTGAATCACATGGAAAAATTCGATTCAAATTAAATTTTTAGAATCATACATACTTATCATAACTACTCTCTGGACAATAAGATATCACGTTGTCGATGATATTTTGTTTCAAGGACGGTCAAAATAAAAACGTAACACAATGTATGTATAAGTATAATACTGACTTAATTTCAGCGTTTATACAATCAACTGATATTACAATGATTTTTATCAACTGTTAACAAGTTATTATAAGTATACAATGAAAATAAACGTAGTATACAATAAAATTTACATGCGTCTGATAAACTTGTTTCAAAAAATTGGCTAAATTGCAATATTAATGGATTGTGTCCATTGAATCTATAAAAACAATGTTTTCGATATCTGTTAAAAACAATATTATTATTTGTACATATTATACCTAATATATCAGAATACAAAACATTGCGCATCGTAGGTGAAACTAGACATTTAAATAGACTATTTTACTCACTGTCGATTTAAATTTAAAAAAGTAATTAAAAAGCAAAGTTGAGAGTAAGAGTAATTTTTTGTTATACTAATGTTTAAAAGACATTATATTATGCAGCGGCTTAATTTTAAGATGAAATATATAAAATGTACATTGACACATTGTCCTCCTGGACGGTTTACTTAATGAATAAGGCAACAACTATAATATCTTATTAGTAAGATACTGAACAGTTTTTAATATCATTATCAAGTACCAATACTACTTCATACTAACGATTGAATACTAATTATTTTTTTGATAATTTTATTCCACGTGTTTTTACTTTTTATGTTTATTTATTTATTTTTTTTTTTTAATTATTATTATTATTATAATTATATTATTTTTTTTTTTGGTATTATAAAATAAAATAATAATATAAGTACATGTATTTTATAGTTATTTGTAACTAATATTATTTCAATCTTATTGATAACAAATTTGTAAATTATTAATTAAAACACTAAAACAGTGTCGTTAAAGAAATGGATAAAGAATAAATTATAGATAAATTGACAAAAGTGTTTAAAAATTCAATTTATTATTTGCATAGTAATGTACGTTACCATTTTTTTTACCATGTTGATATTTTAACTATAAGACACTAACAGAATAAAAATCAAAAAAAAGTAGTATGTGGTGAATTATTTTAAATATTGATAGTTAAATCAAAAGTATATCGAAAGTGTTGGAAGGTATCCAAGCTATTGTGACTGTAATATACTTTAAGCATATCATAACTCTCTTTAGGACAAATTATTTACCACACCACTGGAATCATAGCCTACCCCGTCATCGTAGTTTCACCTATTACACATGATTACGTATTACGAGTACCTTTATAATATTATAATGAATTTAAAATTCGAGATTATATGTTTTTAGATACAATATTCGATTAAAAGAAAAAAAACAAACAAACAAACAAACGAACATATGCGTATAATAAACATACGGTATTTTTAACGCTATATGACTATACGTATTGCATCCATATTCATATATAATTTTAGATAAAGTTTACATTGTTTGAAATAACAATGGGAGAAAATATGATCGAAACACTCGACTAAAACCATAATACTCGTATTTCGGATTGTTCTTCTCGCAAAACATATTACAATATTATGTTGTTCGAAACAAAACGATTTGTACACAAATATTATATTGTGTTATACTACAGCGAACTTTTTACGTTCCTCTTACTATACGAGTATCTACAAAATAAAGACGAATTAATTTAAATTTTACAATATCTCAAAGTCTAAAAGCCATGTGTCAAACCCGGTACATACAGCATTTACCTAAAAATTATCTGCGATAAAGACACACACACACACACACACACACACACACACACACACACACACACACACACACACACACACACACACACACACACACACACACACACACACACACACACACACATACACACACACACACACACACACACACACACACACACACACACACACACGCACACATACACACACACACACACACACACACACACACACACACACACACGTGCGCACGCACGTATACATACATACGCACGCACTACCGCATATATTAATTAAGTATATTAATATTACTTATAACTATCGTTGGTACTATATCATACGACTCCATATTTTAGTATAAAGAGTGTATATAATATGACACGTCACCTATACATGTTTATTTTGGCTAAATAAGAGAAGATAAATAGTAAATTAAAAGTAAATTTATGATATACGACTTATATAATATATATATATATATATATATATATATATATATATATATATATATATTATGTGTAATAACTACAATACGTGTTTGAATAATACATACACCGTCTGTATAACATTATAATAATTGCAAACGCGTGTTCTGTGTAAAAATTAGGAAAATAATAATTATTTTTTTCCCTTAAATATTACAGTTAAAACGAAAACATAACGTGCGTATAGTATAACTTAAACTTATTGACTTGACATTAAACTTAAACTTAATATTATTATTATTATTATTATTATTATTATTACTGTTATTATATATATACGTACTACCTACGAAAAGTGAAACGTTTACGACTATGTACGCGATTGCCGGTACGACGATAGCACGACGTTCACGTAATTTACACGTCGTAGTTTTACAGCAATTGGATGGAAAAAAAAAACGAAATTACTTACAATAACATAATGGAGGAGAGAAAAAACGAACGACGCCGACGGCGGCGATATTGAATTACCCCGCGAATAACGAGCCTATAATAAAGGTCGTTAGAAAAATAAATAAAAAAAAAAAAAAAAGGTAAAAAATAAATAAAACGAAAACTAAACTCCCGATAGGATTTCGACGGTCTGTTGTCGATTTCCCCGTCCGTGCCGCGGTCGGTCCGTCGCCCGAGCCGCGACCGCCGTCGATCGATCCAACGCGACTGGGTGCCAGGGGAACGTCACGTGGTATCTCTCCCGTCGCGGGCCGCTTGACGCGACGACGACGACGACAACGATGTCACTCTACGCTGCGTCGACGATGCAATCCTTGTGCAACGACACGCTGTACTCGACGATCGCCACGGTCCGTTGGTCCTCGTCGGTCCCCGACGGTCTGCACGACGCCTGTGAACACGCGAACACACGCGACGATGCACCAACACGATAATAATGACAGTACGTTTATAAGTATGAGTTTAAGTACATGCAGTGGCGGCTCGTGCCTAGGTGTGCAGGTGTGCGCACACCCAGTGGCGTATTTAGGGGGGGGCAAGGAGGGCAATTGCCCCCGGCAGCACTTTTTAGGGGGCAGCAAATTTAACTGGGAACTTTTTTTTTTAAATAGATGTAAAAAAAATGATAATAAAAATGTTTGTTATTTTTTTTTTTAAAAGGGAAATCAATATCAACAAAACGTGTTATTTATATCAACACTACAAAACAGCTATTTTGTGAAATTATTAATTAATCTTCACATTTCATAATAAACGCGCGTGAATTAATTTATTGTTTGTCGTCGGCTTATCAGCTGTTCAAAAACACTGTACTACCAACCACGGTTTAAGATATCTTCTAGGACACTCGATAGATTTTTATACTGCATGATACTTTTGATACTATTAGAATATCATATGTATTGTAAGTTTTTTTAGGGTAAGAAAAATTGCTACTATAAAAAAAAACGGAGAGAAGAAAAGGGCATTAAAAAAATGTGTACCCGGGGCAGCAAAATCCTAAATACGCCACTGCGCACACCACATAGATTATTAAAGATAAAATAGCTAAAATGTATTTTAATTTTATTACAATAGCTATTAAACTGTATTAATTATTCCATAATACAAAATTATTAGTTTTATAAACGTGAAACGCTTGAGTTCGAAAATATCACTCCTAAAATTTAGATGAGTTATGTAATAAATACGCACCAACTGGTGTGCAGCTCGGGCTGCACACCGAGAGTCCATGTGAAATACGTTTATTCGATGAGTGGGGTGGTATTGACGAATAAATGGAACCGTGGTGTGCACCTACTGCTGCACACTCGGATCACTTTAATTCGTATGCGCTATTTCAATAATTAAGTTATAGAACTGTTAGTTAAAGAACGAAAACCTGACTCGTATATAAAAATAAGTAATTTTTGAAGCTATGCTTCTTTACGCGGGTTCTGTTGAAGGTATGCTTTTTTCGCGGTTTCGCTGGGGCCCGCCGTGTAAAATCGAAGATGTCCAAAAACGTTCCGTTCCGTTGCGTTACCGCAATGATGGTGCGGTGTCAACTGTACAGTAGTATGAATACGCGTGTACCGGGTTCGAATCCTCAAACCATAATATAATTTTTTGCACTTTTTTCCTAAATTTTTTCTGAATTTACGTCAATATGGATCATTTCCTTTATACGTCAACTTATAAAATCTGTTTTGAAGCTATGCTTCTTTACGCGGGTTCGGCGGGAAGGGGCCCGCCGGGTAAAAATGGAAGATGTCCAATAATATAACATAACATGATATAACGTTACCGCAATAGCGACTAGCTATAGTGACTGTTGAGAGTGCTACGGCCGCAGGCTGCGGCAGCAGCGCATTGTTAAATAGCCAATAATACTTGTCCACGGTTAAATTTGAAGAATTCTATAAATAGAATAGTTTAATGTGCTGTAGGTTGTTGGTACTTGGTACATTACTATATCGATAACCGATAATTACGCGCGTGCAGTGCTCGTTACAGTTATTACTTAATACTTATCAATCGTTCTACTACAATCGAGTACTATATAGAATACTAGACTACAAAATATTTCGTATTTTCATTAGAGTATTAGACACGTTCGAGTTGTTCGATGCAGTACCTAATACCTATAGTAATAATAATATATTCCCATAACGCTTACAGAATTAATTATGAACGGTATTTTGTATTTTTTATTATTTTATATTATTATCCTTACATTTTAAAATCATTATTTGTTTGTTTTTATTCTTTATATTTTCTTCATATTGTTTCCATTTTATTTTGACGAACTTCAATTAAAAACTTTTACGTAAGAGGTTCTTTTTTTTATTAAGCTGTTAGGTAGGGAGTTGAAGCATAGCTTCTGTCGGCAGTCCCACAACTGCCTGGTTTTTTCATTTATTTTTTAAAATTGTTTTTAGCTACGACACTGTTGCTTGTTCTGACAGTAGATAAAATATACACCTGGTTATACGATATATGTATTTAAGTAAACCTATTATTTTCTAAAATTATGTTTAATTATCATTTTATTAAAGCAAATATTTTAATATTGACTTGGATGTGACTATTTTTATTTTATTTTATTAATATGCATTTTCAATAATTGCACACCACCCATTTTGAACATCACGAGCCGCCTCTGAGTACATGAGTATTCATAAATTGTTTTTGAGTTTGAGTATAATGTAAATACGTTCGATTACGAGCATCACTGATATGTGACGAATCAAAACAGCGATACACGACCTGCGGCCCACCGATTTTTTATGTAGCCCAAATGAACTAGTCCAGTCTATATATGAAAAGCATAACGTTTCAATGGGGTATAATGAGACCATTGAATTGACCAGTGATAAACTGTATTCATATCAACGTAACATCTTTGTGGAATTTCATTTAAATTGATTTTCAATTATGTATTACAAAGTAAATCATAAAACGTTTCGATTATAAAAAATTTCTTTTTCCTTTTTTTGAATCTCCCCTTCAATAAGCGACCTAATTACGACGTTTCAACTTGCAGTCCGCATAACTTTTCTACGATTTGTGTGTGGCCCGAATAAAAATAAGGCCGAGCATTACTGCGTTAGAGGTACTGTAACGTAACGCGAGTGAAATATGTACGTTATATTTTCAGGGGCCGAACCCTCTTATAAACGAGCCACGACTCTTTGAATTTTCGTATTAGCTATTCTGAATTTAACATCGTATACACTTGTCGATGAACTCAAAGTGAATCGTCGTTGATTTTCATGATCAAGAGTTGTTCGACAAAACGAGTTATCCTACTATTATAACGTTACATTTCTACGGGCCCGATTTAAGATAATACCGTTTTTGGAGATGGCGGACTCATTATAGTCTTGTTGCGCCATAAATATTTCTTAGGTAACTAAAGTACGAGTACTTCAAGATACATCTTAGTGACGCCTTTACGGGAGCGTTTACAAATGAAGACGCGGGGGTTAGTATCTCCCGTGACTTTATGCCAAAGACATTTTTCAAATAACGTTTTGAAGAAAAGTTTACAAATATAATAATTGTTGCTTGTTTTCGTAATAAAAAAAGCTGATGAGATAATGGCGGTGTAAATGCGTTCTTCAATCCTTGGATGAGATAATCGGGATGAGTCTATTGAATTTTAAAGAAACAGCCGACTACTTATTGCCTTACTATACACAATACACTTTGACGATATTGGTAAATAAAACGTTAAAAGATAACATGCAGTTTTAATAGCAGCGTATATAAATATTCTTATTGTTAAGAAAATAATTGACAAATTAACAAAAAACAAAAAACAAAAAACAAAAAAAACTAGGTAGTAGAAACTTTAAGTTTGGAATGAAATTATTTTAATGTAAAATGTTTTGAATTAAGTTTATGAATTTCATATTATGAAACTCGTTTTAGGAAATCGTAGAAATCTACTATTTAAAAAGCTTTTTTCTTTACCCGGCCTCCCTCCGAACAAAAATGATATTTGCGTCACCGCGTATGAGTATACGGCGCAAAACGAAACGTGCGACTGCCAGTACCGGCCCGGGGTACGCCGCAGTGTTCGATCCGTCTCGCGCTCTGCCGCGGCCAACCCTCGTATACATTATAATGTCCCTGGTGCTTACCGCGCGAGAGTGATGCACATAATAATATGTGCGTGTGCGCCTTTTGGGGAATACGCTCAGCGAGATGTGACTTTTAGTGCCGAGAGGGGAATACGTCTCGTACGGTCTCACCGAAAAATGTAAGTTTTGTGTAAAAAAAAAAAAAATAATAATAATACATTCCTTTTTCGTACGAACGAAAGCGATTCTGTGCCGTTCCATTAAAGTCTATACGCTTGCACACGGTACATACTCTATTTTAGCGATCACGCGTATTTCAATCGTATATTCGAGTGTCAATTAACGCCTTCGATCAAACATTAAACGTATTTGTCACACTGGTCGAGTTTGACGATTATTGAGCTTTAAAATTCCACACTTGATATTCACAACAGGGATTATTTCATGAAGGGATATAGATGCGATCACCCTTAGGGCCGAAGAGTTAGTTAATTATTTTAATTACAAACAAAAAAAAAATAGCAAAATATGAAACGTATATATTGTTTTTTTTTTCGTATAGACATTTGAGCTAGCGCATACCTAAACTAACCTAACCACTGAGTCCGGTAGTTTTAATCAAGGAAAAAACGTACTGATTGAGTCCCTGGGCTAAAATATGAAAAACATACCAATTTTCGAGTGCAACTTTAGTAAAAGTAAAATGTACAAACCGAGTCCGTACATTTTTGGTAAAAACTTATAAGCAGAGTTCGAAACGCACAGCACATAAAAACATACGTTTGCATACACCCTTGAAAATGTAAATATAAATAAAAATATATCTAATTAGTTTTTGTTTTTTTTTTTTTTTAAGCATGTTATATTTTTCTTGTATATAGAAATATCTACACTGTCAAACACAAAATACGTATACGAATATGTTCATATAATTTAATATACACACGCGTATGTGTACGCCATCTTGGTAATGTTTGATATCCGAACAATTATTTTTATGACTTAAACCAATTAAATTATGATTGTTTGAAATTTTCTAGTCGTTAAAAACGAATCGCTTTCAGGCGATATCAGTATTATTAACTATTTACAGATAGTACGGCATGTGAAAATGAAATGGAAAAGTGTTTTCTTCTTTAGAATTTTGCGGGACTCGTTTGATTGAAAAAAATAATAAAATTAATTACTATTATGGTTTTAATCTTCCGAAAATAAATTATTTAGAATCCCAAATGGCCCGAGAATCAATTCATTTTAAAAAATATGTTATTTTGGAACTTTCTTCGTTCGCGTCATTATAACTGTATTGTTAACAAACATAAAATGAGCGAAGTCCTAAAGGATCGCACTATAAGTGTGAATTGTCTGACGAATTGCGTTAAAAATGACGGTTCAAATGAATGGCTAATCATTTTAACTTGTATTGATTCGGGACCAACCCTTATATTTGAATAATATCAAGAACAAAACGTCGATAAAAATTTACTCACAAATATATTTTCAGCGTTGTAATTCTATTCACCCCCGACCCCGATTAAGTTTTACTCAAACAATCTGATTGGTCAAATCACCACTCGCCGCTTAAAGGGTGTAACGGACGAAAAAATCCGGGGCAGAACGTGGTGTTAGACCAGAGCTGAAAAGAATTGAACGGTCAATGAGATTCGCGTACCTTTAACCGTTCGTGCGGCCACGACTTGAGCCGGACGACGGCCGTGACCGACTCAGAGTCTTCGACGACGGAATACTTGTCGGTGGGCCATTCGACGGGCGCGTCCGACAGGTCCCACCGGGTGCCGTTGACCGTCCACAGGCCGGTGTGCGGGTCCGACGGGCAGGCCGCGGACACGGACATGCTGGTCGAGCAGCCGTTGAGCCTTTGTCCGCTTTTACTTATGCTGTAACACGCAATCGGACGTACATTATGCTTAGTTTTATTGCTGCAAAGGCGCAATGGACGAGGGGTGGCAGGGTGGAGTGAAGGGGGCGCGCAGTGTTTTTAAAACGCAAACAGTCTGGCCAAAACGCCCGAAACCAATTTTTTAATTTTTTTTTTTTTTTTTTTTTTTAATTATACATTTTTCGTTGAGAAATAAAGTGTTAAATTTGGTTATAAAGGTTTTATGAAAAAATCACTGGTTACCATTATAAATATTATAACATTATTAATATTTCGTTAAATTAATTTTTATAGCTTTTGACAAATAAACGCATTTGAAATTATGTCAACTATGACGAATATGGATACTAATAAACGATAACGTATGACAGTTTGTATAACGTAAGTCAAATAATCGTGGGTAATAATAGCATAAAATTAACATTTCAAAATTATGATTGTAATAATATTATGTTAAAATTACGAGTTTTTTGTTTATTCACGAGACTTCACTCCTCTTTTTTCCACCATACTTACAGGAGGTTATGTACTATTAACTATAAATTTATTTCATATCTTGTGTATGTTTGCGCCTTTCGATAATGAGCTGTTTGAATATAAAGTGATATTTAAATAATTATAAATATGATACTCAAAAACTTACATACAATAAAAAAAAAACTGTTTATCCCGTATATGGAGAGGATTAAAAAAGTACATCGAATTGGTGATCTAGAATCTTAATTATCTATACATAAATATGATACTGGAAAAAGTTACGTAAAAATAAAAGCATCCCTTTTTAACCACCCCGATAAAGGAATTATTTTGAATTTAACGATAAATTTCGGTTTCGGGACTTAAGAAACATATCATAATTTAACTTTTGAGTGTTATGAGGGCCTTTTTTTTTTCTTCGATTCGGAAACGCTGCGGGACGCCGGATGACGCCGTTGTTTTACTTGCCGATAAGACACGCTGACGAAATAGTCCGTCGGACGTTCGTCGGCGGCGACCGGAAGTCGGAACCCGTACGCGAACGTCGACTCGTCGCTACACTGTCGCAGTGGTTCCGACCGGCCGCAATCGTCCGTTACGTTGGTTTCCGCTTTTGTCGCCTTTGCCTTTGTCGCCGCCGTCACCGTCGAGTTGCCGTAACTTCTGTACACGCCGATCGTCACGTCCTTGTACGTGATGTCTGTGCAATACGAACAAAATGCCAGTCCAGACCGATTAAAATCGCACGCGCCGACGACAGTGTCGCGAAATATTCAAATATCATTAATATTATTATTATTATTATTATTATTATTATTAGTATTATTGTTGTTGTTTTTGTCGCAGTTGTTGCCTTTGCCGATGTTTTACGAGAAACGATCAAATAGATTCAAAACTCGACGACGAAATACTTAAATATAGGTATGCGTGTCGCACGATGCATTCAGAACAACAACATAGTAACATACGCGGATGAAACGTGTCTACTGTTTTCGGGTGTTTCGTGTGAGAAAGTACATTTAAAGGTTATACGAGATTTTCAAAAAGTAAGTAAGAACTAGGTATTACCGTCAAAAAGAATAATAATCAATAATGAATACTAGTGTCTAGTGGAGTTGAGTGAATACAAATCTTTTCTACGCGGAATCGAGGATAAGTTCATAACGAATTCATGTGGAAAAATGCTTTTTAAATTAATCAAGTGGCGAATCAACTACGTGTTTTGGTGTATTTAGCTAAGCGATTTTGTTCCGAAATATTGGTATTGATATAAATAATCTACTTTCGACTTATCGTAGGAGATGTACTCGTAGTCTACGTATCTACTTATCTTTTTCACATACGCAATTCGACAATTATTATTTGTTTTTACTATAAGTATTCCTGACATTATCAACGATCTATCTACGGTTTAACCGTAATCCATGTAATATTTTAATATTACTAATATAGTATAAGCAGGGGTGTTGTAGCATGGGGTGTTGTTGCATAATGCTACAACACCCCTTGTCTCAGAAACATATTTGCGACGGTTGGTTTGAATTTGTCTTGGTTTAACTATTTAAAATCAGGTAATGTAAATTTCCTAATGAGAAAGTTATCGTTTTTTAAGAAAAAGTCGTTAATGTATCATTTGTAAAAATCATAAATAATAGGTGATATAATTTTACTTTTATTTTCTCTATCGTTATATTTATTAGTATTAACTCAAATGACACATTTTCCAAATCATAACTTAGAATTATTAAGTTACGAGTAAAATGTTTCTCCGCAAACAACTCTGAGTTTTTATTATATTATATACATATTAAACAACTAAATTTCTTAAGATTATGATCACTGAGAAGTAGAAATGTTTATTATTTTAGATCTCTATATTACATTATGAAAGGCCATCAATTTGTTCTATATATACAATCGTAAATGTTTGGTGATCGACAATTATTATTTAACATTTTTGTTCGAATTAATTTGATACTTACGTATTAACATTTTTTAGAGTATTTTAAATATTTTATCAAAACAAAAAAGGCAGTACCCATCGTAATATTTCATAAATTAAATGCGTTTTAGTTTGCTCCAAAAGTTATTGTTATTTTCCCTGAACATGTTTAAAATCTCGTGTTTTTTTTCTCGGTCCGTGCCGGTATTTGTGTTCGCCGTTCAGTGCTTGTGTAACGAGTATGTGAATCGGAATTCAAATATTTATAAAACACGTTGCCGGTGAAAATTATAGTTATGGAAAGACAAATAACCGGTGAATTAATTAAAACAAAACACTGTTGTAAAATGCCAAAACGGTCTGCCGGTTACGGCGATTCGATCACACCGCACCGTCTCAAGACCACTAGTGTTCATTAAAACTTCCACTACCTACCTACATAAAAACAAGTATTTTTATGTAAATATTATAGCATCCGACACGAAGGGTAATTTTTGTAGATAGCTGCTTATACGACACGTGTGCCGTAAAATTTTATATCGACATAACCGTCGGGCTGTAATGCAGAGGGTATACAGTAGGTACACGCCAGGGACCGAAATTGTGAGCAATACGACAGTAACTATTGGTGCAGTATAATTGTGTCGCGTGAGTAGTACGATATAAAAACATTTGTAGGGATCACGTAAGAAATTAATTAGAAAGTTTATTTTATTTTTATCGTCGTCGATTCATCAATAGTCGTTATACTCGTGTCATTTTATTAACGTCTATAATATTATAAAAATGCACTGACTGAAATACGTGTATGGTTCAAAAACATTTAAATGTAATCTCATTTATTCGTATTAGTTATAGTACGCTAAAAGTCACTATTAATAAGAGTTAGGACTCCTACTAACTCCTCACATTGTTAAAGACTAAAGGAACAATCTGTGTAATTTAATTGTAATTTGGCAAATTTTTTGCTTATGTCGGCGGTATTTCTGAATATTTTAACAATCCAATTAGTAAAGTGGGTGTAATTTTAATTTTTATCGTGGTGATTATAATATTAAGTTTGCAGTACGAAAATTTAGGTATTTCAGTCTCTGGTTTGTAAGTCGTGTAAATTCTGATTTTGTTAAATGCCTTGTGTACACTATCCGGCCGAGGTAGTTTGCGTTGTGTTCGTTAAATTACAAAAACAAACGATAAAATAAATTGTTTCTGTACGGTGTGCACTGGGATTAAATACACGTATTCTTATTGCTTAGCTTTGCAATAGAATAGCGAATACACACGTAGGTATACAAATAGGTACCGTAGATAAGATAATGGATAGCAATCGCTTACACTATCTCAATTAAGAATGATCAGTATTAATATAGTAAAACCCTATACTTATTGGCTGTGAAAACCTGTATATAAAACCTTAATATATAACGCTTTTACAATTATATTATTGGCACAATTTTCATTTAATTAATAAATTAATTATTCGATGTTAACGATTGATTGTTGATTGATTGTGAATAATAAAACATACCTATTTTTATTTATCGTTTAGTATACCCTCTGCGTTTTTAACTACCTACTACAGGCTATACAATACAAAATCCGCGATGTAAAATACAGAGTGCGGCGTAATGGACTCCCACATTTCCGAGGTAAATTAAAAAAAAAACCATACAAGATATGGAATTTTTTTTTTATTTATTAAAACTACATTAAATAAGGTTTTTGTTAAAAGTTGTTTGTTTTAAAATAATATTGTCCAAATTATTTCCTTTTCAATTGACGCACATTTGGAGCCGTTCTAGAAAATAATCCGTAATGGACCACAATATTTCAAAACATCATTAGCACGTGATTAAATTGATCAGATTAAAGCGGTTTGTTTCACTGGGTTAGGTCATTAATACGATTTTTAGTCGTCACAATGTCGTGGTCAGGTAAACAACGTGGTTTCGTTATCGAGGCGTTTTTCAAAAATGCCGAATGTGTGACAAAACATTACATGGCCTCCTCGCCTCCCTGATTTGAGTCCATGTGACTATTTCTTATGGGGATACCTCAAAGCTGAAGTTTTCAAACATCGACCAAGAACCATCGAAGAACTAAAAGAGGCCATTCGTCAAAAAATCTCCGCGATTCCACTCGATATGCTGGCGAGAGTGATGGAAAACTTTCGATAACTTTAAAAAAAACCTTATTCAATGTAGTTTTAATAAATTAAAAAAAAAATTCCATATCTTGTATAGTTTTATTTTTAATTCACCTCGGAAATGCGGGAGTCCATTATGCCACACCCTGTACAAGACGTATAGTAATGTTTCGATTGCATTGAAGAAAATATTATATATAAAACATTGCAGAAAATGAATACGTACCGGAGACGCGATCGATTTTAATGATGAAATTAATGTAAGCGTTTTTTCCGATCTCGTTCCCGTCGTCTTCTTTATTCTCGACGACCGTGTTCATTTTCATTTTAATCTTGTCGTACTGTACGAAAACAAAAATTGACATTTAGTCACACAATACGATCACGTGCCGTCGAGGCGTTTATACTTCACAACTCCCGCTGCTGTCGGTCACCAGCCGTTTGAGCCACATACAATTCAAACGTCTGTCTTTGTCCAAAAACCCATATATTTCCATCGGCAGATGACCGCTGTCTGTCAGCTGGAAGTCTGTACGAGTTTTGATGGCATTTATTTGTAACGGTCTGACGACACTGCTGGATTAATTAAAAACAGATAAATGATACACAACGATATTTCTCAACCGTGAATCAAAAATAATTCAGTTGTCAACTAATAAGAGTATATTGTATACGATTAAACATTTAATATAAATGTTTACTTATTATGAATAAATTCAATTGTAATATATTCATACATAATTATATGTGTAATGTATGTTTAATAAGTTATATCTTATTAGCAGAGGACTTAAAGTATATGCGTATTTAACTGAAGTAAATAGTCGAAAAATAGCCAAATGAGAAACAAATACGTTTTATGGTCAGACGATACTAAGTAAAAAGTTTTTATTTTGTCTGTGTACTGTATATAATAATTTTGTTTTAAGAGTAAATTATTTTAGTTTTTAATTGTTTTTCCATATCTCTTCACTTTTTACTTTTTCGACTTCTGAAAATTGATAAATTTTGAATTTAATTATTATTTACAGTATAATATACTGTAAAAATCTGTAGATCGAAAACTTAAATTTATTTTAACTTTAACATTTATTTTAAATGATGAAGTCAGTGATTGTTTCGCAAAAAAATAATACTTTGATTAAAATAATTTTACTACGATAATATTTATACAAATTTTTCAGTACGAGAAGAAGTGTTACCTCAAGTGGCTTAACCCATTAGAATGCATGTACTAAAGTAAAACTTTTCTAAGTTTTGTAGTGAAACTGAAAAACTTTAAAATAAAACTACTAATCCAAAAAAATTTTAATTTAATTTTTAGTGCTTATTTGTTAATTTTTAAATACATATATGTTTGCATATTTAATGATTTTTAGAACTGCAAGTACTCTACCGTAATTATTAACATATTATTACTATTATTAGTATTATTTACTTACAAATCATTTTCATTTGTACTTTTTATTTGATTTCTGTAGAAGTGTTCCATGAAAAACAATCCCGTTATGAAAACCAAACTAAAAAATCAAGTTTGTGAGTGCTGACGATGCTTGATTATTACAAATTATGCTATGATGAACTCGTACTAATAATGTAAAAGTATTTTATTTATTAAACCAAAAGTTTGCTCACCAACTCGTAATGATGATCGTTAGAATTATGATGGAAATTTGCGCACATTTCTCACAGCATACATCACTCGGACTGTTTAGCTTTGACGATGTACGTCTTTCAAAGTTGGCATCGTAATTGTGTTGGCTCGAGTAGGCCGAGGCTGGAAAGAAATCAGACACAATTAGCGAAATCGTCGAACAACTCGAATAATACAAAATGCGATTTTTAATCGTATTTCGGCTATTGGTCGAATCAAAATAAATATCGTATTGATTTATGGCTAAAATAGTAATAATAAATTATGAATTTAGGTTTTTTACGTCGCGTTAATGATGAAAATATTAAAGATGATTGAAATCGGAAAAATCCGATAAATGCACTTCTTATTAAATCTATCACGAACCAACATAAAATCTAATTTTGACCATAAAACATAGAATATTCAAGTGATGAGATTCTTCGGTGATATAATCATCTTGTGTTTGCCACAACGTTTTGCCATTAAAGCCTCGTTATTTTAGTGACGATTTGTAAAATATTAAATTTAACTATCAAGATAATTTATTTATGAGTTTGAATAAATTAGAAGGTATGGTAATTAATATTAAAAATTGTATTATATCTATGACTTAGTTGCTCAATATTAAAATAAATGTGGTTTCCAACATGGCAACCACAATAATACAGGGAGTATCCGAACCCCTTCCGTGTATTTAATCATTTTTACCACACATAAATAATATTTAATTCTTTTTCCTATTGCAACGCTCTACTAGCATAATCGTAATTAAAATTAATATTAAATAAATAATAACATAAAAATGAAATTTTTCTTTCTTGTGCAAAATTAGATTTCTTACCAAACTAATTTTTGTTATGATAGTTTTTTAACGAAAAAGATATTTAGAGTTTTTTCACAAACAAGTGGATCTAAAATGATAAGATGACAATTGCGTTTATAAACCCAACAACAAACAGATATTATTAATCGACTAACTATAATTAACAAACTACATGCTTTTCATTTTTGTTATTCATTGTTTATATTCACTTGAAAAGAAATAATTTATAATTTGTCTTTATATTATATCATCTCCCAATTTACCAAGTCCCCAAACAAAAAATAATAACAAACTCCCAGAGGAATCGCTTGAAAAATAAAGTAATTGGTATACACTCGACAAGAGACGTATTTAGGATTTTCAAAGAGTGGATTTATATATATATATATTTTTTTTTTTTGTCTCAAGGTAATCTTGTAAACTTTAATTCTGTTAAGAATAGTAAGATTTATACGTGAACTCTGCCGCGCATTTTCTCCGTCGGCCACCACATCGGCGGCTGCGGTTAAATCAGACACACTCACTCCGAACCAACTTCGAAGTTCCTCGCGAACGTTTAAACCGAAATAAATAATTGAATTAGCCCGCGTGCCTGGTCGAACGGTCGATGTAATATGATATTTTACACTTACGTGGCAAATCCGACAACACTCCGGTCGGGCTACCGTCGTTTTCCCACGACGAGTGGTAACGCATATTGTTCCGTTCCAGCTCGCAGATCCTGGCCTCGAGATGACTGGCGATCTTGCTCAGCTCTTTCACGGCTCCGACGTTCTCCATGAAAATCCGGTCCTGTATGACATTAAAATGTTAGTACCGAAACGAGGTGAGTGTGCAAATCGCACGAGACGGATCTTCTCATAGATGGAGAGCTACGGGCCGGTGTTTTGGATACGATTTTTAGCATACTCTGAACATCTACTGGCATACATTTTTCAAATCGAAGAAAATCGATTTTTTCATTTATTCTATGTATTTAAATTGATGCCTAGTCGAATAAGAAAAATATAAATACCAATTGTCTACAGCTCATACGTGTAGGTATTGACGACATCTAGCAAAAACACCATTTCTAGAGCGTATCTTAATGACGACGTGTTTGTTCGTAAATATAAACTTTTCACAGAACAAATAACATTTTCTTAGGAAAATATTTGATTTTTCTCAACTTTTTGTCACATAGACTCGAATAAAGCAGCACTACATCATGAACACCATATAAGTAACCTTCTTTTAAGATTTAAGCACTTTTAAATTACTCAGTGATTTCTTTTAAACGTCATAGTGCTAATGCGTATGAAAAAATCATTAAAAAAAAGCTGGTAAGTGAGATGATGATGGTACAAGTTCGTCCTTTGTCCCTTCGGTCCTCGGACAAGATATTGGTGATGAATGTATTAAGTTTTAAAGAAATGATGACTCATTTCTTTAGTATAAAACGATTCTGAGGAAAGATTCAGTGTAATATAATATATTATTATTTAAATACTGTTTACGTATTTTACGGTTATTTGTATAATTTTTGGTGAGTTTTTTTGTGATTAAACCCTCATAAAATATTCAATTAGATATAACTCATTTAAACTTCAATTGTTATAACAATTATAACTCATTAGAAATAAACTTAAAAGAAATCAGACAATATCGACAAAAATCGTATAATAATTTATTATAGTGTGTATAAAAAAAATCCTGACTCACGATTTTTGAATTTTTGTCAAATATTTAAAATTATATAACATAAAATCTTTCAAACAATTTGGTAAATTAAAAGTTCTATATTTAAGTCAAAAGTGCTATAATTGTTCTGAAAATGTTGTCCAATATAAAAAAGTATATATTTGATATTGGATACAATTTTCAAGTTTCTAGCTTCAATACTTTTCGATTTATGACTAAATACCTAAAATCTGAACAGTGAAAATCTCGTTTACGGCGGATTTTTACCGATTTTACCGTTTTTACTCAATTTTTCGATCGTTATTCTTGATTACTGGAAAAACTGTGGAGATTTTGGAAAAATGACCTCTTTAAAGTACCATCTCAGTTCAATTTCGAATCTAAAAAGTTGCTGGACGAAACTTTTGGACAAGGATTTCTATACGAAAAAGTGTTTACAGAAAAAGAAAAAAAAAAAAAAAGCCGATAAGATAATGGTGGTGGAAGTTCGTCCTTCGTCGCTTCGCTCCTCGGACAAGATAATGGTGAGGAGTGTATAGCACTTTCTATCATGGGATCACCTGGTTTACGATAGTTTAGTTGTATGGTACTTTACATTTGAATGCAATGATAAATCATTGTAAGTTAAGTACAGGATACAGTAGTTGGGTGGGATACACGAGATGCATTGCTAGATTAGGCATTATTGGATAGATTTTGGAATTATTTTATATTATAAAAAAAAAAAACGATTCTGAACGAAGATGAAGATGTCAGCCTTAAATTGTAATATATATTTTATTTTAATATCCTAGATTGGGTTAAATTTACTTTTGTCTATTCATGTGACTTCTGCTCGTGAGCATTGGACAAACCAGGATGTGCATAGATAGGGCGTAGGTAAATACCATATTATTTGCCTAAATGCACTATCGTGACGGTACCACCCGACCCCGCCGTCCATATATGCTGAATGCTCCGTGGCTACGTCTATTTAAATATTAATAATTAATAATAATATATAAAATCCGCATGTTTATGGAACTGATACACACATTAAAATAACTGGAAATTGGAAGTTAGTAACGTTCTATTCAACCATGTAAAGGTACGTTATACACCTTGTGTTTACAATCTACCAATATTTTGTATAGAACAGCTGTCAGCTACTGATTATATTATAATAAACTTAATCTATTTAATTATCTTTATCAGCTGTGATATTACATAATATTTTCATTTCTTATCTTTGAATACAACAATTTTTATACATTTTCAACTACAAAATAATTTGCAAATATTCGTGATTTTGACAAATTTTGTCGATTTTTGAACTTCAACTGCTTATAAAAAAAAATTGTGCCTATGTATTTGAATAATTTTTGAATCACTCTTAGATCAACTTATTCAAAACCTTCTATTAAATTTTCAAGCGATTTGGTAGGGCCAAAAAATTGTTATCGACTTTTATAAAAAAAAATCTAAGAAAAATCGAATTATTCAAATGCCTATAAATAGCTAAAAAAATAAACGAAATATTTTGAAAATATAACTATGTAAAGAAAATGCCTATTTAAACATTTTGTAAAAGTTTTAAGTTTCTACGACCTATACTTTTTGAATAAGAACAAATATCAAAAATCAATGATGCCTAAATTGTTATTTTACGCGATTATGTGAAAAAATTGTAATTTCAAACACTCATAAAAATTTTTGATTTTATTCCAGTGCAAATTTTTTTACAGATAATTGAAGGAAAACGTATGTCAAACTTTGTACCGAATTTACAATTCTTAGTTTTGAATACTTAAAATTTTATGAATTATCAACTGCAAAATAACTTCAAATTTTCGCAATTTTTACATATTTCGTATAAATTGGAACTTTGAGCACTTATAAAAAAAAATTGTGACTTACGATTTTGGATTTTTTTTTTATCAGTTATGGAACAACTTATAAGAAACCTTGTATTAAATTTTCAAGATTTTCTGGCAAAAAAAAAAAATTTATCGTTATTTTAAAAAAAAATACTTAAAAAAATTGAAAATTTCAATTGTCTATAATTAGCTCAATAAAAGTCAAAATACTTTGAAAATTTAACGGTGTATAGAAAACGCTAATCTAAACATTTGGTGAAAATTTCAAGTATTTACATCGATTAGTTTTTGAGTTATAGCAAAATAAAAAATTTGATTTTGTCGAAAACTGGTTTTGCGTAAAATATACCGTTTTTCCCTCATTTTTTAAGGGTTTTTCCCGGCGCGTTAAAAAAATATTGAAAATTTTTAACTTTTGACCCCCCAAAGTACCAACTAGATTCAATTTCCTTTCAGAAAAGTTGCTATATAAGGCAATCGAAGCATTTTTACTGCCCCAAATCGTGTCGACAGACACAAAAAAAAAAAAAAAAATAAAAAAAAAAAAAAAAAAAAAAAAAAAAAACACACATCATTGTAAAATCAATACATTCTTCACTCCGTTCAGAATCTAAAACATCATTGTAAAACCATAAGATCCTTCGCTTCACTCAGAATCTAAAAGTGACACGATTACACCACGCGAAAATTCAATTCAGAAACAAAAATTACAAAGAGTATAGGTATCATATTAATTCTAGTGACCGATATAACATTGTCGTTATGAGACGACGTGTAGGCATACTCTCGTATGACCTTAAAATAAATCTAAATGCGAAAAAATACAATGAATAATAATAACGAGACGATATTTCCATACAATATTTATCCAAACTACCAAATCGATGTTTAAAACTATTCTCCTCGTTTCTCTATTACGCACGATTAATAGATAAGACTGTTTGAAGCACACCCTGAAACCAAAGTGTAGCTCGCCTATATGGATCCGTGCAGGGCTTCTTACTTTGTTCACGACCAGAAAGTCGTCGTAGACCTCGCCGTTGGGCAACGCGATGCCGCCGGCGTTCGTCACGGCTTCGGGCAGCACCGCTTGGACCTCCTGGGCAATGACGCCCGTGTCTTCCTCCTTCAGCGACAGCCCGAACAGCGACGAAAACTCCGGCTTGTAACTGAAGTGGACCACGTTTATTTTCTGCACGTTCCGCAATTGCTCGCTGGTATCGCACTGTGATTAAAAAAAAAAAAAAAATGAACACACACACACGTGTTTTAGAACTCTCGGCTAAAACAAACGGCTAATTCTCACCAAAACATTTCTGTTTTTATGCGCGTTCAAGACGTTAAAATGCCAATTTATTTAAATTCTTGTTTTATTTTTTCGAAATATTCTACGAGTATTTACGTACAATTTTAAATTTTTTTGCGCTTTTACTGAGTTATCGTATTTATATGATCATAACGATAGTGAAGTAAAATAATATCATACAGACATAAAATGTATAATTATTATAACACTTGGAAAATAATGGACTTATAACTGCTGTAAATAGTTGAATACTTAATGATCATATTTTATACTCATAGATAGGTACAGATAGATACAGTTTCCAATACATAATGTACCGACACTTTTTGCGCATGATCAATTCATGATTTTACGAATTAATTAACAACAAAATCATTAGAGAAATATTGCAATCCAATAATAATATTTATAAGTATGTTATTATTTTTTGAGTAAACCATTTTCATATACTTTGTTTGAAAAATACCATTTTATTAACTCGGCCTATTTTTTTTTTTTAGTCTGAATAGGTTGAAATGTATTATTTGATTATTTTAATGAAATTATTCATAAAATCTATACAAATTTAAGTTTATGTGATCGCATTTATGTTTATTGTTGTGTAGATATAGTAACTTTTAGTTAAAATGTCTGCCTATTTTTAAGGCCCTTAAATAATTTAATGTACATTTAAAGGTGTATGAAATTATTTTGTAATAAAATGTGTTAAATAATGTTTGTATATTTATACTAAAAATGTTTAAATATTTTGATATTTTATTAATTTTAAACAAAATTATTTTTCACAAATAAACATTCGTGCTTGATTAAAAGAAACAGACAACCGTAAATTAATATTTTATTTAAAACCGAAAAAGTATTTCACTAATCATTTATTTTTCATTTAATATTTGTGTGTTTACTGTGTATTAATAAATAATATTTCTTTAACATTATAAAGAAAAATCTTTAAATTTTATACATCTTAATTATTATAGTTATTGACAATGTCTGGTTATATATTTAAAAATGACAAGCCCTTTTATTCGACAATTTTATGTTTTTTTTCGACAAAATAAATCTCATTCATATACTGGCCTATCTTAAAGTATACTATCGATTTCGCTAGATTCACTTTTGATATATAACGATGTATTACTCGGAAAGAACAAAACATTTTTAATTTACATTCATATCTCTCGATCGCAAAAAGGGTAACGTCGCTTTAGGGTGTTATCGGTTTCGTCGTTTCAGTATTTCGTTGCCAGTTTTTGATTCTATGAATAAATATATTTATATTACACTATTATTTCGACACTTAGGCCTTACGACACATAGGTAACATAACACGTGCACAAAATCTTACGGTTACGTCACCGATATAAACTCCATTCAATGTTATTTATTATTATTTATGATTAAATATTATAAATTTATACTTTATGACATTATTTTGGCATAAGTATTGAACGAGAGAACATATTTGAAAATCTATTATGAAGATCGTTTAAACTAGTATTTTCGTATTTTACTTCCGAAACTACCGATGAACGTTCAGATTTATTTTGTTTTACTTTTTTTTTTAAATAAAATTTCTGTTCGCCAGAAGGGTAAAAAAATAAAACAACTTGATTGTCCTGGATCCAAAAGACGTCTGCATTATTCAATATGCATAGAAAATCAGGTGAATCGTGCAGAATCGGCTGACGCTAATCTAGTCTTAATAATACAGACAGTTTCTCGCCCTATATAGTACACGTATCACTGTGTGGTATGCATAAAGGCCGTACGCGAAGCAAATCTCGTTTTATATAAAAAAAATTTATAATTTTGATAAGGAAAAGTAAAAATTTTGTAAACTTTATTTTACTTGTGTGCGTTGAATACACAAGTTTTTTTGATAACGAATCGGAATAACGTAACTCTAAGATTTTAGTACATACGTATATGATATACATACATATATATATATATATATATATAAAAGTATATCAAGTTTACATGATTGATAAACAAAAACAAAATATATTGGATCGTCTAGTGGTACGTGAAAATTTTTAAAACGCATAAGTGGTGTAAGTCGGATTCAAAAAGGTCAAAAACCGCTGAATCACAGGTTCAAAAGATCTTCGAAATCAAAATTTTAAGAACGAAAACGTAATATCAAAAGTAAAATCCGACGCTATTTTTAATTTTAACACGTGAGTTTCGGTTTCGATTCCGGTCCCGTCTATTGAAAACGTACACGTTCAATTCCGGTTATCGAGTTTC
The DNA here is from genome assembly GCA_027580255.1 of Therioaphis trifolii. Classification (NCBI taxonomy): domain Eukaryota; kingdom Metazoa; phylum Arthropoda; class Insecta; order Hemiptera; family Aphididae; genus Therioaphis; species Therioaphis trifolii. The sequence goes on along the minus strand of CM050405.1, from coordinate 56,278,960 downwards.
GAGAGTTCTCGAACTGGAGCTCTGCACGAGTTCGGTTCCGGTCCCGAAACGGGGTAGGGGAACCGACTACGACAACGACGACGACGTACCAGGCGTCCTAGTCGCCGCGGTCCCTGTACTCACTTTTCGTATGTGCTGTTTGATGCGCACGTCGGACGGCTGAATGATGTGTCCGGTGAGCTTGACGTTGCCGTGCACGACCAGCGCCTCGTCCGGCCGGTCCGTGTTCACGCCCACCTTGCCCGTGTGGACGATCGACTCCGGCGTGGCGCCCCGCTGCCAGCAAAGTTCCGCGTCGCTCTCGAATTGCCCGGGGTTCGAGGCCTTTGGGACGCGAACGGAAACAAAAACGGAAACGAGAACAAAAAAACAGAAAAAAAAAAAAAAAACAAAAATATTTGCCGCTACACACAAACGTTACGTCGAAATGCCGTGTCCCGTCGCGCCGGGCCGTAGGCGACATAATCATATAAGTCTATCGTAATTACTTGGATTACCCTGACAATTATCCTTTCGGACGCGTACGAGACAATCGGGTAGTCGTGGTCGTTGATGCAGTGCGCGTGCAGGCCGACCACCAGGTAGAAGTACCGCTGGTCTGGGTTCGGTTTGCCCTTCTTCCGCATGTTGTTGCACGTCGTCTCGCTGAAGTGCAGCCTGCCCACCGTCACCTTGGACACCTGTTCCTCGTGCAAGTCCAGCCTGCAAACGATTAGCGGCCGTGTGAGCCCGTCAATGGCGTCGTGCACGAAACCTATGTGCATCGCATACGTTTTGGGTCCGCGAACAGAACCGATATTGGATCAGAATTTAATTGATATTTAACGAAATCGGAATCAAAACAAAAAAAAAAAAAAAATTAAATAAAACAAGATTATGGTGATGAGTAGAGATACAGGAGTTGGGTGGGATACACGAGATGTATTGATAGATTAGGCATTATAGGATAGATTAGGACATTATTTTATATTATAAAAAAAAAACGATTCTGAACGAAGATGAATTGTCAGTGAATAATATGTTTATAGTAAATCGTAATTTAACGCCTGAATTTTTGTAGAAATTACAGTTTCAGACGCCCGTTAAAATTTTTTAATTGAACCGATCATGATATTTTTATACTTTTTGCAAGAAAAACTTATGAACACCCTTGTATTAAATTTTCATTTCTTAACTTTGAATAGAAATTTTTTATACATTTTCAACTACAAATGTTGTCGATTTTTGAACTTCAACTGCATATAAAAAAAAATTGTGCCTGTGTATTTGAATAATTTTTGAATCACTCTTACAAGTTTACAAATGACAGAGTTACAAATGTATACATATATATATATATATATATATATATAGATATAATATATATTATATAGTTTAAAAATAAGCAAAATATTTAAAAAATTAAACTATGGAAAGAAAATTCCAATTTAAGCACTTAGTAAAAGTTTAAAATTTCTATAACGAGTACTTAAAGAAAAATAGCATAAATCCAAAATTATTTTACGGTAAATTGTTATTTTAGGTGTAAAGTTTTGATTTTGTAAAAATTGTCAAATATTGACTGTTTGAACTTATGGCCAACCTTGTATTAAAATTTCAATTGTTAGCTTCTAATAAAAAATTTTTTATGAATTTTTACCTACAAAATACATAGCAAATATACATGATTTTGACGAATTTTGTCAATATTAGCACTTATAAACGCTTATAAAAAAATTTTGTGCCTATGTATTTTTATAATTTTTGAATGGGAGTTAGAACAACTTATGTGGACCCTTCTATTAAATTTTCAAGTATTTCGTCCGAGCTACATTTTTTTTATCAACATTTATAAAAAAAAATCTAAGAAAAATCGAATTATTCAAATGCCTATAAATAGCTAAAAAATAAACGAAATATTTTGAAAATAAAATTATATAAAGAAAATGCCAATATAAACAACTGATAAAATTTTCAAGTTTCTACAACTTATACTTTTTGAAAAAAAAACAAATAGCAAAAATCGTTTGAGGCTAAACCGTTGTTTAACGTGTTTTTGTAAAAATTTAAATTTCAAACACTCATAAAATTTTTTTGTCTGAATCCGGTAGAGTTTTTTTTGCAGATAATTGAAGAAAAACTAATGAAAAACCTTGTACCAAATTTTCAAAACTTAGTTATAAAAGAAAAAAATTTTACGATTTTTCAACAACAAAATTATTTGCAAATTTTCGCAATTTTTACATATTTCGTATAAATTGGAACTTTGAGCACTTATAAAAAAAAATTGTGACTTACGATTTTGGATTTTTTTTTATCAGTTATGGAACAACTTATAAGAAACCTTGTATTAAATTTTCAAGATTTTCTGGCAAAAAAAAAAAATTTTATCGTTATTTTAAAAAAAAATACTTAAAAAAATTGAAAATTTCAATTGTCTATAATTAGCTCAATAAAAGTCAAAATACTTTGAAAATTTAACGGTGTATAGAGAACGTTAATCTTAACATTTGGTGAAAATTTCAAGTATTTACATCGATTAGTTTTTGAGTTATAGCAAAATAAAAAATTTGATTTTGTCGAAAACTGGTTTTGCGTAAAATATACCGTTTTTCCCTCATTTTTTAAGGGTTTTTCCCGGTGCGTTAAAAAAATATTGAAAATTTTTAACTTTTGACCCCCCAAAGTACCAACAAGATTCAATTTCCTTTCAGAAAAGTTGCTATATAAGGCAATCGAAGCATTTTTACTGCCCCAAATCGTGTCGACAGACACAAAAATAAAAAAAAAATAAATAAAAAAAATAAAAAACACACATCATTGTAAAATCAATACATTCTTCACTCCGTTCAGAATCTAAAATACGTATTTTAACGCTGGCATGATTTACCGACGTCTGATGTTTTTTATCCGACTAAAACTTCTTAGAACTTAGTCGGTCTCAAAGTATCAAAATACGAATTCGTATTGGTAAAATTTAATATGAAAATGTTCCAATCAATAAGCTACTTAAAAAACCAAAAAAAAAACTTTTTTTAGTGGTCTTTTATTGGTTTTTTTTTTTTTTTTATCAAATACCATTGGTTATAAACATAATAAATTAAGGAAATACTAGGAAAAATCTAAAATTATTCAAAAATATACATTTAGATTTATACGACTTTAGAATTACCAATAATAGTTTAAAAAAAATTACTCAATATTTAATTTTGTATTTTAAATAAAGGTTCTTTTATCTTTTTTCAGTACTTATGTATTTATAATATATGATACGCAGAGCCAATTTTTTCATCGTGTATGATATACTTTAATTATTTTTACCACTCGTGTGTATACATGTATGAACTATTAATATATTATTAATATAAATATTAATAATATTAATCATGAATTAAGTGACATTATTTGGAATGCACTATTTCGTAATGTCATCAAATTCAATCATTCAAATATTGTTACTAATCACAGCGATGCAAAACCGTTGCAGCTTTATTCCCAATTTTATCTGTTTTCACATGACCAGCAAAGTGAAATGGCTACTTACAATACCGGATGAAATGCTTTTTTGCTTCGATCGCTTTGAGACTGTTCTACTTTGATGATTTGACCCGGTGATTCCACTTTAACACCATAAAAATGCAAATGAAAACTGGCCACTTTATGAATTCCTTCTGCAGTCCTGACAAATTGTGCATCACCTTGAAGTTGTGTATGACATGTGATCTAAATTATAAAATAACAGTATTAACTTTAAACTAAATTGAAATAACACCTATATAATTTTATTATACCTGAAAGTGATTTTTCTTTTGACACACAAAAGCGTCATCCACGTTTGAGAAATTAAAGCCTTTATCTGCGTCTACTCTGTAATGTGGTATCGGCCTAAAATACAATTTATCAAATAAATATCACAAACCAACAATTTCAATAAAATTAATTTCCCTATCATTATAAAAAGTAATACACTCTAAATTAAATCAAAATATGTATGTCGATTTTATTGACTAAATTACATATCTGTCTATATTTATTGTTGTATGTATTCGATTGTGAGATACGTAATAATAGTTTCAATGATATAAAATAAAAAACTGAGATGTACCGTAACGAGTATCCCCTCTGTTTTATTAATTTACTCTATAAGAACTTGACCTTTATACGTGTATATTTTTACAACACGTTTTGAAGACCATAAATTTATCTGTTGAAATATTAGATTTAAATCATATGCTAAAACGATCCAAAGGCGCTTTGTAAAATGAATATCCTAAAGAAAAATCAATTTAAAATCAAATGAAAAGGATTGGAGACGGTGATTTATTATAGGGGAATTATATAGGCAATTTCTTAACTTATACGCGTCGCGCAGTGTTCGAATTATATCGTTGCGGCGTAGTGGCGTAGTAGCAACTGAATATAAATAAATTGGCTGATAATGACGCTTCCGCACGTGCATGCACATGGCAATGTCAGTATACGGTAAAAAAATTACTTTTCATTTCATAGAAGTGTAAAGTAAAAACTTCGATAAACTTACACGTAATTATAATTTATAACGATCATGAATACAAAATCATTTTGAGTTCATTACGAGGATACATTGTAAACGGCTTTCAATTAAAACCCCATTTCTCGGGTTAAAACAATATCTACACGACATGTGATTTAAAAAAAAAAAACTCATTTTTTTCCTGTTTAAATAAAAATTGAAAAAATTTCTATATCCAACAAAACCTAGTAAAGTACATGAAAAATTCAGACGTTTTTTCCGAAATAAAATCGGAACGATTCCGACGATACATGTCAGGTCTAAATTGAATAGAACACCGTCTCCAATTCCCTTAACGAATAGTCTCTCCGTACAAGTTTTCAACTTTTATATTTTACGTTTTCTTTTTTTTTTTGTCCTCGATTTTACTTTCTATGCATTGTTTAAATTGTGAATATCTTTAGTAAAATCAAAAGAAAAATTTAAATTTAAACTGTTTTATCGTTACAGCTCGATTGTTCTCCGAAACGAAATCCAAAGCATAATGTAAAACGATACGTTTTAGCGTTTTGAAATGTAAAACGTATTCCGAAAATACGTACAGCTCTTTTAACGAGTGGTCACACAGCGTGTTCCACGACGACTCTTGAAACGGTTGGAAACGGATGCATTGAAAACTCGTGTCGTTGTACAAACCCGATTCGCAGCTATCTTGGTACGTGTAACTGTCCTCGCTACACACCGATCTCCCTGACGGCGACACGTGAGTCACGGTCTTTTTCCCGCAATTTTCTATAATCACACGACAACGTTTAAAGATTTGTCTGTTTTTTTTCTTTTTCCAAAACGACAAAAACAAAAAAAAATAATAGAAAATCAACATTTGTTTACCGGTTTCTTTTTTCACACGCACGTTGCTACCGTTGGTACCGCTGACGTCTGGACACAGTTTTCGCTTCTTGTCCGTTGTGGTAACGTTCAACAAGTCAGTGTACTCCGATTCGGGTATTTCGATTTCCCTGGAGTTCGGTGGCATTTGATTAAAATCTGAAATCATCGAAAACGATATTAATAAAAAATAAAAATAGCAGTCTGCCGCGAACGGGACAGGAAAAAAGTTCGTGTGCGTTTAACTGTGAATCGCTTATCATCCGAATGCGCCAACATATTACATATCGTTTTGAAAACAAGTTCTTTTGCACGTGATCGAATGAAATCACGAAGGGACGGTGAGTGAACGTCATTGAGGTATCGACCGTATTGATTCTGAAGTAATAACGTTAACAATAAAAAATTTCAGTACGTACTCTATAGTCAAGGTCATCCCGAAAGAGGGTTAGGTATAAAGGAGATTACCTCCTCACACAGTGCGTATATACATCAGTTTGAATTTTTGTTCATTGAATATTTGAGGTTAGTCAACAATTAATCAGTTAGTTCGTATATATTAGTTCGTTGATTTCCCAACTCAAATACTTATAAATCTCACCCTCTTATTTATAAATTAATTATTAATCGTGTGCTTGACCACCGGGTATTTAAAAAAATGTACACGGAAAAGTTACACAAACAAACCGTGTATGTTGTTAAGAACCGCTGCTATATATATTCCTATATTTTAGTATTAAGTATTATTATTGTAACGTTGTACATCTAATTCAACGAATTGGCCACACGGTTGAAACTCATTGGGAAATATGCTGACACAATGCTTTTGTCACACAGAGCACCTGGGATCCTCACTGGCCATTCAGTAGTGTCAGACGAGTGTCCGAATACATAGCTTCACGGTCAGAGTACCTTATAAAATTCGATAAAATTGGTACTTTTGCGACTTTTGTCGTTTTGCTATTGCTGCCTTTATAGTTAAAAGTAGTGTAGTATTTCAAGAACACACATAGCTTTTAACAATGTGTTTCGTGTATTTAGAAAATCAAAATCGTGTGCGATATCGAGAAACAAACGATAATAGTTACTAATTATTAATTAGTAGTATTAGATAGTCGGTGATGTTAAATATAGATTCAAGGGCCAGACAATTTTAACGGACTGTTTCACCGGGAAAATATCAAACGATCTAGCAATGTACTCGACGTTTTATGACGCACTAAATAATCCGTTGATTAATAGTATCGTTGACGCATTCGTCCCGTGACCGTGAAAATAAAGTCGTTGGACACGAGTGAAATAAGTGAGTACCTAAATGAGTGACGTGTGACGAGGAACCGGGTTGGTTTATCAACAGCGGTTGAATCGATAACGGATGTGGGATTTTGGCGGCTGCGGTCTGTTTTTGATAGAGTCCGGCCGCGGTGCTGTTTAACGGCATTTGTGCCTTGTTGGACGATATGAGACATTGCAGATTCGGCGTTTTCCGGTCTGTAAATAAAAGAAAAAACGTTTGTAAAAACCACCGACGCAAATTAACCACGGTTTTACGGTGTGTCTTACGCGGAGATTGGCCAACGCCATCTGCTGGCGAGTACGGTGGCTCGGAGTCTGGTGGACTTTCCGGTAAGTTGTGCCTTCGGGTGCGAGAAAAAACAAAGACGATTAATTATAAATATTACGCGATACTATACTTAAGAGTCGACCATTTTATGCAAACCTGTTGGGGTAGTTGTGTGATTTATCCTTGATCGATTTGCTGGGCAAACCAGAATTGGATAAAACCGCGTTGTTGTGGAAAGATAAGTCGGCGATCGGTGAAATCGACGAATTTTTCAAGAAAAGCTGCGGTGATTCTTGCTGATACGGCGTATTTATTCTCACCATCACGTGTTCGTTTTGATCGACGGTTTCGTGGAAAAATCTTTGAAAATAACGAATTTTATAAAAATCGGATAAAATCTAAAACGATCGTGCTTTCAGTCAGTCCATAAATTAATCAACTTTAAACACCGCATTGCTTTTATTCGATTTTAAGCTATATTCAATTTTATATTTCTTTACTTTATTTCTTAACATCATCTCCACTTATTTCATACATATTCTCTAATATAACTACTAAAAACTTTCTTTGCACTGCCTCCTCTTTTTTATCAATCAGTTATTTTACAATGATTTCGTCGTATTCAAACTATGCGAATTTAAAAAATTTAGTTTTCCGTAAGTTAGTTGGACAGCGCATGTGAATAATATACGATAATTAATTTTATGTGGCTGTAAAATAAAAAAAGTGAAAATTATCTTGAATGAAGTGCTTTAAGTTTTTAAGAAATAGTCCTCTATTCACTTCGAGTCTCAAAGTTGGTCGTCCCTCCTTAGCGTTCTTTTCAGTGCGCTATTGTATAACGTGTGTATTATTAAAATCAATGGTGGAATAATTGGAAGACGAGAACAAAGCAACTGCTTAGGGCGAACATTTTTCAGAAGGCGCAATTAAAACATTTTTTCGTCTCGTATAATATATTCTTAAAAACAAAAGCCCGGGTGTATTAAATCAGCCACCGATCACAATAAAATCAAAGTACGTGTTGTGCACATGTGAAATCCAAACAAATTTAGCGAGCACCCACTTATATACCGTACTGCATGAAATGAAACAAACATACATATTGTAATTATTTGATAAACACAATATAATGCACGACTTTGAAATAAAGTTCATGTGTGCAATTTATTTTTTTAAAACTTAACTTACTCACATATTTACTTACTCACGATCGTTTTTTTTTTTTTTACAAGTAAAAATGTCAACTACCAAAAGGTTTAGATTATTGCGTGTCTTGGTCCTTATAACTATGTAATAATTACGAGTTTTAATCGTGTGTCAACTTGCTAATATTAATCTGATATAAGTTGAATGTCACACTACGTAAATTACCTATTAATTTTATTTTATAAATATAACTAATTATGTATTAATATTATAACGCGTTGTTCATACAACCGTATTTTTTGTGTGTTCATAGGTATTACCGGCACTAGAACTATTGCTATATTTGAATAATTAATTTTAATTAAGCGAGTTGTTCTTAAATTAATTTATATAGTATATACGTTTGAGTATAAATGTAATAGACTTACTGGTTGGCTTCTGTATTATTGTTTTGTATGAACTCGTCAGTCAAATGACTAAAATCTAATGCTTCGTTGTCGATACCGCCTACGAAATCACTTCTATCTGCAAAACAAAAATAAAACTAACACATTGCGAAATTGAATAACAAACTAAACGAACGAATTACATGTTGTATCGATGGCTAAAACTTTATAAGTACATACAAAGTATATTACATTTATAAATATCACCGATTTTTGAAGTACCGTATTGATTATTCTCACGTTTAAAACTATACTTAAATCTAATGTTTTTTTATTTATTTATTTTTTTTTTTTTTTTAATACGTAACATTTTCGAGTATAATGTTTATAGAAAAATATTAAACACCGAATAAAATTAAGATTACTGCATATTTAGTAAGTTATATTCGTAAAATTGTATTCAAACTCAGGTTAAAAATTATTTCACAATTAATAATAGTTTTCTTATTTATAAAAAAATATATATAAATATATAAAAATATTGATTATTATATAAATATAATAATATAATATTATTTATATATAAATATTGATAAGTGAAAAAAAACTATTGTATTTAATAGTAATATAAATTAGATAACGATACCGATATGCCATCTCTTAGGAACTAAAAATCAACGAGAAAAATAAAATAACTAGAATCATCTAGTGAAAAATGTTTACAGACATTTTCAAAAGAGTTTGGAATTAATTTATTATTTTTTTTTTAATCATCAAATTATACAAACGCGTAAATATTTATACATAATGTATGAATAAATTTTCTATCCATGTACATAATGTGTAATGTTTATGAAATTCTATATACCTTCGTATATTTTAACAAATGGCTTAGAGTATTGACCAACACACAGAGTATTCAAAATCTATTTAATGACATTGATAATTAATACTATAAGCTAGTTAATTCGTGTGCATAATAGCAATACTTAAATGTCTATGACAGATTGACAGGTATACAATAATTTGTTTTGTTGATATTTTCGTTTTTACCCATCATAATACACCACTGTGCTCTAACAATTAGGATAATATGAAACGCAAATATAACTACTACAAAATATGTATAACACAGTTATTTATTATACAACTAATTATTTTATTTGTTTTATTAAATATGCAATACGATTAATGAAATATGCTGATATTTATTATTTAAAAAAAAAATTGAAATATGACTAAACATATTTTGCTTTATTTATGGATAATTAAATTTATATTCAATATGTATTAGAATTATATAATAAGTAGACATCATTATACTTTAAATAAGAAAATTGTTGAAATTGAATAATTTTGTACTATAGTATTGTAATTGTGTAATTATAGTTAAAAAATACTATACCTCCTTAGTATTACATTTTACACAAAATATAAAAAAGTACTTTGAGCAATCAATACGTTAACATTAATATATTAATTGATTACTATCGATAATTTACTTATTAATGTGAATAAATTCACATAATATTCATGCTGTCTACATTTTACGTTTATGAACAGTATAAAAACGGTTTTATCCTCGTAAATACGATTGATATACATTCAGAGCTACATTCGTCTAGTGAAACTATAATTAAAATAAAAAAAAAACTCGGTCAAATGAATAACAGAGTTGTACACTTACTATGCACGAGATGGAGTTTCCTGGACTCGTTCGAGTGCATCCGACTTGCGCCATAATCTTTATCCAACGGACTAGTTATATCGGGTAAAGTTTGGCTCTGAATGGCTTGGGTGTTGGACTCGTTCGAGAGTATTAGTATTTGACCCGAGTGCGGTCCTTGAACATTACAATTCAACAGACTTGTTTCACTGCCTAAACCTTGATCATCTGTGTTAGACACCAGCGTCCACGTGTACTCCATTCTGGTAAAAGTTTTCGGATCACTGACCGGTTAGAACCAGAATTGATGAACAGCGTACGAACTGATTAATAGACATCTGAAAAATAGTTTTTATTGTTTTACGCTTAAGAAATTTGAACAAAAAAATTAAAACTCGGAAGACCATCGTGACGACGGTGAACGAATCGTGTGATAAAATAGTATTTAAAATTTCTACTACAAATTAAACGACAATCCATGTGCAAAATAACTCCGACCTGTACCTACTGTTATAGGTAGTTCGTGGAAATGATTTTTTCGAATAATAAAACAACTATCGAACCGACACCGTTATTGGAAAAAATCATAAAAGCTCCATTCTTTTAACTCGGGTTTTCAGAATACGATTGTCATTTCAAACATTGCGGTAGTAAACATAACGCCTAATAATCGAATGAGTTTTGTGTTTCAGTTATCGTTTTATTAATTTAATTTTGAAGTCATAATATATTATATTATTAATAATGCAATTCATTTGTATAAGTATGACCTACTTAATTTTTAAGTACTTGGCAAATATAATATTGTATTTTAGAAGAAATCAACGTTACAAAACTATTCTAGCGTTTTTTTTTAGATAATATTCCTACCCAAAATATCATATAATATATCAAAATAATTGCTGTCAAAAATTCAATATAATATCAGTCTAAATATTTTACATTAAATTTAATTGTATTTTGAACGTTTACTATTGTTGTATACGATGTGGTAAAATGATCGCTATACTTAAATATTACGCCCAACACACAAATGTTAACAAGCAGTCATGAGTATTTAGAATATTTTACGGATTAGGTATTTAATTTATTAATATCGTGAACAAGTGAAATACGATCGTCGTCCTTTTATTAGGTTAACAAATTAATAATTAACTCTAGAAATAAGCGAAAACTGTGGAATTAATAGCTAATTAAATTGTCGACATCTCGACTGTTTTAAATGTAGAATGTTCAAATTAAAATATTAATCCCATTGCTATCTATGTGACACCGTGACCTGTGAGCTGTTTAATTGTTATAAGTAGAAAAAAAATGTACGTACATACCAAATACGATTTCAGTAATTTCACAGTTACTGAGATTTTAATTAAAACATTCACTAACGTAAATATAATAGCTTTGGATTCACAGTAGTAGTCTCTGTCCCTTTACCACGCATACTATTTGAATTTAAAAACAATTGGAAACTTTAATAAACCCTACTTAACTATATTACTTTGTAAAACTTCGTAGCGCCTATGCGCTTTATTACGATAGACCTATAAAACTACAACTGGAAACGCTTTGGTCGGACGTCTCTGAAAAGTCAAAAGTCAAATGATCCCATAAAGTTTCGTAGTTGATAGTGATACATTTATATTATATAAAATTCACCGACAATAACTTTGTATTTATTTAAAATTCATAATATAATAGCTAATCGCAGTAGGCTCGTTTAATAGATAGAATAAAATTGTTTGTATTCGTATTAAACTCGCGTACAAGGTCATCATTTTCCCATTCAAAGAATTAACGTCTTTTCACTTTCATCGACCATAATAGGCACCGCGATAATATATCATGTAAATATTAAATAGGTACTTATATAGAAACTGAAACGAATATTGACACTTAAAAGGTTTGTCATGAACATCAAAACATGAATAAAACGGAATATTTATAATGTAAAAAAATCATCAAGTGTCATTCATTCGTCACTCATTAGTACAAAACAAATCGGATGATTACTATATGATGGTCCTTGAAAAACGTTCAAGTATAATTTCACTTGAGATACACGAGCACTAATTCTTAATTCAACTAGCGGAACAAACACGTTATAATGATCAAAATCCAACTTAATTATTGATGCGATACCTGATTTATTCACGAAATATTATGAAAAAATTCAATATTTAATACTTTATTGGTGTACACTGAACAAAGAATTAAGAAAATTCATATTAAAATCGATTTCAACGATTATAACAAACGGCGTGTGGTTTGCGATTAAACATGAATATAAAATTGTATTAATAATTGTGCCCAAATTAAAAAGAAATGAGGATGATTGTTTTTGAAATAATTCGTAAAATTTTACAAATTCAAAAAAACATGTTATGAATCTTTAATTTGAATATTTTCAAGTGCTTATATGTTTAACCCAAAACTTTTTAAATTATTAAGATACTAAAAAAGTTTAACACAGAATAAAGATTTTATTTATAACCGTTCAATTAGAATGTTGATGGGGCGTCTGTTTTCATATACAGTTCCTAATTTAAATGTTTATTAAAAATAATTTAAGGCTCCAAACTAAATTCAACTTATAAAAACATATTTATTAGATATTTTAGTATGAGCAATTTTGAACCACCTCGAGAACTGAAAATGTTATGAGGTTTTGATTACTAAAAAATATTCACCAACAATATAAACTAAAAACCATAAAATGTGTAAATCGTATATATTGTACTGAAACTTTACTCAGAATTTTCACTTAAGTGATTTATCGTTTCTATGCATCATTTTATTGTCCAAATACCAAAAGGATAAATGATGAACTTCCATCAACACTATCATACCGGTTTGTTATTGTTTTTTACTATGATATGCGGCTAAAAGTCTACAAATAATAATAAGTTATCATACATTTTTATTATCATAAAGTAAGTATACAAAGAATAATACGTAAATCATTTTTCAATTACAAACAAATAGTTATAAATAGCGATTTGTATTATTTGTAATAAATTATATTTAAAAATATTTTTGTTTTTAATATCGATATGGTTTGGACATTCATGAAAAATCAAGGGAAAAGAGCAGAAGCGACATTTTACTGATTTTACTCAAAAGCCAAAAAACACTTTTTAAGTAAATAACGAGTGTTTGAAATAGTGTGTTATTAGACATGGATGTTCCTTACAAAATGGAAGTGAAAAAAATGTATTATTTATTTATTCTAGAATTAATAAATGCCACAAAGAGTTAAATTAAAAGTGTACAAAACGTAAATAGCGGTTAGGAAAAAAAACGGAATACTTGTGCTCGAATTAAAATTCTAATACTGACATATACCTACGAGTAGAACACTACCACATGACGCAAAATCATCGCGACGTCGCTGTTTTACGATAATTGTGTGATTACGGTTAAATACAATGGAAATTATTTTTATTTTATTTTTTTATACGTACGTCTGTGTTTTATTCGAACTGCACGAACTGAATGTCTACTTTTACCGACATGTGTTTTTTTTTCTCTTTACGCGCGTTCACAATAGGTAGCAAATGGGTTTACGTTGTTTTTAGCAATTCGCCTCGCGTATATTATTTCGTAACATCCATTGCGCCCGTTGCCATAGATGCGCCCGTTTATCATCATCAATAACAAACACGTTTGGTCATTAAAAGGTTTGCTTTTCGTACACACACACACACACACACACACACACACACACACACACACACACACACACACACACACACACGCACACGCACGCTGCATACTATGTACGACGTTAGGAATCACGAAACAGCATGAATAAACATCACGCACAGGGCTTAGGTCGTAGGTAATTCGAAAAAAAATTCAACTACTCGACGCTCTCGGGAAATTTCGCGTCTCGTCGTATCTTTTGCGGCGTGCAAAGCGCGGACTTTTTTCGTGTTACGGCAAATCCGACGTCACACGTTTTATTTATTTATGTTGTTTTTCGGATTCGTTACACGATATTCAGCTGTACATCACTTTGTTTATCCGAACAGCCGCCCGTGAGAAAAATAATCAACGCCTCCGGTACTGTGTTAATCAGTCGGTCCGCAGACGATTCAAAAAAAAAAAAAAAAAAAAGAGAGAGAGAGAACGCAATATTGTAATATAAACACGTTCACCCTGTGTACACTTGCTACCGAATACGACGTTGAGTCGTGGTCTGTTCGTCGGAGAAGTGATAATGATATACAATAGTCAGTAAACAGCCACACCGATATAGTGTGCGTCGATTTCTCACGTGCGGATGGTCGGAAAAAAACGACACGTGGTCGGCCGAAAAAGTCTGACCGATGATTTCGAACGTCCTCCGATCGCAATAATCGCTAAAAATGTGCCGACACCAACCGAGCAGCAACGTGAATTTCACGAACGCCGCCGTTAAAGAAGTGTATAAATATTATGTATATTATATTGTATCGTATAGGTACTACCAGAAGCGGCGTGCTACTAAGAGAAATCTTCGGGTACGATCGTGGGTAGCACGCATTTCGGCGGGGCCTACGGACGTTCTATATCGGTTTTTATACGAGTTTGATGTTTATTGAAAATTATCGAGCTGTGAGTAGTAACGTGACGATACGTCAATGAAACGTAAGATTTCACGTAACCAAACGCGTACGACGTGTATTGTTATGACTCTGACGTTATGAAGTCTCCTCGTCTGGTATAATATCTTCTGACGCGCGTTTACGTTTCCGGGTCTGAATTTTCAAATCTCGCTACCACTGCGTACACTGTACGCACATATTATCTAATAACATCGGATATCCACATAAAACAAAAACCCTGCAGGTTTCCCGCAGAAGTGGAAATAAACAGAATATAATATCCGGTTAGCGATGAAAAAAAGAAAAAAAAACCACACGTCCGCAAACCGTCAATAAGCGTCCGACGAGAACGGACGAGAGATTCTGCGACGCGGTCCGATCTTGTCGGTGAACGAGACCCTCGGAACACACTCCTACACATGGTGGTTCAATCGCCGATCCGCCGAAACGACGCCGTCGGGAACAGCGAACCGACCCACGGCATCATTACGTGCAGCGTTTCGGCCCGTACGCCTTGCATTGCCTGTGTGTGTGTGTGTGTGTGTGTGTCTCACACATGCTCGTATACATAATTAATAACTGTATCGTTCTACCGTTGTACGTTTCAATCGAATCGCATTTGGGCTATCGTTTAGAATGAGCTCAACGCCACGCTAGGGAACAAAAATGACGTAAATTTACGAGAAAACCCCAACAACATACGATAACGTTTAATCATTTACGCACGCACGCAAGCACGAGCTCATACACATATACACACAACACACACACACACACGAACACACACATTGATGGGCTTATTTTCTTGAAGTCTCCTGCAGTCCGTTCAGTAATCGTTTTACTATCATTATAATAATTAGTATCTCGCGGTGAGCGTCGTGCCTGCACTCATGTTAGCGTATTATAATATAGGTATAGTATATCAAAACAGTCTCGGCATGTCGGCGAACCTGCAGCGCACAGCTCGAATGCATCCGACGAGGTCGGCGATGATAGGCCGATCCCGTGCGTCGTCCTCGTACGACCGAATGACCCCCCCACCTCCCTCCGATGCCCACCACAGCAAGTTGTATAGGCATGAGACGACGATGACAGAAGGGGCGGAGGAGCGGGGACGGGTGTGCCGAGAAAACGTGAACGTTAGCGATGCTGCGGATGCCGCTGTTGATGCTGCTGCTGCAACTGCACCTGCAGTTCTACCGAATCTATAAAAACCTGTACCGCGCGAGTTTTGACAAGCGGTGACCGTAAAATAAAAAAAAATAAAATAAAAAAAAACGGAATGGAATTCTCTCCGGAGATGTTATTATTACTATATCGTCTTATATGCCACTGCACGCGCTTACAAGACCCGAAACCGAAATATTCCACTGCAAGGTCGTGTAATAGATACACATCGTGAAACTAATATGAGCGTGCGTATGCGTGCGTGCGTGCGTGCGTGCGTGTGTGTGTGTGTGTGTGTGTGTGTGTGTGTGTGTGTGTGTGTGTGTGTGTGTGTGTGTGTGTGTACATGCCGTAAGTGCACATGTGAGAGAGTGTGGGTATGATTTATTTTACTACATATAGGCTCGGACATTCTCTTACCATGTTGTATGTTTTATTTTATATTTTTTTATATTATATTTTTTTTTTCGAAACGTTCGGTGTTGAAGTCACCCGTGTCTCACACGCGCCGCTCAACGCGTGGTCGATGGGCATTCAAACAAACGAGTTTCGATCCAGACGTCCATCTCGCGTAAGCGCGATAAATTCGGGGAAGAAATTGAAAAACTTTTTCTATCGCTGTTGGCGACAATGCGTGGAAACGACGAGATACTGCTACGCGATATAAAACGATCGAAAAATATCGGTACGTGAATTTATATCGTATACACCGCGGACGCGTTAGGTGATACGAGTGCGAGCACAGACCGCGTACGGACGACAAACAAACGCTCGGGGGCAACCCCCAGTACACGGCCGCGTAGTTCGATAACGGATAACACACCCCTACCTGATTTCGTGGTGCGCACAGCAACCCTGTGGCACGCGGGCTTTCCCTATCAACCGATTTCTGTTATTTATTTATTTCGCCCCGACCCGCGACGTTCGGCAGTCATATCTACGAGGTATATAACATGTCATACCTACCTGCTACGCCGCATCCGCGTTTTGTACGTTTTATATGCGATATACATCATAATACATAGTACCTCCTAATAATATATACGTATTTACACGCGTGTATATACACGAAATACGTGCATGCACTCTCTCTTTCTCTCTCTCTCTCTCTCTCTCTCTTTCTCTCTCTCTTACACACACACACACACACACACACACACACACACACACACAATAACACACACACTTTAACATGGGACGAACTTCTAATACGCCGTATACGCATAATATATTTTCTAGAAGAGCCTATTCAAACAACCCGCGCGTATCGATGAATAAAGTGTCGTTGTCCGTAACAATGCAATAAACTTTGTATAATATATCATGTTATGTTATGAACACAACGATGGTGCCTGATAAAAATAACAATAATTATAACATCGTTATCAATGTATAAGTGTCTCATTCGTATTCACCTCGACCTAGACACGCTGCAGTCGATTAAATATATTATTAAAAAGTAAAATTGTATTCGATAAATTAGGTTCTGAATATTGTTGTTGAGTTCACATGAAACTCGTGCAAATTTTCAGACCTTCAAAACCAGCATTATAATGACATTATTTTATTATTTTATTAACATGTTTGCTCTGCAAGTAGTCATCTACCTAATCGTGTTGTATCTTATTGTAAGTCAAATTGAAAAATGTAGTGTTTGGTAAAATTATTCAACACGAGTCCACGAAGCATAATGCATATTCTATTTAAAAATAATTTTCAAACACTCGGGAGCGAAATTAAATCTTAATATTAGCGATCTCTTCAAATTAATGATTATCATATACCTTCAATCTTCATTCAATTTTCTATACATTTTCAAGAAATTCAATAGTCAGAAAATATAAATCGCATATTCTTTATAACTGTGGCAATTTAACGTATTATTGAATAACAAGCATAACATTTTTTTTTTTTTTTTTTTATTTACCTATACATGATTTACGTACAAAATAATAAATTTACAAATCAACATTTTTAATTTTTCTATTTGGCCAAATCGCGTTAACTAACTATTAGTATTTAGTGTTTGTATTACAAATAGTTGCTGATAAACAAAGGAACCGTCATTATTGATTCTGCTATTATCTTATATTATTTTAAGTTGTTTTCTGTATTCAGATATGAGTCCCATATGGTATTATCAGGTTTCCTTCTTTTTTTGATAATTTTTCTCGTACATTATTTCGTAATACACCGTTAATTATCAATTAATAAAAAATGGAAATATTCATTGGATTATCAATTGCCAATCCAGATGCATACAAATTATTACTATAAATATAACCAATGTTCCTAAAGCATAGAACACACCCGGTAATCGATCCAAACAAATGCAATTTTCATCGGAGCAGACTGTCTTATATTATAGTTATTAGTTAACTTCTGTTAAAGTACGTACTCATGTGTGTACTACAAAATTGCTCACTTCCGATGATAACCATTATATTTGTTTGTGATCACAGTTATTATAATGAAAGGTTTTGAATTCATTTTTACCTGGCTCGTTGGTCCATAATTTTAGTTAAACATGACCGTATTTAGGCTATTTATAAGGCGAATGTCTAAAATCACAATTACATATACAAAACATTTGATTTTACTTGATTTACCGACCAAATTCAAATATGCAATACTTATTAAAAAATGTATGGTAAACGATTTTTCAAATACTTTAAGAAAATTTAAAAATACGCGATGCGAACTCGACATTTCAATTAGTTCCTAAATTAATTTTAGATAAACTATGATAATACAAATTGAGTTATTTTGATTTAAAATTAATTCAAGTGAAATAAAACTTCTAGTTTCACAAAAAACCTACTAGTGTACACCATTGATGCATTAGATCAGATTCATTTTATTATAGAAACAAAGTTACTATAGAACACGAAATCTTTTTTTCTAAATTAAATACACCTATAGCCATTATCTTATCCAAGGACCAAAAGGACTAAAGACAAATTTCCGCCAACGTATCTAATCAACTTTTTCTAATTTTATTTTCCACATAATAAATATAAAATTTTGTTAAAACGATTTATTACTTGTAAAGACCAACAGCCAATGACGTTTATGTATAAGATAGTATTCGACACAATATAATATTATTGTGTTTATGAATATAATTTATCAAATATTTTCAAATAATTAACTGTGTATAATTCTGTATAAACCTTGCAGCTAATGAAAACACGCGTTCTACACAAAATAACATTCTAACATAAAGCGCATATAAGCGTATACTTCAAATTCATAAATATTTGGAAAGTCTGTACTGCGATTTAATCATATCGTTAAAAATAAATCGCTTCAAGATCGACCGTAATGTTGAATTAATTAATTACTTGAGATAATGCACGATAAACAGTTGAGTTCGGTGTATTATCATTATAATGTATTGAAACGTACCGTTCATCGGAAAAAAAAACGTCTATGAAACACATTACGTCGGTGCGTCGTCGACTAAAAGAAAAAGTGTTCAGGCACAAGGCACTTTGAAAAACTACAACGCGCTTAATGATGTTCAATCGTACCGAAGACGAATTCATCGCCAGCAGTGTAATATCGCCGATACTTTCCGCCCTTGCGCCGCGTCGGATTGCATTGTCTGCGAATTGGATATTTAAACAACCTACGTTTCGTTTTAATAACGTTTCCGTGATAACGAAACGTTGAGAATTATTTCACCCCATCACACTATCGTATCATAATAATAGCGACGTTATAGACTGCGTAAGTGTATATCGTACACTGTATAGTCGGCGACCGGCGGGATAATTGATCGCCAAACGCGAGCGGCGAACGAAACTCCGGGATCGCTTACAAAAATGGTAATCGATGCGGTTTTTCGCGTGACGAAGAAAATATCCGAGTGCCTCACCCGAAACGATTTGAAAATTTCAATTTTATATCTGACGGGTTAAACACATAAGTGTTAAAATTGATCCGGACGTATCCGACTGTTGCACCGAAAAAGGAAAAAGAAAATAAATCCGTTTCTGTAGTAGGTACCCGAGTGCCGAAATAAAAGTGACAGTTGGATTTCTCTGTGTAAAACACCCTTGTTTACGGGGAAGTTTTCTCTGACTTATTCTACTATTGCATATCGCCGTTGAAAAGAACGTGATTTCAAAACATTTGCATTTCGCTATACAATGTGCGTCGGATAAATTTTCCACTAGCATTACTAAGCACTGTGCCAAAAACAGTAATTACGACATAGAGTGACACGAATATGAATAATAATAATACGTACAATTATCGAAAAAGAAAACTATCTGTCCGCCGGGCACTGGCTGTTGTATTACGTATATCGCAGTTATTTGTTTCGGGAGAAAATTCGATATTTTCGTTTCTTCCGACTATTTTTTCCACGTCTCAAATGAAACAAAAGTTCGATTTTTGTTTGCGTAAAATCCGTTTCTACCGAATTTGAGTGATTTTAAAAACCATCAGTCTCCCAGTGGTCAACACGAGAAGGTTCTTCTCATTGGTTCCAGACATTTTTTTTTCTATCGTTTACATGTATTGTAGTATTAGGCAACAATAATAAACATAATTTAGGTCATAAGAAATACAAGACACAAAATTTTATAGAGATATATGTTGAAATAGATGAATATAGCATTTAAGAAAACAATCGTGAAATATTAAACACTGTAAATTAGCATGTAAGCATTATTTTATACATGTAAGCAAATATATTTTTAATGAAGTTAAGTTAAATCATAAAAAGAGATGAGACCAGAAAATAAAGGGTCGTCTGTGGTGAGTCTATAGTGTGACTCGACCACCATAGGAAGAACACGTGCGATTTTCAAGTTTATTCTTAATTTATTGTACGTGTTTGTATCATATGCGTTGAAGTATACGACAGTAAGTATCTGATTTCTTCATAAACGACTACACATTCGTTAGCTTGGTAGTCTCAATAATATTAACTTTACCATCATACTCATAATTTACAATAGTCACTGCGTACTGTTATATTTTAATTTCACGCGGTAAAAAAATTTAGGTTTATACTTGAACATATAATAATTCCGTTGCTCCGTTTTGAATATCATTAATTTTTTTCTACGTTAAATATCGAACGTAATCAAAACTTTTATTTTGAATGCACTAAACGCTTGTTCATATGTTTCATTCTTTTTTTCTTGTACAAACAGAAAACAACAGTGGTACGTACATAAAAGCCATTCTAGTAACCGAGATTCGCCATACATTAGTATCAGAACTATAATAAAAATAGTTCTAAAATAAAATGCAGTAGAACGTATGTACTTCATAGAAACTTTTTTTTCCATTTTTCATTTCGGCAGAAACGACGTACGCGCGTTAGATCCGCTACTATTTTTCGACGAACGTCGGATCGCGTCGCGCCGTCATCCGATCACTTTTGTTGTTGTGTCGTCGTATCGTTTATACACGTGAACATTTATTTATTTTATAATATACCGCAGATACGCTAAACCTATTATTCTATAATAGTCTATCAGGTACACCCCCCTTTTCACAGCAGTTCCCCCCCGCCATCACTGACGCCGAACCGACGGCCAACGACCGTCTAAAAAATGTCGTTCCTTAATGGTATTCAGGCATTGCGCAAGATATACGTCGTCGCGTGTTTACTGCGTATATACGTATAGTATTAGCACGCGTGTCATATATATTATATATATAAATGTATACGATGGTTAATAGTCATACGCGCGTATTACGTGTGTAGTTATATAGGCATAGATGTTAATAATCGTGTACGTGCGTAGGTGCTTACGTTTCTACGCGTACAGGGTGTGCAACTATATGCTTTGACGAATGCAATTTAACATGTGTGTGTGTGTGTGTGTGTGTGTGTGTGTGTGTGTGTGTGTGTGTATAATAAAACCACGATTTTAGGAAAAAATCATTTACTCGCAGCGTTTTTTTTTCATCTTAAGGATTTTATAAATTTTTAGTTTTCTTAAATAGAAACCACTATTTAATACCTACTATCGATTTTGTGATAATAAAAGACAGTATTAGAACATGCTGGGAGGTACTTGATTTTGTTTTGTTTTTTTGTTTTTGTATTTTTAGTTTAAAAATATCCACGTTTAACTCTAAAACGAGTTACGTCTGCAGCAGATTCAAACACAACACAGTCACAACACAACACACACAAAAACTGTCACAAAACAGTTTTAATGCAATTGTCGATTTTGACATTGAGACTCCAGCGACTAGACTATAAAAATCAGACGATTCTTGACTATAGGACGGGTAATGGTGATCATGAAATTATTTCAACATCGTTTATTTTCGTCGTGCGATAAACGTGATCCTAACTATTTACCAATGGTCTAGATATCAATCTAGTACCAAAATATTATAAGCTGTTAAAAAGTGTTATTGTAATATCTACAGTTTTGAATCATAAACATACAGTCGATAATAGTAATGTTTTGTTCACATTTTTTTCCCGTTAAATCACCTAAATCGTGTTCAGTAGTTGATGGATTATAGTGTAACTGGCTTTTGTAATACTGACGTTGATACGAATAATAATTTTGGTACTAATAAGGAAAATATATTATAATCATGTAATTTTAAACAACACTGTTTTTTTTCAGATTTTGTGTCATATCGAGTGGAAAGTACTGGGAATATTATCGTTGTGAAAAACACACTACTTAATTTTAAGTTATTACTTCGACATCGAGTTACTTAAAAAATGAGTAAATCGTTTTTTTTTTTTTTTACGCTATTGGCATTATTAAGAAAGCAATACTTTAATCTGTGCGATTTCGTTCAATTATATAAATTATAAAAGGACTGTATGAAATGTCTGAGCAGGCAAAAAAAAAAATTAAAATTAAACTTTTCATTATAAAATCAATAGCAAGAGTTCATGGACAACACTGTGTGTAATAAATAAAGCCAAATGAAAATAAATAAACATTCATAAGTTTGATCTTAACTGAAATAAGTTTGCAGGAAACTAGTATTTGTTAAGAACTTTAAGCTAGTAGCCATATTTGTTGACAGAAAAAACATTTCGGCTTTTTATCATCTTTTAAATGTTTTACTGGGAAATAACTGTTTTTTAGGTTCCTAAAACATAAATAATATTTGCCATTATATTTGTCAGAGCATTATACTTGAAGTTTGATTTACAGCAAAACTACATGTACACCATTGGCTAATCATGAAAATCTAATAAAAAAATACATTGTTGAAATTGGAAGACCGTTTTTCTGATTTCATACGTATATTGTCTTTGTTTTCAGTTGTTCAACCTTATGAAACTTATACGAAAACGTATAAAAAAATCGTAATAGTATTAATTTTTTACGTACTTACACACACACACACACACACAAACACATACACACAACCATATACAAATATGTAAAAATAATTTATGTCAGGAAGTTACCATTGTTTAAACATTTAACTCTATTGTTACCTACTTTTTAACTACCAATGATAAGAGAAACATCTTTTGTGAAATTCCACTAAATTGTCAAGTTTTACAACTTAAAACCACAAAACATTTAAAATAATAAGGCACAATATTATTTTTAATTATATCATGTTTAAACGATATAAAAATAAATACTCCAGAGATAATTAACATCGTTATACTTGTTTTATTTTCGAAATCATCTGTGTACAACAAAATGACAATATAATTGTGTTATCAAAAAATTAGGCGAGTCGTACAAAATCAACTAACTACACAGTATTCGGATGTATTTAAATATTTGTTGAGTGGCTAGAATACAATAGTTAAACAGTACAAAACCCGACGGATGGATATATCCTGCGAATAGTTTAATTCAAGAATTTCAACACTGGACACGTTGGGTCTTTTGAATACGTAGTGCGTGTTATACCCACCACAGGTCGAAAACTTTTGGTATAATACACTGTTTACAAAAGATGATATTATTTCATGATTAAAAGAAAATTTCGTAAGTAGGTGTGTACACCCTTTCATTCAATTTATACACGAAATGAAGTTCATAAGGTTGCAATATCTGGTCTATTCAATCTGCTCCCCGACCACGTTGTTACTCGTAACCTAGCAGATCGGGCCGGTGGAGGCATGCCTCTGCAGAGGCGGAATATGCAAAGAAAACATCAGCAGCTGCCGAGATGGTTCAATAAGTTTAATACCGACATCGTTTTACGATCGAAATCTTTTTTGAGTTAGGGATACTAATTGTTTTCGTACAAACTTGTTTTTTCAATCTCTCGCCTACAAAAAGTCAACAACTCAAACTATCGCTTGTTGATATTTTTATCGTACAAATATTTTTTTTAGTACATATGACAATTTAATAATAACTACTAACTATTGTATGAAAATAATATTTTCTTGGTTTCCATTTATAGAGTTTTGACAAATTTGAGCATACAACAATTTAAAGAATACAACACACGTGGTGTATTTATATTTTGCTATTTTAATGATTTAACTAACAAAAAAGTCTAAAAGTCATCATAATTTTTATTTTTATACATTGAAAAATAAAACAATGTACACATTTTAAAGAACGAAAAACGAGGTGAAGGGGTGGCAATATTATTTACCTTAAGGTAGCCAATATATAAACTCGCCACTGACTACAGGCTAGGGTACGTAAGGCATTCGTACGCAATCGAAAATCGCACCGGTCGTACTACACGACGCGACGACGGCTTTATCGTTTATTTTTTATGTATACACAAAATATTATCATAGTACTATTATTGTTGTAGATGCAAACCCTGCACGTTCTATACCTACGTCGTGACATTACATAACGTGGTCGACAGACGACCGTCAATCGTTTTTCTAATTATAATTAAACACGACGACGATGTTTAAAGTTTTTGTTTATTTGTGTTATTTTTATTTACAAATTTACTTTTTTGCCTCTTTCTCTTTATACACACACACACAAATATATATATATATATATATATATATATATATATATATATATATATATATATATATATATATATTATACATCGCTAATTCGTTACGCACGCATCCCCTCGGTTCCATTTAACCCCGACCATCCGATCACCCTCCATTTCCCACGCTTGTCATCGTCGTCGTTTCCGTATACGATATTTACCAGAACATTATACCAAAATATTAAAACTATTATGATTGTTATTATTATTATTATTATTATTATCATTATTATTTGGAAAGCGTGTGTACAAGACAACGGTAAAGGGTTGACGAAGTTTTATTTACGATAATATATTACACGCAGCATAGCAATAGTCGTGGCATAACATAATATCATGTTTTGTATGTTGTGTAGTGTGTGATACAAACGATGTAAAAAATAAAAAATAAATGATAATGCGCTGTTATTAATACTTGGGTATAAATCTACAACCTATGCGTACACGTATGTATGTACTTCATGTGTATTTATGTTTTTTTTACGTATATTAACGTATATTATATTTACGCGTATTACACATGGGTGTATTAAACTTCAGTTTGCTTTTCGCAGCCTTCTTTCTCTCTCTCTCTCTCTCTCTCTCTTTCTCTCTCTCTCTTTATCTCTCTTTCTCTCTCTCTCTCTTTCTATCCATCCATCCGTGTCCTTCGCTGGTCACAAACCTCCCCTGACGACCGTTTTGTCGATTGATCAAACACGATCCACCGTGTATAACCTCACTCACCCTCGCCATCGCCACTGACGTTAGACACTGGGTCACCTGGGATGTATATATATTTATATGCGTATTGATGTATATTTTGTATAGGCGCAAACAAACGTGAAACGCGTGCGCGCACCTGTATAGTGTATATACATTACACCACCGGCATAATATCATACAAAATTATATCGAGAATAAATTATAATTCTAGAGCTCATGAATTTACGTAAATGTACACTACATCGTGTACACAATAAACACCTACTGTCCTCGAAAAATAAGAAGAAGAAGAAGAAGATAAAGGAGAAGAGTGCTAAGTTTTTGAAAATGCATAGTAAACTGAAACTTTAGATTATGAGGCTAATTATTCGTCTTAAAATACAAAACAAAATGACAAATACTGGCCATGTTCTCACAAAGAGATTTCATAATTTTCATATTCTAAGTGAATCGAAAAATTTACTGATTGGTTCCACTACTATGTGTGTTTTATTTTTATGTATTTTATATTTTAGATTCTGAGTGAAGTGAAGGATCTTATGGTCTTACAATGATGTTTATTTTTTTTTTTAGATTCTGAGTGAAGCGAAGGATCTTATGGTTTTACAATGATGTTTATTTTTTTTTATTTTTTTTTTTTATTTTTTTTTTTTATTTTTTTTTTCTGTAAACACTTTTTCGTATAGAAATCCTTGTCCAAAAGTTTCGTCCAGCAACTTTTTAGATTCGAAATCGAACTGAGATGGTACTTTAGAGAGGTCATTTTTCCAAAATCTCCATAGTTTTTCCAGTAATCAAGAATAACGATCGAAAAACTGAGTAAAATCGGTAAAAATCCGCCGTAAACGAGATTTTCACTGTTCAGATTTTAGGTATTTAGTCATAAATCAAAAAGTATTGAAGCTAGAAACTTGAAAATTTTATCCAATATCTAGGATAAAATAATACATACTTTTTTATATTGGACAACATTTTCAGAACAATTATAGCACTTTTGACTTAAATATAGAACTTTTAATTTACCAAATTGTTTGAAAGTTTTTATGTAATATAATTTTAAATATTTGACAAAAAGTTCTGAAAATTTAATATGACCTTACTCATATACCTACCTAATTATCCTAACAAAAGTTCAAAAATCGTTAGTCAGGATTTTTTTTTATACACACTTTAATAAATTATTATAACTCACCAAAAATTATACAAATAACCGTAAAATACGTAAACAGTAAACATTCATCACCAATATCTTGTCCGAGGACCGAAGGGACGAAGGACGAACTTGTACCACCATCATCTCACTAACCAGCTTTTTTACATTTTCGAGTGATAATAACGGTCTAAAATGTATTTTAAGCTATTATATTAGTGATTATCATTCTAGAGAGCACTTCTCTTCTCAGGGAAGCGTCAACACATTGCTAGGGAGGCACAATTATAGTCATCATTGAGTACATTTTTAAATTTAATTTTATAAACGGAGAAAAAATGAAAAATTAATAATGACCCATTACTGCGAATAGAAAATTGCTATAACTATCAGCTAAATCTTTTTGGGTGAATTGGATACAATAACGACCCATTTATTTGAAGACTTCAAAGTTCTTTTACAATATTTAATGCCTTATTTTTATGAATAATTAATAAAGCATATTATTTAGTTATATATTTAAATTACAAAAAACAATAGAGTCAATTCTAGTACACATTAAAACAGTGGAAAATGTCATCAAATAAAAATTGTATTTTACCTATAAATAAAAGATCAACTTTCGCACTTAACTTAAAATTTAAATGAGCTGTGAAAGAGGACGAGGGATTTTTGAAGTCTACATAGGAGGCGTATAATAAAAGGGTTAGACAGACACTGTAATACATAGATCAAAATTGTCATTTATTTGATACTTTAAAGAGGCAATATTTTTTCTATTAAAAATAGTTGATCCAAGCATTTGAAAATACTACCGAAAAATACAGTTCAATAAAACTTACTAAAAACTAGATTTTCATAAAATACCTAACACTTAGGTTCAACACTTTAATACATCAATAGATAAATATTGTAAGTAAGTGATGAATATATAGACAGTATGGACGAACATTCTTAAAATGCGCTTATGAATTACTGAAATGTAAACTAAACAATACGTAATATATATTTTAAAATTCGTATTATCTCAAACGTAAATATAACAAATTACGATTTAAAAAATCAGATTTATAGGTAAAAAAACTACTAATTTGTAGATTTGGTAAAAGAAAATGTCAACATATGTTTGAATTTTTTAATCGCTATTGATACCTAATATTTAAAATGGCTAATTTTTTCGAGCATTTGATACATTTAATAGAAAAAAACAAAAAATTGATGTACATTGGATATATTTTTATTAAACTTTCAATACAGCTTTAAATGACAACAATACATTACTAAATTATTAAAAATTACAATAGAAACTATAGAAATATTTTCTTTAAAATCTGTAATAAATAAAATAACTATGTTTTTTGAAAAATTCATCGAAATTCCTTACGCAGGTATAAATTTTATAAATAGAAAATAACCTTACGTAAATTAGTTTTGAATAGGTATTTTACATTAACATTATAAGAAAAATATGAATTTGATAGATTTTAATATCATATAATCGACTATTTAATTTCTTAATAACTTCTTTAAGAAAAATTATTTATTCATATTAAATATAAACTATTATAAATATAGGTATACCAATTAAATAAATTGTTTAATCTTTATAGAAGCAGCATGTTTTTTGACTAAATGTACTTTCAAAAAGTGGTCTCAAGACAAAATAAATCTAAAAAATAAATATTATTGTAAAATTCATGAATTCTTTACTATTTGTTAAAAATATTGTTGAAATTATTCAAAAAATAACTATAATTTTCTTGAAATTAGTTCACAGATAAATATTAATACATATATCATATTTAATGCTCATAAGTAAAAATCATTATGCCAATTGTATTTTAGTAGCTAAAAATTCTAACACTATGAATATGATTGGATTTTATTGTTTGGTGCTATTTAATAAATAATTCTGTGCGTTTCTGTTCGAAAGCAATTTGCAAAAAATATCTTCTCTTTGTTTCTAATTAATATGTATTATTAATAACAATTTATTACCAACCGTTATTACTTATGGAACTTCTTAAAACTTCAACAAAACTCATTCTATCAGGAAAAAATGAATATTCATATTACGAAATAATTTTTATGAAATAAAATTATTATTATAACTGGAAAATACCATTTCAAAATCAAAAATAATAAATTCACTAACTTATGAAAAGTCACTTATACTTTATGGCCTATTCGTAACTATGAACAACAGTGATATTACGTGTTTAATACAAATAACCTACACTAGTAACAAAATTACAAAAAAAAAATAATAATAATAACAATAATAACAAAATAGATAATATGCTCGTTATGTTTTTATTTTTATGTATTATTACTGTAAGTATTAAATTTAGTTTAATGTGTTACAATAATCGAGGACAAAACGAATTATATAGTAATTTTTCATTCAGAAAGTCAATTAAAAATATAATTACTTTGGAAAAAAAATAAAACTATTGAATAGTGAATACTGTAGTAAACATTTACATTTAGTCTAATTCGTCGATAAGCTTAATCAAAAGTCTGTATAATTTATACAATACACTTAAGTGCAGCCTACAAAATTAAACTTCAATTTGGTTAAATTAATTTTTGAACAACAAAATTAAGACGATAAACATTTACCGTGGTCTGTCGATAATATAAATATATATATTTATATATTACATGATAGATATTATTATATTCATATCACTCGGTAAAAATACGTCATAACTAATAAATTATAAAATACGCGCGTGTGTAATACTTCATTAGTAGGTACGCAGGTGGGTACGTGACACGCTATGCTATTGAACAAATAAGTGTATAAACCGAATTCTGACGAGAATATGCGATACGTTGAATACGGTGCATTAAACGAATTACATATGCACGTAATGTACAGGTATAATTTTTTTCATAACATTCAAATATAATATTATGTTAATCAAATTTATCATGGCAATTTAACTCCAAATTGAAAAATCGTCGTTAACATTTTCGAATACCAATTTTATACTTTTCGAAATACTATACTTTTTACCTCGTACCGTATCAGTGCAATTTAATCATCATCGTCATCGTCGTCGTCGTCGTCGTCATCATGTCATAGGGCTTAAGTACTTTTAAACTCACTTCAAACCTTAAGGTTTTGTTAAAAAGTAGGTAATCCGGTATCATAAATAATATTTCAACAGGGGTAAAGCGTTACATCATATTGCGAATACATTATACAAGTAACGTTATACAGCCGGGTAGGTTCTGTGTGTGTGTGTGTGCTTCATACAATCCGCCCATACATACATCACGCGCGTGGCTTGCCGTACAGACGCGCGGCTTTAAGTAGCGCACAAAGAACTAGACTAAAAACACTATATACCTACGGCGTACACGACGAACGATAATGTTTCTGTCTCATTACTCTTCGCTACCGATGCTTTATAGCACTCGAACGAGCACTGTTCGTGAACGTTCGTCGTTGTAGCGTATAGTTCGTTTAACGACTTCCACGGCTCTCAACGATGATGGCGCCTAACCGTATTTCCCTTTGATTTCAAATTGTCGGAGAGAACCGTTAAACATTTTTCGTCTCGATCGTGCAACGGTAGCACGTTTAATAATCATTTTACGGTTTTTTTTTTCTAAGCATATATGTAGATGCCTTTTTTCCTCGAAATTTTATCGTTTTCATTCCAACACGATTTTTCTTTTTATTACGCTAATGATGTGATGTAAACACTTTTCAATTCAAAAATGACGCAAATTTCGCAAGTTCGTCAATAACACATTATCAATATTAGATACGTAGTTGTATTTATTTCGTTTTGTAATATAAACACTCATTGTTTTAACTTGAAAAATGTTATTTCGCGTTTTACGTGATACCTAGTGTTTATATTGTTGTATCATGGAAGTATCGAAAATTACATTCACCGATTTCTATAACAAGTATAACATGAGTGAAAAAATTTGAATTTGTATTTGTTTATTGATATTATAAAAAAAAAAAAAAAATACTAAATATAGTGTCTATTAATAGTTGTTGAATTTCCTGTATTATTACCTGGCTCAAATTCAGCAGTAGAACGAATGTTTTCACTAATGAAAAGCACATAGACACAAATCACGAAATAAATTAGATATAAGTACAACCGAGGCTTCATTAATCATTAGTACAAGTTTTGATAACATGTCTCTTGTTGTCAATTTTATAAGTCAATACTTGCCAACAAAACATTGCTTCGGAAAGTACACAGTTCAGCCGAGTATAAAACAACTCGGAATTTTCTACCCACGGATAACACACCGGACACAGACTAAAAATTTTATATTTTATTATGTATTCTTTAATACTTGAAGCTTCAAATATTATTAATTATAATTTATATAATGTGTGTTAAAAATTATATTGTATCATCAGAAAATCAATAAAAAAAAATGAAAAGAAGTTTGTCTCGGTTTTTGCCAAATAAAATATGGTAACCCTGACCAAAACGTATTACAATCATAAACTCGCTTGTGTAAACGCAAAGAACGTAGTTAGTACATAAACTACTGATTAATATAACAGGAAACCGAAAAATGCGGTGTCGCGAATAATACACAAATAGGTGAAGTTGTATCGTTTCATCATTAAGTTTGGTGTTGTTGACGAAATAAAAATGAAATACTCGACGATCGATCGCTTAGGTCCAAGCGAACTTGTTATTATAATATAACCCTTTCAGGACAGCACCTTAATAACATTAAAAAAGTAAAATTTTTTTTGGCCATTTCAAAATTTTTCCTATTTCTAAGATAGGATTTGAAAAAAAAAATATGTTTTTCTTTATCCTTCATCCTTATTTTATCCTGGGACTTAAAAGTCCCGCCAGTCCTCTACGGTCTGGACTTAAAAGTCCCGTCAGTCATCTAGGTCATTTTTTTTTTACATACAATCAATGTAAAAATAATTATAAAATTAAGAACTTTTAATAAAAAAATTTAAAAAAAATTAAACAATTACCGTAAAATAAAAACTGTAAAAACGTGTTTATGAAAAATATTAATAAACAAACACTGATAAAACTATGATAACTGATTTTATTTCTTCCAAGATAATTTTTTCTGGTAGAATACGGGACATAGAAGTACCGTCGGGCAATAACAACTGTTCCACATTTACACGTAATTTTATATGATTTTTTTTTTGGCTGGGACTTTAAAGTCCCGTCTGTCCACAAAGGGATAATATAATATACGTTATACTCACGAGTCCGAGGAAAGTATTTATACGCAATTCAAATACAATATTAACACGAGATGGATTAACTATTTACATATTTTTTGAAAATTACAATGTTATTAAAACTTGAAATATGAATACCGAGCTTAAAACGAATAACAACTACCACGGCCGAGCATTCATTTCACCATAGTTGGTTTTGCTTTTATATTAAGTCAAATGAGTGTTGTTTTTGTGTTTTGTAACACAACTGTAAGTACAAGAATCATCGAGCGGATATTTAAACTGATAAAGTAGAAATCGTATACATTAAAATCATAATCACATATGAAAATTGTACATCTAAAATGAATCAGAATACTCGAAGTTGACTTAATTAAATGAGTGTATTATTAGTGAACATTAAAAATTGACTTAAAACAATAATATGAATGTTTATGTTTTCATTGTAACATTGAACACAATGTAGTACTACAACTTCATTTCAATAGTTTGACACCAAAAGTGCATTGTTATTCAAATGAATTATAAAATAAACAATATTATGGTACATTTCAATAGTAAACACGGATCAGCATTGACGTTCGACATAATTCTTCAAAAGTCCCGTTTTTTTAATTAATTTTTGTATGCATGAGGAGTGTAGAAAGTAGCAGAGGATTGGAAATTTCGTTAAGGGTCTTTAAAACATGAGGATGAAATATGGCTGGGTTAATCGATTGCTGTAGACCATAAACACCAATCATCTTTAATTACTCTCACGTTCGTGACAAAAGCGCCACGCTTCATAAAACTGTATGGTCATATAAGCGCTCACGCCTTAACGAAATAATATTTTCATCAAAAGTTTAAAAAAAAAACTAATCCATCCAATTTTTTATAAAATTTGGCTTTATATTAGTAACTATTGACTCGGCCCTATATTTGAAGTATTAAAATAGTGTTTTGATTTTCAAAAAAATTAAAAACTTATCATACATTGTTGAGTATGAAATAATTAACCTTTGAAAATAGCCAAGTGGACTAACTCTGTAAATAGTATAAATAATATAATACTAGTACATCAGTTGTAGGTACAAAGTATGTGCATATGAAAAGAGCTTTGAATAGTTTTGAACGCCAAAAAAACGACCACCAGTTGAAAAAAAGTTTTACATTATACGATTTTCAAAGTTTAAAAAATTACGAAAACAATTTTTTGATAACATTTTTATGAAATTTGAATAAAAAAATTAAAAATATAAACGTACTAACAAATAACATTTCCATTTGAAATTAATTAAATAATTATAAATGCTAATAAAAAATAATTTGTATTTCCTGTTAATTCATTTGTATTACATTTAAAATAATTAGTTAATTCAATAAACATAAAATAACGTGATAATGTAATAACATAATAATGCAAATTCGTTAATTATTAATTGCTGTTGTATAATCACTGTGCCCCAAACTCGGTACTTAAAATGTGAAAAAAATTCACAAAAAATATTTGTATTAAATGATAAGATAATGTACAAAAGTGATTTAAAAATACAAAATAAAGTTACATTACAATCAAATACAATTAACACATAAAAACACCTTCCACCACAACTGCCCAATTCCTACAATAACGATACGGGCCGATTATTAAAAAATAAGAGCGCTGGTGTAAAGCAATTGCCTACATGAAAAATAATTATTAATTTGACACTTTTTCGCATAGGCTTTGGCGCTTATAGCCATTAACAGTTTTACTAGTTTCATTTAAAGGTGGCACTTTTTGCCTTTTCATTAGTAACAATAGTACTGGCACATTATGATCACCGTCATAAAAGAGGGTACCCTTAAACAGCCCGTTGTAAAATCGAATACCCGCAGCCTAACTTCGTTCGGTCTTCGAACTTGGAAAGAGTATCTGACGAATTTGAGGAACCTACGGTAATTATAGAGAGTGATATCTATTATACTGTAATAATGAATATAAAATTTAATCGGCTGATAGTTTTGTTATCAGTAATGTGCACAATTCATGTTTTATAATTGAATGTTGATTGGAAAAATAATTATGTATTTAATTCGAATAAGTTTAATTGATATTTGCGTTATATATTGTTTTCAGTTGGATAAACGTGTGCGAGGAGTAGACATCATATACAAGCAAATATGTATTTAAATATAAATATTATATTAATAATTTTATCGTATCAATGTTTGACGATATTATGTTCTTTAAAACATGACACGAAAAAAAATCCCTCAAAATCAGGTAAATCCAGTAAAACAGGTAAATAATCATTTATCAACATATTTTTTATTATTTAAGAATACGGAGGAATTTCAATCAATTTGTAAATATCCACGTTATTATGTTTTATATAGGTACAGACCAATTTTTTGTTGCTTTAATGCAAATAAATTACTCAATGTTACTTAACATTACGTTCGCTCTTTAATCCAAATCAACATTATCGTAAAAGAAACGAGTGATGAATGAAATGAAAATTAAGTCATTAATTACGTTCAAAATATCGAGTTTAGACAGTAAATTGCTTTTGGAAAAGGTTTTAATTTAACATTATAAACGTGAAACCACTCTCTTTGAAACGGCTAATCTCAGAAATTACGTGACCAATTACACCGCTTTTTATTGTTTTGTAGACATATCTCTATAGAAGGTTTTCAGCTTTTTATTTTTTTCAATATCCTACTCAGTAACTTTCCAAATATCTATTCGTCATTGCTCGCATGTGAGAATTTCCCTTTCGTAATTTGTAATTTACCCAAATGTAATGCATCTTATATTGAAGGGAATCGAATGAGTGCGTCCGCTGTATCTTAATTATAGCCCTAGTGCGTCCACAATATTATCCAGTCACAATTAACGTTTAGCCCGACTGTACCCACTATGGTATCACTCATAATAATTATGGTATAGCCCGACTGTATCCTAAATAGTACCAATAATATATATTAAATACATCTCATCCGGACTTACATTAATTTTTAGAAGTATTAAAAAATAAAATTCAATTTGACGCTGAAATTACAATTTATACTGGCACTAATATGCAAAATTACATTATGCCCAAACGTATTAGATAAGGTATTAAAAAAAATGATTGGATTCAATGTGGAAAGTATAAAAAAATATGAAACCAGGCAAATTACTACATTACATTTTGTGAAAATTATGGCATTCAAAAATGAACCAAAACATAAATATTAATTAGAGTAAATGTTAATAAGTACATTTCACAAATAAAAATATAAAAATCACTATATGATGATGCCTCTAAAATCCAATGATTTTTTAGTTTTAAGGGAAAACCAAAAAAAAAAACAATTTTTAGTAATTCAGTTTGCCTCCTAGTGGTTCACCCTGGATAAAACTAAATTAACTGAGACGTTCTCAAGTAACATGGAAAAAATAACTTTTTTTTTCTTGGGACGCACTCGGACGATGTTTTATTGTGGACGCACTCGGAACAATGAAAAAAGGTAATTTTAGGACGCATTCAGGAGCCACCCATAGTTGAATAAATAAAAACAGATTTATCGATGAATGGACACTTTATTGTTCCAATAAGAGAAGATGTTGCGTTGCGTCGTTCGTCGTGTTATTGCGTTAGTCGTGTAGCAAGTAACAGCGTTATTAGTTAGAGTTATTTACGTTATGGTTTGTTATAAAAATGGGTGCCTATGCTGGTGACACTATATGAATTTTTTTATTATTTTATTTCGCACGGGCAAAGCCGGGTAATTCAGCTAGTATTTAATAAAAATCAACCAACAATTAGGTTATTTTTACAGAATTTGAAACTTTTTCTAAATTGTATCAACGGCCTGAGTAGATGGTATCTGTTTAAATAAGTCTAATATTCGTAAATTAGTACATATTACACTCTTTCACTTTTTTTTTATTTATTTATATTTTTTTTATTTAGAAGAATATATTTACAATCTATTTTTACAATTATCAGTAAGTGTGATGACAAAATTTTTTTTTATTATAACATTAGAATATTCGAACAGGAAGACCCTCAGTAGTGCCACCTGACAAGAAATTACATTAGGCTAATTATTTGGTATTATTTAATTTTTGTTTTTTTTTTTTTTTTTTGTATTTTATGCGTTGAGCATGTCTCGACTTTTTCACTTAATATACCGATTAAACGAGAAGAACATTTGCTTTTATTAAGTTCACCAGACAAATTCAATTAAATTAGTCTAAAATTTTTTTACTGTATAAACTGATTATGGTTCAGGAGCGGAACCAAAGAGGGGTCCCCTGGTCTAGACCCCCTTCCCCCTTAAATCGTAAATATTTTTTTTCAAATTTTTTTATTTACAATAAATCAAATTAAAATATACATAACATGTTTTTATAAATAAAGAAGTACTATTGAAATAATTAATTTATTAAGTCCTGATTTATTTTCAAATGTATCGTTGAAAAAAATCTGGTAGCGCAACTACTATGGTTTATAACTATTCAAATTGTAGCGAAACAAAAACGTTTTCAAAACGTACATAAATTGTTATATGTACAACACACTTTAATTCGATGTATAATATCCTACGACAAAAGTACCACGTCAAAATATCCATGTGCGTATCGTCGCAGTTCTAGGTGTTATATACTATGTACACCGTATTACACGTGCCTATTTTAGTTATTAAAAAAATGTGAATTTAAAAAATGGTTTACTATATTTGAGTACCAATTATTATGTAGAGTATTTTTAATCATAACATAAAAAATAGATAAGCCACTCAGCGAGTATTTATTATATAACTTGGTTTTAGATATTATTGTATGAAAATCGCCCCAAAAATATCACAACTTTGCATTATTCAAAAAATCAAATAAGTCCTACAATTATTGTCCACTGATCACAATCATAATCTTTTAACGAAAGCGATTGCTTATTGTTTTTCAAATTAAAAATCATATAGAAAAAAAACGCACGTGCACTTCATGAGCTCATCGAAAAATGTATGCCCAAAGTGTTGATGACCTAACATTATTATCAGTGTTTTTAATATTATTATAATTATTCTACATTTGTATTATATTTTATTGATACGTATGGTAATTAAATACGAACAATCAAAAAATTGATTTCAATATAGTTATATTAAAGCAATACAATATATTTGAAAGAAGGACGTCTAATTCATTAAAATAATTAATAATTAGAGAAACGAAAAGAAGATAGCTGTCAATATAATATGAAAGCTCTTTTTAAGGTATCAACCAAGTGTTGATATTGATGCCAGATAAGAACGCGCTCAAATCACAAATATCTACTTTGGCAAACACCATCTCCACCCGGCTTTTCCGTCCCAAAATGAACGTCTAAAAGACAAGTACAACAGCCTTTTTAAATTGACATGCGCAACCGGCAAAGTCTTATCACGGCCAGTTGTAAAATAAAATACCAAAGAAATATTTGTCACATGCGTAAAAAGTAGAGTACTAACGCGTGATTACAAGGACTTTACTTGTGACAATGATCCAAACTTTGATTCAAATGCAGCCGCTAAAAGGTCATCCTTTATCACTTCGGTTCTCGACAAAGATAAAGATGTAGGGTGTAGAGAACTTAAGAAGAGATATTTTTCCGATTGGCAAATGATACGTGTAGTGTATAATATTATTTTAAATTTGAAACCAATGATAAATCATTATTTTTTAACCTTTTTTGCAAGAACACTTATAAAATTAAGTGTATACTCATTTAAAAGTTAGTTCTAACGTTTTAAATAGCAAGAGTAACAGACTAGTAGAAAAAAATATCTCTAAATTTTCGAAATTGAAAACGTATTTTAAAATGCCTTTTTACTTTTGATAATCTAAATAACTTATAAAAAATATTAAACGAAAAAAAACATTTTTTCTTTAATAGTTATATTCATTATTTACTGTTTTTCCTATACCTTGAAGTTTAAATCGTTACGCATAAAACCATTTGTGAAAATATATGTATGTTTAAACAACATTTAATTCTATTAAAAAAAAAAAATAAGTCTCTCTATCATTGATCGACAGAAATAATTTATAATTATTAGTATTTATACTTATATTATAAAACAAATCTGAGATGCATTATTAAACGTCACTCATTTCGTTTATTGCTGATATTGTATAAATTAATATTTTAATAGATTTAAACAAAAGTTTGAATTTTTATTTATTTAAGTAACAATTGAGATTCACGTAAAATGTGTTTAGGATTATGGTCGGAACGTGGATCTTAATCATTCATTAATGAAGACCTGCCGGCAGGCGCGTAGCCAGGAGGGATGTTATATGTGTCATACGAACCTTCTTTGACCGTGTTATAATAACTATGTGTTATAAAAGTAACGATTCGTCATAAATCATTATGTACACATATTTATCATGACAAAATAAATGCATTAATATAGAAATAATGTTGGAATTATTCAGATAGTTTGTATTTTTTTAATACACCTTTTTATGCTGTTTTTGTTCAACTATTTTGAACAGATTGTTCCAAGTTCAAAAATAACTAAATTGAAAACTTTATACCCAACTAGATAGGTTAAATGAAGTGTAGCGACACTAATATTTTGGAACTTTTTGATTCAATAATTGACTCTTGGAAAACTATTAACACCATGGTTTGATAGAAAAAACATCTTCAAAAGTAAATAGCTGGTGTACTTTACTCTTTAAAACAAAGTAAAACTCTACTTTTCATAAACGTTCTTGCAAAAAAGTTTTCATGAAGTATGCCATTAAGCTTTCAACTTCGAAAAAAAGACACAGATTTGTCTATATTATTGGAACTAACAGATAAGGGTTAGGTTAGGTTAGGTTAGGTTAGGTAATAATAGTAATAGTATTATCGAACATATTATTATTTTATAATTAACAAATACACTTGGGCAAAGCCGGGTAATTCAGCTAATAATAATATATAATAGAGTAACATTTAAATTTTAGTAAAATATCAAAACATTTTCTCATATAGTCACTATCTATTCACTTGAAATGGGTTTATATGATTGTACAATTAAGTATAAGTTAAGTAATTAACTTTATGTGTATAATTTTATTAATTTATTTTAAATAACACCCACCCTCCTTTGAAATTCTTAGCTACGTGCCAGCCCACCGGCATTACGCTTTTGTGGGTCAAACGTGTATCTTATGTATCAACTTTTCAAGTTGATTATACCGGTTGTTTACACTCAATAATTGTCAAATTAAATCACTGTTTGAAGGACCATCCGATTGCGTCGTGTCGGTGCCCAGTAGAGGAGACAACATGCCTATACCTTTAGGTAAAACTAACACCGGTGAATCATCAGTGATTTATCCGGATAAAAATGGAAAGTTCATCATCAGGCATACGAAAGAACTTAGGATGTCATGCGCTGGCAGTAAATTTAAGTCACCCAAAGACTTTGATGTTGAAAATGTAATGGTTACGTGTTTAAATGGAAGTTTCGTACACTTTGAAACAAAATACGAATTCGATCAATTTAAATGCAAAAATAATCCAACTCCTAAAATGGTAGTTACCGAAACCACGTGTCAAGTACCTAATACTCGTATCATCGAAGTAGGTTTCATGACAGTTTTTGGGTTCAAAACATTATACAAATTATGTTTTAACATGGACTTAATAAGTTCCGTATACGCGTGGTATTTCGTGGATCCGCCGGTAAATAACTTCCGTCAGAAATCAGATTTGAAGCCGACAATCATCAACCCTCGTTTCAAGAATCACGCTGACTCGGATGAAATTCTCGATTTTGTGAGTATATAGAATTAAAATGTTTAGGTTTTGAGACAAGTTTCGGGTTCAAAATATGTACAAAATATGTTTTGACATGACCTTCGAAAATACTTTGTTCGTGTGGTATTTCATGAATCAACCAATAAATCATGATCGTGAGCAGACATTTGCAGCTGAAGGATTTAGTAAGGCTATTCCTCGTGCCAATGAAATCGTTAATATAACGGAAGTTTATAGGAACCAAGTGAGTACATCGAATTTTAACTTTTCGTTGCTTTCATAAAGCAATACTATAATATAGGTATAACACTATAGCCGAAACACGTTCATATTATCATAAATATTAAACCAAATTTAATTTTTGTATGATTCAAAAACTGTAATTTTATATTGGCATATTCCGTAAAATGGAGAAG
This sequence comes from Therioaphis trifolii, assembly GCA_027580255.1. NCBI lineage: Eukaryota > Metazoa > Arthropoda > Insecta > Hemiptera > Aphididae > Therioaphis > Therioaphis trifolii. The sequence goes on along the minus strand of CM050405.1, from coordinate 56,238,903 downwards.
AAATATTTCGTCAAACAGAATCCGAGTTGATTTGTCTCGGTACTCTAGGTGGCATATAACAGTCATCATAGAATATGATAATTTAATAGACCCGGCTATATATTGTAGTTTTCATTTTATAAAAATATCGTATTATTTACAATTACAAAATTACACAAAAATTGTTTAATTTTTACAGTCAAAGACACTAGAAAAAATACTCTGGTCAAAAATAGACGCGGATATTTTCATAAATAAGGACAAAAAAAAAAAACGTTACATCGCACCGGATCTTTTAGTACCTGATACTGACTTTGTTTACTTATTCCAACAAAATGCTACGTAAGAACGTATTACATGCTATTCGCATGTATTTATTATTATTTGATTATTATACTAACAAAGATGGATAGAGTACGTTTTTCCGACCGGGGACATATTATTATAAATACTTTTATGCCGTTATATTATTATTTCCTTCCCAAGAAACGTATTTCCAATCTTTTCATTACTTTTGAGTACTCAATTCAATGTGTTTAATTTTACTTATACATGTTAAATACGGTTTTTTTTTAAAATTATGTTTATAACTGAATTTTTAATTTCACTATGTAAGTACATACCTAAGGTGAACTCCGTACAACGAAGTGCATACCAAGGGTGTGCCTACGATTTTATTTTGGAGGTGGTTTGAATTTTTATGTCAATATCTAATTAACAACAAAATCACTTAAATCAATATATATATATATATATATATAACAATACACAATATACGAGTATAATATGTATACACAATACATGAAAAAATCGTTATATTTTATAATACCGTCAATTATTGAAAAAATGTTTGTTTTAAAACAAAAAAAGGCCAGTAGATAAATGTAATGGAAGTTCATCTTTCATCCCTTGGACAAGATAATGGTATTAGTTATATTGACTTTTAAAGAAACGATTTTATAAGATTTTATAAAGTTTAAATTGTGGTTAAAATAGTAATTGTTACGAAACTTTAAAAGTTATTAAACTTATTACTTATTAGTTGATACCAATGTATTTATTCACGTATATTACAGTTGTTATCTAAAAGAAATATACATATATAGGTATAATAAAAATCTCTCCGGCACCTCATGACACATAAAAAAATATATATTATACAAATATATTAGTTACCTACTAACGGATATATTTTTTTTTCAATAATCAGCTTGTTCGAACTGGTCTTCCAAGTTTATGAATTTTATATTACATTTTTAGAGTGATAAAATTAATTTTAATGGAACAGAAAATACTATTGGATCGAAAACGAAATTTTTCTGGGGATATTATTGCTTTATTGGCTTTCAGTGATACTTAAGAATATTATTCTTACTACTTAATCAACTCTGTTCGTCTAATTTATAAGTTTTTGCAGTACTTATGGTCTTTATCTTTCAATTTTTTTCGAAATACATATTTTTGAGTGAAATAGTTTTAGATGCCAAGTTTTCTAGTCTACTTATTGCCATTCGTGATAATTCAGTTTAAGGCCATTCGGTTTCATATATTTTTGAATAATTGCCTTCAAATGATGTAATATATCAAGCAATCCTAGTGTCGAGTACAAAGTTGGAACCGCCGAATCAAATAATTCATAATTAGTAATTTTAGTTTCACTATTTTATTAAATAAAAATATGTTTGTCTGTGTGTCTTTCGAAAAAATAAGTCAACTTAGTTCATTAATTTATCTATAAAATACTCTGTCTTTCAAATTTGAAGCTATCAATTACAGTTTACAAACAATTGTAAGGTTTGGACGACATAAGTAATTATCGTTATAAACCGGATAATCACGTTAATGACTAAATACACTGGTAATTGTTGTTATAGACCAGATATGCACGTGAATCTCAAATACCTAATATTTTTTTGCTTCACCGACAGTTTTTAAACACGTTTTTGATTTTTTAACTTGTTCAATTACATCATTGTAGTCTTTGGTAGACAAAAATGAGTTGTTGTCGTCTCGTTTGTTCGTAAGAATATTTTTCATTTTTTCGTTGAAAGTTGTGCGAAAAATCTGTATATCGATAGTCAATAAATGGTAAATACGACGACAGTTGTACACATACTAAGGTAATAATCTACATACATTTTCGTTAGGTATGATATTTTCAAATGTAACTTCCACGGTTCCACCGATGTTATAACATGTATAGTAATTGTATACTGTATAGGTCCAGTGTCCACCTTATCTGTAGTCAATAAAGTTTTATTGATTTACCCAATTAGTACCAAAATTAGTTTAGCGATCACTTTATCATTGCTCGTTGGCCATTATTTTAAAATCAAATCAACATTTCCCAAATCGTACGTTTATTAACGTTAATAACCGGCGAATAACGTTAATTTCCATTTGACATAATTTACCGTAACGTGTGTGTATATATATATATGAGGCTACAACTAATAAAATAGAAAAATAATTCAACAAATATGCAATAAAATAGACTTGTTTAGTTCAAAAATATTAAAGTTATATTCCAATAAGTAACATTATTTTGTTCAAAAAATAGTGCTTATTTTACCTTATCACAAATAACAGATCATTTTATAAAATTATCAAATCAATGATGATAAAAAATAATATGCATTAATTTACCGAACATACATCGCATTGTATGGTTTTAAAATCCAAATCATTCATATTGCTGGTATGTTAAAAGACAAGAGTAATTCATTTTGTTTATACGTTAATTATAATATAATCGACTCAACTAATCGATGTTCTTTTTATTTATGTATGGTTTATATAATTGATAATATTGATAAATTTAGGTTAAGCATTATGCAACAATTTAAAGTATTTATCACTTTTTAATTTTCTATTACTAACAAAAAATTAGATGTAAGCATTTTATTTAAATAAATAAATATATTTATCTAACTCTCCTGTGGAAATGCAAGAGTAAACCATTTCATTTCATTTATACCCATTTAAAATGTGTTAAGTTTTTTCATAGATACCTACTCTAAATTAATGAATCCAACATCTTCAATGACTAAAACAGTTATTTGGTCACGGTTTATATAGTGACATGAACTATTTCAGTACTAAAAAATATTAGTAGGATATTAAGTAATTTATGAGCTCTCTACAATTTCATAGAAGTTGTTTTATTTTAATTGAAGCACACGTGATATACCTACCTTTTTTTTTTTTTATTAAGAAAAAGACATTCTAACACATAATCTAAAATATAAATCATTATGATAACAATTAGAAATGATCATAACATGATTCACATGATAGGGGAAGTCACCCACTGGTAATACCCCTCACACAAATATTTAGGTTTTATTATATTTTATTATATATAGGCGTAGCAAGGATGATTGTATAGTTATATGTTGTTGTTGTTTTTTTTTTTTTTTATTTCTAAGTAGTAGGTCACGATTCCAATTTCTTTTCAGTCTGCGTGGAGGTTGGTCAAGAATAAAATTTAAGGACATTTTTTGAATTAAGAGGTTTGTGTTCGATGGCAGTTTTATGTAAAAGGATTTATAGTGACGTTTTGAAAGTTTACTTACTGTTTCGATTTGTAAGTCGTTATGAATGGATTCGTTCGTTACGTACCAGGGAGCACCAGTGATGATTCGAAGGGTTATATTTTGAAATGACTGGATTGGGCGGATGTTTGAATGGATGGGGCGAAGGTTTAGGTGGCCCCCAAATTTGAATACCATAGGACCATAGTGGTCTGAAAACGGTTTTGTATAATAGTATTTTTAGTTTTAGTTTGGATTTTAGGAGAGGCCGAAAAAGGTGAAGTCTGCTATTCGCTATTTTTCTTTTTTTTTTTAGGTGAGGACCCCAAGTTAGGCGTTTGTCAAGTATAATGCCGAAGTATTTGGTTTCATTACTGACAGGAATATTTACGTTATTTAATTTAATTAGGGGACAGTTACCATGGCGAAGGGTAAAAGTAACTTGAGTTGACTTGCTTTCATTTATTTTGATCAACCAGTTTTTACACCAGGCTTCAATTAGGCTAGTATGATGTTGTAGATTTCGTGCAGCTATAGAAATATCATTGCTTGTGGACAATAAGGCTGTGTCGTCGGCAAGGGTGGCTAAAAGTGTGTTGGGAGTTCGTGGAATATCGGCAGTGTAAATATTATAAATATCAGGCGATAGATCGCTACCTTGGGGCACTCCTGCAGTGATGTTGAATCGGGGTGAAGAGGAGTTTCCTTGTCTAACAGTGAAACTTCGATTTTCTAAAAAAGATTTGATAACTAAGAATAATTGAGCTGGCATGAATTTTTTCAATTTAAATAGTAGCCCTTCGTGCCAGACCTTGTCAAAGGCCTGGGCAACATCCAGGAAGAGCCCAGCACAAATATAACTACCTACACATACTAGACAACTCAATTTTCGATTTGGTCCCAACTAAATGTTTCATACTCCATTTAATAGGTATGGTTAATCTTTAGAAAAAAAGTATAAATTCATATAAATATAAATATTTAAAAATTAAAAATCCTAGACTAGGTATTATATGAAGAAAATACAACATATATATCAATACTTATCTGATAATGATTTTTTTTATAAAAAATTATTATAAATCATATCTCAATATTAATAAAAAACATATTTACAATAAATATTATTCAAAAATGAACCCTTGTAAAATATTATATTTTGAATTAATCTGAAATTCTGAAATAACTTTAGTTTTAAGTAGATACGATGTTTAATCTCGACGTTTTCACGATGTTGTTTTCTCAGGAACTACTACGAGAACACGATTCCCCAGTGGCTATTTTTCAGTGAACAAATTTGGAGCGAAGTCGAAAAACTATTCATGCGAAATCTGGCTGGTATCAATTCCACTCATCTGGTCGTCAGCGGGATGTGGCTCGTAGGCACGTTGCCCGACCCGTCCGGTAACCAAAATTCGTTTTACCTGGCCTCGCGCGAACGCATGCCTGTACCACAATATCGTTGGAAGATGGACTATGACATCGTCAACGGTACCGGCATTGTGTACGTGGCTCTGTGCAACCCGTACGTGTTGCTAAACCAGACCCATCAACTTTGCAAACCCATAGATTGTCCGGGTTTTGAGCAGTTGAGCCCTGCGACCCAACAAAAGGTTTATTGCTGTCCTAAAGAAGAGTTTCTTATAACTCACAGGCTCGATTCCGTCGTGTTCGAATATTTTTAATGTGACGATAGACGACCAACACCGTTCGTGGAATTTTTATAATATGTAATCAATCACAATAATCCAACGATATTTCGACTGAATCAAAATCGTTTGTTCGATATTCGAATTTCGTGACTATTGTTTATTTTATTGCAGATTAAAAGTTTAAATAATACAAAAATTATATACTTGGAGTAATTTATATTTTGTTCACGTTTCGTGTGACTGAATCCTATCATAATAGTTAATAACATTGATTGTTGTGGTATGTAATAAGCAGTGCCGGCTTGAGTTTCTGAAACCCAAGGAGCAAGCTTCATAAAACCACCCACCCACCTATCAAATTTATAAAGCTGTTGGATATTATTTTTTTAGGTTCTTCTCACAAGTACTAAATATAAATTAGTTGGTACGCATATTTAAAAAAAAAAGACGCCCATATTGCTTTATTATTACCTATTATACGTTATTCGTATTACTTACATCGTTATTCGTTTGGTAATTAGAAGTAGGTTGTAGGTGCCTACTCTCCTTTCTATATAATATGATATTTCTATATAATATGAGTACCTATTCTGCTGTAGATAAATTGTAACAGGTACAGTATAGCATAAACTTTGATTGACTACTTGTATTAGATACACACCCGCCCATTTTTGGGCCAGGGGCAACTGCTCCAGGTAATTGTATAACAAGCCGCTTTGGGTAATAAGTGTACACTCATCAATCAGACTGATTCAGTAATCTTAATGATATGCTCATATTTTTAATTAATTAGTGCATTAATGATTGTTTGTAATATTTTTTGATATTATTAATTTCCAAAGCTAAGTATTCCAGCATAAGAAGACATTCAGATCGATGAGTAACCACATTAGATATATAACTTTTATGAAACTATATGAGGTTAGGTAATATTTCTATTATTGTGGTTTTAGTGTTTGTACACAGTGTGTGGTGTGTGTGTGTGTGTGTGTGTGTGTGTGTGTGTGTGTGTGTGTGTGTGTGTGTGTGTGTGTGTGTGTGGGTTGTTACGATTGAATCAAATGGCAAGAAAAACGTATAACTACTGTTCATTCGGCATATATCATTGTTTTGCGGCCGATGGCAACGCCCCGGACGATCGGTGGCTGTTGATAATAACACAATATTATTATTTTGTGAGAGCACATAGTAACGATGCGGCAAGCCCGAGCTCACCGAAATTATAAACTTTGTAAGCGTTGTACAACAACGTGCAAACTCATAATGTAGATTTATTAAATTATTAACCATAATAATACATGTTTTTAAATTATTAAATTATTAATTTATTTTATTATCTACGATAGTATGATCCAATAGTGTCATAGAGATTAACTCAATCTATTATTTCTTACACGTATTTGAAGAATGATTTATTAAAAAATGACTCTTTTTACGCAAAATATCAGATTTTTATTTCATAAAATTTGTAATTTTTGGTAAGATCTGAAAACTGTATACAAACTACGTGTAGCATTAATTATATTAACATTTTCTTAATAATGGATCACTAAAATCTTTTAATGTAAGTTTGCAGAGTCTAAATAAGGCGAAAAGAAGAATTTTTACGGATATTATTGAATCGACGTGGATTTTTTTATGTTCTTATACCAAAACTTTTTTTCCATAAAACTGAAAAATTTTTCCTACTGTCAATCCTAGAGTTTTTCATTTATCGAAAACTAAACTCGTAGATAGTGAAATTACTTTTTGAGTTTCGCTCACATCATGAAATAAACCTGTAGCAGTTGTAATTGTACAATAAAAACAATAATATGGTGTTAAAGAGAATTGTTTAATATAACATTGAATCGCCAATGCATGTATAATGTAATTTTATAACCAACTTTATTTCTAGTAAGACCGGGCTTAGAGGGTAAATAAAGTGGAATGGTTTCACCGAGGGCTGTAGAGAAGGGTGTACGGCGGTATACACCGTATACCTTCTGGTCATTTCTAATAAACACCGTATGCCTTCTGATTAAGGTCGTATAGGTACTATCCGTTGTAGTGAAATCACCAAATAATAATAAAGATGAAAGTCATATTATTATAAATGTTTTTTATAGAAAAACTAAAAATGAACGATGAAATACGTATATTGTTAAAATACATGATTTGTATAAACAATAATTTATATAAATATATAATTTAATATATTACCGGTATGGGCGATGGACGGCAATGTACCTACTGTAGATTAGATTATTAATATTTATTTAATATAAAAATACAATTTCCTACCTAATGGTGGTATAAATGTATAATATTATAACTCATAGTACCTATACAATCTGCTATTTTTAGGACTACAGCAATGGTTCACCTAGTGTAAAAAAGAATCGTGATTTGTTTTAAGAGATGGTATGAAGTTGACATGTGATTTAATATAATTAAAGTTAAGTACCTACACATTACCATATAATAGTTTTGAAATCATTTTCATTTTCACCCGTTATTTCTTTAAAAAGAACTACACTGTATTTATTTATAAAATAATAACGCCTTTTGGAAAAAGATACAGCAAAAATATACTACATAAATTAATATAATACTATAAAACTAAAACCAAAATATCAATAAGAAAAAATTTTATCTCTTTTTTATGAATTACAACTTAAGACGAAACATTCTATTATAAAATCTAATTCTTTGACATTATTAAACTGTCAAAATAAAAACCAGCCACACGTAAAGAGTTACAAGTCGTGGTATTTTGAACATTTTGTAAATAATAAAAACGAAATTTTGACAACTCCGTCAAATACTTACACGATTTCATCTGAATGCCTTGAAAATTCTTTTTCAAATTTAAATTTAAAAACGGTAATGTGACGTTATGATTTTCAAATGTCCAAACGTTAACAGTTCGACACTAGTATAGATTACAAGTTTGAGATTGATGACCATGTACCCAGTAACAGCGTAATAATATGGTTGATTATTTAAATATCGCAGTGTTAAGCATAATTAACTATAGTATAGCCAACATTATAAAAAAATACTATTGTTACATTATTATATTACCTAACCTGTATTAGTATATTCATAGCGTAAAAAGTAATCTTTTTTATGAGTTATGGACAAATTATGATATAACGTGGGGGTCAGCGGTTATAATTCAATTATATTCATCTGCTACATCCAGAGGCGTGCTCAGGATTTTTCTATGGGGGGTTCACTTAATATTTTTTAATAGATCTATTTAATAATATAAAATTTCGGTATTATACATAATATCATATATTTATTATAGATAATACAAATTACACACAGTCACACAGACAATAACACAACATATTTTTAAAGAACAAAGTCAAATTTTCTAGGCTTTTTGGCCAATTCATCAAGGACTTCTTCAGCAGTAACATTTTGTAATATATTTCATAATTCCATATCGTATATTTTAGAAGGTGTAAGCCATCAGCATTTATATTTTACCTGTTTATGTCTTACCTTATTGTCATCAACTTTATTTTACTCGTCGATATCTTTAAGTTTCCTTTATAGTAAACCTGAATCAGATTCACTAACCGTAAAAAAGTCAGTGATTTTTTTTTGCCATTTTTTTTAACGTCACAACACTCACAACGGGGTAAAGACTGAAATACTTATACAAATTACAAAACTTTTGGCAAATAAGATAATAATCAACGTGCTCTGAACACAGTGTAAAAATAATATAATATAAGATAATATAACGAATAACGATGGATAATTTGGTACGATAACTCCAAGGTTTATAACGATTAACGGTAACGCGTTCCGATTACACAGATATAATATATATTTTATATATATATACCTATCAGTGCCGAATGCCGATTATTACGAGGACCAAGCGCATGGAATAATGAAATTAAATATTGTAACCAAGGTGGATACACGGTATAGTCGTATAGAAGATAGAATTCGTAAAAGCTTTCCCTACTTGTTATCTTCTATACCGTGGTGGGTATATAATATATATAATATATATCCACCTTCATTGTAACGATACTTACTCTTATCATGGGGGCTTAAATGTACCCATCCCACAAATACTACTAAACAATACTACGCCGATTATTCAATGTTGCCAAATAAGAATAGTTTTAAATTTTATTATATTATTGAAAAAAAAAATTTTAATATTTCCTTCTATTGACCACTATTGTTTATAGAATACTAGTATTACACAATATATATATATATATATATATATATATATATATATATATATATATATATATATATATATATATATATATTACCATGGGGGGGTTCAAACCCCATGAACCCCTCCCCCCCCTTGAGCACGCCTCTGGCTATATCCAATTTTAAAATATAATATATTATGCGTGTTATGTGTAGGTACTTATATCATCCGTTCGACTGCCGGACTGCCCAAGATAAAAAAAATAATCCAGCCGAACATGAATTGTATGTGTGGAGTTCGAAAAAAAAATTCGCCAATGCATCTATATACATATATGTGTGTGTGTGTGTGTGTGTCCTGTCACTCACTCACTTACACGACGTATACCAGTACAATTATAATAGTATGTGTCCTGAGGGCGGCTTTGTGTGTGAAAAACTTTCGTGGCGGTACGAATAGAACTATAACTATGCAATTAACGCATTTATTTTGTCTCCCCAACAGGACATCATTGATAGGTATATAATATATACGTGAAGACGGGGAGTAGACATCAAGATACAAAATGTAATACGTCAACCCGCACCGGGTGGTATGTGCTGGGAGCTGTTCCCGTACATCGTAAATATAATATTTATTTATATGTGACATCATTCAATATTTATATACATTATACACACACAATCTGATTCAAAAGACTTAGCGAACACTTTGACGTCGGCAAAGACTCTACAATATTACATCATATAACTAAAATCTAACCTAACCCCCCGTAATATCCCGGTCGTCGAGAATTTTTTTACTATATTAGACTATGGTTATTACTTATTGTTTAGTTTAATTTATAAATTTATTAATTTAATTTATAATTAATAGTTTAACTCGTATGAGTATTAAATACTATTTACTCCACTAGGAGGCTACAACATTAATCAATAACAGCTTTTATTTAATATAATCTTCAAGTCGAAAAGATTATCATAGAAATCTGAGCCCACCGTCTTATATTGCCATGAGTATTGTAAATCTTATAATTACACCTCTGGACACTATTTTTTTTTTTTACACTCCTACCTTCCTAATATGAATGACATATTTACATGGTACCTACCTAAGCACCATTAATAAATGGTTATGAAAAAAATTCGTCGCAACTCGTAAGCGCCAGCATTTGAAACAATAAAATTTCACGAGTGAAATTGTGTGTGCACTAAACTGCTGTTGCCTGTTTTCGTATTAGCGCTAAGTGGTTAGAGGCATAATTGACGAACTTAAGTCGATTCTCGACAAATCGTTACTTCTAGCTAATAGATGATTTAACTAATTTCTCAATGATTTTATTATGTAGTGAACTTCAACAATAAATTTGATTAAAAATTCAAAAATTATATTAATCAATAAAATTCAATAATTTAAAATTAATTTAATATCTGTGTAAAAAAAAAAAATTGCAATAATAATCTAATAATTAAATGCTAATAGAATAAAATCGTTTTTTTTTTTTTTGGCTCTCCCGAATAGTATAGGTCAATACGATATTAAAACATTATGTCGTTAGCGGCAAACAAAAATGGGTGCATTTATCCGATAAATATTATCGTACAGATCGCGTTTATCGGTCGGTGTCGAACGCAATCGTTGTTTTTCAAACGAGAAATATCGGCGGGCAATATTACGCGGCGGTTTCAACGATACGACAGCGGTGACGATGATGAGGAGGCGGAGGAGGAGGAGGTTAGCTCCGTCGACTGGCAACGGGGACGCTGCTGCTACTTCTGATACGACGCGTCCCGTCAATATCAGTGATAACGGATGATAACGATTGCAGACGTTCGCGATTAATATTCGTGTCGGTTTACATCGTACGGAAATTCCAACAGATTCACAATGATCGCGCGTAAAGGCAGCGAAAACATGTTTCGGGACCGATGGCTCTGTGACAATCACCGCGATTTTCGATGCCCGCTCAGGTACGAACCACCACTCGCTGCGTTGTGACGACGGACACAAAAACGTCGTGGCGGAGTTTAGAACCGTCAACTGCCTTTTGATTTAACGTGTAATTGTCTAGGACTTGGATTTCAGTCGATCTCAACGACAACTTCGAAAATATTCGATATCACCGACGAAACACCGAAGAGATGACACGACCCTGATATGCGTTTAAAACGCCTACACCCACACTCGGGCCGTCAGGATTCGAGTGCAAAAACGCGGACCACACACCACGAACTTCATCTGATTCAGGGCTTATACCGCACTCGGACGATCCAAGGCAAGTGTACCGTTCAGATGATTCGGTGTAGTATCTGGATAGTATTACCGATAGTATCTGTGTTACAAAGTTATTGCTCTGATTATTGACAATCACTTATTGTGATAACAAGAAACATTTTTTTTAGTATATAGCATTATTTGATCAAATCACAGTGTTTCACTTTTTATAAGTAAACACCTTGCAAATATGCTCTGCCACTTCTGCTATTAGACAACTCACTACAGATCAATTGACAAAGTTCACGTATGATTTTTGTAAATGGAGTTTACTCCGTATGAAATAAATAAATAATATGAAATATGTTCCATTAAAATATATTTTTATATTTTATACAGAATTAGGAATAATAAAAAAACAAGAGTAAAATAGCATTAAATATTAAACTCTTAACAAACAATACTGAATTAAAATTTCAAAATATCTGATATATTTTTTGTTTATATTAAAAGTATTTTATTTACACAAAATTAAAAATCATGATATTTTTGTAAAAAAAAAACACTAAGTCTTAGAAAATTACCTATGAACCTTTTTAAATATTAATAAAAATGAATTTCCAAAATCAGTTTCAATGATATCGCAAACTATTTTTCCAAACATTTCAAATGCCTATAATAGGCTGCCATGAAGTAAATTGAATTAGACCTTCATTAAAAAATTAAAAAAATTAAATGTAAATTTCTTTTTTTAGCAATACTAAAATGAAGAGTTGAAGAGTACATAATAAGAAAACCTTGGTTATATTCCTACATTATTTTAAAAAAGGTTAGGAAATTTAATAATTTGTTATGAACCTACCTAATTGTTACTATGTATTATTACTTGTCCACAGCAGTTGTTTCGGTCCGGTCCATAGTAGCTGTCATCGTCTGACTGTATCAAAAACAATTAACAAAATAACAATACAATCCAGACTGATTAGAATGAAGATTCCTGACAATTCCCACCTCAAACAGTTCCAAACAGATAGCCTGGAAATGAAACTAGTCTCTTCTAAGTAGCCGGTTTAATCGTCAAAATCCATCAGAAAAACAGGTTTTAACGGTACTAATTGTTAGGTTAAACTACATGTTCAGAAGTGAAAAATTATTACTGCTGTGATAATATTGTAAAACATTTCAATGCACTCAAGTCCATTTACAGTGCATTTTATTTGATTAATGACACAAAATTTTCTAAACCTATTTTATATGAACTCTTATTTCTAACTACTCATTATTTTTATTATTTGATTGAATTGTTGAAAATTAAAAATTCTGAAATCCTAAACATTCCTTTTAATTATTTTATGTATTGAGTAGGTACTTAGATTTTGAAATTCTAACTCACAATATAACATTTTGTCTATTGAGTAATTTCCACCCAAAACATTAATATTTTGCATCAATTGTTGTTATACCTATTTAAGACACATTAATTACACGAAACAGTAGCTTTAAATGTACACCAGAAAATAATAATGTCACCATGAACATCCATGGCTGGGACTTTTTTTATGTAATATTATATTTTATAACTGTTAGCTTACATTGGTAGCTACAAAAAGATTTTAAATTTGAAATGATCTAAAATTGTTTACTAATGTACGATAAATATGATAAATATTTATATAACAAAACGGTTCCATGCTTAAATTCTAGTAACTCAAAAATTATTTTAGAAAAATATATTAATTGATGGTAATTTTATTTTCAGATATTATGGAAGAATTCAAAATTAAAGTTTTTTAATTTATGTCATGATGAATATCTAATTGTCGATGACGACTAGCTGAGCATAACAGATTATTCCTGAAAGAAAGTTAGTATTTTTATTTTTCTCTTTCATTTTATAATTACCATATTCAACTAATTTATGAAGTACCATTTTTAGGACTTAAACATCAACTGAGCAAATTAGCAATTCAACAGTTAGTTCTCCCACTAAACAACTGGAAGTTGTATGAAAACAAGTACAAAATCTTACCCGAGTATTGATCCATACTACATAGTTTTAAAGGAAAAGAGTAATACAATATCAAATTTGTAATATGTGTATAGTTAACCCTCAGTTGTGAAACTGCTCATTTCATGTAATGGATAATTTTTTGCTCTGTTTATGAAATGGACAATCCATGCCTTCATTTCATAAACTGGGCATTTTTTTATTTTTTTTTTTTTTTTTTTTGCACAATTCATGAATTCTGCATGTACATTTTTTTTAGTTCAATATTTTTCTTGATATATATATATTATAAAAATATGTAAGTGTACTAAAATATTTAAGTACTAGATCTTTTAAGCATTTTGGTTTATGAATTTCTAAGAAAATAAAATAATTTCATTAACGCTTATGTCAACTTATTATCACTAACAACATATTGACAATAATTTAATTCATAATATGTATACCTACTAACCTACTTGTCTGGTATCAGATAAACCTTAAACAATACCGATTATAGACTTAGTCATTTCGATAACAAAATAAGATAGTGATATAGGTAATGATACAGCGCATAATATTATTCCATATTTTATTATTAAATAGAACATTAAATATTATTTTATTTTTGCTCCTATTAACCAAGGCAAACTCAATAACTGGCCGAGACACCGGGATGTAGGGAAAATCAAATTATGATTTATTAAATGTTAAACAGAAATTTGAAAACAATAAAATTATAATGAATAACAGTTTTATTGTAGTCTTCATATATTTTTATAAAAACATTTTTTTGAAAAGTTATAAATTCTGATATTTTATGATTGAATTATATTTGTGTTAAATTAAAATTTGCAAATAATAAATTAAATTATAATTGAATTGTACCTTCCAAAACAATTATCATCTACGTATGACCTGTTTATTAATACCTTTACTATTTGTTATACAGTTCATGAATTGTGCAAGGGAATAAAAAAATGCCCAGTTCATGAAATGACTGCATGGATAGTCCATTTAATGAACTAAGCAATATCATGACTGAGGCATAACATATGCATGTTATCAACATTATTATAATTAAATTCTACAGATTGTCTCCAAAATACAATTGAAACAAAAATGTTATTATTATATTATTCAACACATTATATTATGTAATATTAAACAGTACTTAACCTACGGTTCTTTTAATTTAAAAAAAAAAAAAATGTCAACATTGTATTAACATTGTTTAAACTTTTTCCGGCCATATTTATTATTTGATTAAAAATTAATTCTGTAAATAAATGATTAGTTTGTTTATAAACTTATGGATAATGGTCAATAGCCAACATCATACAAATATAAATATATTATCATTTTTAAAACATGTTGCAAAAATACAACACTATGCATTTAAGGGTTTAAGAAAATTAGGTAATTACATGTTGTATTTACAGTTAAATTAATATTCATATTTAATCGTAGATCCATAATGATTTCATATTTTGTCTGTTATAGGCTTCATGTGCCGTTATTTAGCAATATCAACAATATGTGAATCCAGTTCAATAGTCAAGGTCCCATAATCGAGGCTGTTTTCACCTGATGTACCTTGTGTTTCAAAGTGACAGGTGATAGTTGTGTGAAATTAGCGTATTGTGTGGAACACAAGAAATGCACAGGTACCAAAATATTCACTCATCTGGAAGGCCAAGGTTTTTCCAGCTAACAACAACAACTTGCAATCAACAATGCAATGCATTTAGGAGACCATCCGACTTCATTTCAGACTATATAACCAGCCCCAGAACAATGTATCATACTATGTCAACATCTCAAGCTATAAGAAACCTTAGTCAATCTCTTATTATTGTGTTTAAACTTAAAAGTATTAGTGTTTAATAGTTAAGTAAAGTAAAAAATCTATCATTGTAAGGATTTTAATATTTATAAGTCTTTATACTCTCCTTTTCTATCAACAATCAATGTTACCCAAGCCATTTGGTGTGTGACACGTAAAAATACCATATACACAAACACATTTTGGTTTAATTATATTTTGTATGAAATTTTTTGTAAAATTATGAAGCAGTTTTGTCGGAAGTTTGAATCTTTAAGCCATTGTAGATTGTCATACTAGTGTCAAGATGCTTTTATAATTATTCATTTTTTCTAAGTACAACATTGGTGTTTTAGTTAGTTTAAATTAACCAAATACTTAATTTTAATATAGTTTACATAGTGATGATTACAGCATAAATTAATGCTTTATATGGCCTGTACTCTTATATTTTGTTCAAAAATATTGTTAAAATAACATATTTAATAAACATTGAATTTAAGTTTATACTTCATGTATAACATTTTATACTCAACGTTCATTGACTTTAAACTCTGTGTATTATAATGAAAAATGCTTTCATTCAATTTAAATTATTAAAATATTATTTAATATTGTTAAATTGTAAATAAATATGTCCTTTAAAACTTTATAAGCAATAAATGTTTTGGAATAAAAAAGGTGTTACACCAGCATGTGTTGTCTCCGTCTTAATGTTTAACTGGGTAAATGTATGTCTAGCAGAAACAATGTTGTATTGCTAGATTTTTTATAAAAGTAAATTTATCTATTAGCAACTAAAGCCTCATTGTAAAAATATGATTTGTTTTATTTAGGATTTTTTCAATTTCAAGCAGATACTAACATTTTTGGACATCAACTGAGCAAATTAGCAATGCAACAGTTAGTTGTACCACAAAACTACTGGAAGTTGATTGGAAACAATCACTAAATATTTACATTGTGTTTGTTCAGCATCCATAATGTTAAAATGTTATTTAATATTGTAATATTGTAAATAAATATGCCCTTAAATACTTTATAAGTAATAAATGGTTTGGAATAAAAAAGGTGTTAGATCAGCTTGGGTTGTCTCTGCCTTACGTTTATCGTAGCAAATGTATGTTCAGCATAAACAATGTTGTGTTGCTAGCTTTATTATAAAAGTAAATTCATCTATAAGCAACTTAGCCTTAAAGTAAAAACATTATCCATTTTACTTAGTATTTTTATAATACTTTAATTTTTAAGGAGATAGTGATTAAAATAGTAGTGTTTTACATGCAAGTATGACAACGTCATTTTAGTTAATGTAATTCTATGTAATATCTTTATATTTAAATGTATTATATCATATGGAAATAACTTAAGTCTTCAATTAATAATTATATTGGGCTTTTAGAATAAATAAATATTTGTTATATTATTTAACAATACAATGTCTTACTCAATTGTCAAACTTATTAATGGTACATTAATTATTATGGCTTTTGTAGTTTTGTTTAAATTGTTTTAAATTATTTCTCATTGCATTATTAACAATCGGTTTTTAACTTAAGAATTATGAGTCCTGTTGGTATTACAGTGGTTTTTTATTATACCTTTATTTATACTGAAAATTAGAGTAATTTAATTTATTTGGATATAAATGTAAACATCTGTGGTTAGTTCCGTAATCTAAGGATAGCACTTTTTGGTGAAGTTGGTTGACCTATGTCCTATGTTACATCTACTTTTACGTAAGTATGCTATTATAATGCTATTCACTATAATTTGAAAAATTATTTAGAAATCCATAAAAAAGTATTTTATTATTAGTAATACATAGATTGAATATATGATAGAAAATTATTTCTACTCCAAATATTAGGTAAGTGCTCTTCTTTCAATTAAAAAAAAATAATATTAATAATATTTATATAATTTATTAGTTTTTAAAAATACAATAATATTAAGACATTAGTAGAAATACGAGTTTTGATTCGCCACTGAATATTATATCGATATCTTACCGAGTGACTGCGAAAACTTGAATTTCAACATGAACAGTGTTTACACCATCGCCACCTGCAACAATAAGATTCTGTTACTTTTAATGTTAAATAAAATATGTTTACAATGTTTTTATGCAACTAGAGATGACAAACTAATAATATGTCTTTACTCATTATAATTGATCTCTATAGCTTTTATCACATTGAATGTATTACTATGGTTGCATTCAAGAATCACACACTTCCGAAAGTGGGGTACAAGACAAAAGTAAAAGTTAAAACCATATATTTTTCTCCTTCTTTTTTTTTTTTTTTTGTTATATTGTTTATGTCAAAAAACAGTTTACTTTTGAATTTAACTTGAAGAGTGATACTATTATAATACCACATTTTAGATTCTGAACGGAGTGAAGAATGTATTGATTTTACAATGATGTGTGTTTTTTTTTTTTTTTTATTTTTGTGTCTGTCGACACGATTTGGGGCAGTAAAAATGCTTCGATTGCCTTATATAGCAACTTTTCTGAAAGGAAATTGAATCTAGTTGGTACTTTGGGAAGTCAAAAGTTAAAAATTTTCAATATTTTTTTAACGCGCCGGGAAAAACCCTTAAAAAATGAGGGGAAAACGGTATATTTTACGCAAAACCAGTTTTCGACAAAATCAAATTTTTTATTTTGCTATAACTCAAAAACTAATCGATGTAAATACTTGAAATTTTCACCAAATGTTTAGATTAGCGTTCTCTATACACCGTTAAATTTTCAAAGTATTTTGAATTTTATTGAGCTAATTATAGACAATTGAAATTTTCAATTTTTTTAAGTATTTTTTTTTAAAATAACGATAAATTTTTTTTTTTTTGCCAGAAAATCTTGAAAATTTAATACAAGGTTTCTTATAAGTTGTTCCATAACTGATAAAAAAAAATCCAAAATCGTAAGTCACAATTTTTTTTTTTATAAGTGCTCAAAGTTCCAATTTATACGAAATATGTAAAAATTGCGAAAATTTGCAAATAATTTTGTTGTTGAAAAATCGTAAAATTTTTTTCTTTTATAACTAAGTTTTGAAAATTTGGTACAAGGTTTTTCATTAGTTTTTCTTCAATTATCTGCAAAAAAAACTGTACCGGATTCAGACAAAAAAATTTTATGAGTGTTTGAAATTTAAATTTTTACAAAAACACGTTAAACAACGGTTTAGCCTCAAACGATTTTTGCTATTTGTTTTTTTTTTCAAAAAGTATAAGTTGTAGAAACTTGAAAATTTTATCAGTTGTTTATATTGGCATTTTCTTTATATAATTTTATTTTCAAAAGATTTCACTCATTTTTAATCAATTTATAGGCATTTGAAATATTCGATTTTTTTTATTTTTTTTTTTTATAAATGTTGATAAAAAAAATGTAGCTCGGACGAAATACTTGAAAATTTAATAGAAGGGTCCACATAAGTTGTTCTAACTCCCATTCAAAAATTATAAAAATACATAGGCACAATTTTTTTTTATAAGCAGTTGAAGTTCAAAAATCGACAAAATTTGTCGAAATCACAAATTATGTCGTAGTTGAAAATGTATAAAAAATGTTCTACTCAAAGTTAAGAAATGAAAATGTATTACAAGGTTGTTCATAAGTTTTGCTTGCAAAAAGTATAAAAAATCTCACGATCGGTTCAATGAAAAAATTTTAACGGGCGTCTGAAACTGTAATTTTTACAAAAATTCAAGCGATTTACTATAAACATATTATTCACTGACAATTCATCTTCGTTCAGAATCGTTTTTTTTTTTATAATATAAAATAATGTCCTAATCTATCAATACATCTCGTGTATCCCACCCAACTCCTGTATCTCTACTCATCACCATAATCTTGTCCGAGGAGCGGAGCGACGATGGACGAACTTCCACCACCATTGTCTTACCGGCTTTTTTTTGGTTTAATTAATGAAAATAAATTGATACATAACATAATATTATTGTTGTTATGATGAATAAGTTTTTGTATTTGGCGTTAATCTCTAATGTCGCATTACAAATTAAAATGAACACAGTGTTTTGTAAATTTCAAGTAAAAAATGTTGATACAATTTGTGTACGAAAACTAACAGATATTGAGCATTTGGTTTTAATCTCTATAGATTTACCTTTCGGGGTTAGAATGTAAAGTGTGCGGTTTTAGAATGCATCGATTATGATAGAATCATTAAAAATATACTGCGAATTTTCACCTTTTCACAACAATAGATAAGCACGAAAAAAAGTAGAATTCAGAAATGTCGAAAAAAAATGTATAAATCACATAAAAATAGTCAATAGTTAGGCAGGTTTTCAATTGCATACCTATAAATAATAGGTATATACGTTAATAGGTATATACGCAAAATTAATAATGCCTACTCAACTCGATTGAGTTTTTTAGCATCTCTTTGGTCCATTTGAACATTCCACTTTACTGGGTGACAAAGTGTTGAAAAATAATTGACTTTCATTGCTGTGGCAGTCAATATTGCGCTATGTACCTACTTAATTATTATAATTTAAAGAAAAACTGTATAGACAATTATGCATACGTCGGGTATGTCAAACGTTTCCATGCTCGGGAGTAGAATGCGCCTCATATGTTCTATTACATTTTTAGCATTCAGGCCGCATAGGTTTTCCACCTCGTCGCTATTAACACAGTGTTCGTAAATTATTTTGTTGGTGTATCTGTGATAAAAAAAAATTATCGGTTTTCATCCCGTTGATCCGACAACGGTTTCAGAAACGATTCATCATGACTTTGAAAATTGAAATACCACGTGTTTATTCTCACCCTTCGTTATTTTCCACACGTGCCGTCGATGTTCTCTGCGCTTTGTCAATTCTGTAAGAGCTATTATTTCTATCAACGAAAATACCAATAATGTTTATCCCCAAATCGAAGACAGTTGTGTTCAGAAACACAAAAAATCACGTCGTATTATAAAAAGCTTAAAGAAATTGATTAGAAAAGAAATTATTTGATCAAAATTCACGGAGAAACACGCTGAATATATTATAGAATAGGTAGGTACTTGAGTAATACAAATAAATGAAGTCGGAATGTTAAAAGTTGAATTTCCATTATAATCAAATCCATTAATTAATAAAAATGCAAGTAGGTAACTGTTAATTGAACTACTATTAGTTAATAATCGTGAAAATCATATTGATGAAATATGCGGGAAAAACACCCACCGACCGGGTTTGAAGAACAAACACAGCATCACTGTAAAACATTATATTATTGGTAACACTAATCAATTATTGTAAATTAGTACGCTTAATCAATACTATAGAGTACAGACAATATGTCCTACAATATGACAAAATATACATAATATATGTATTACCTAGGTACTATTAATCATATCAACCTCAAAATTTTGACCAAATTTGAGAAATGTAAACAAATTACAAAGAAAACTCAGACCCATCGGTGTATTTTAGACCATCACTTTACTTTATTGAACTATAATTCTATAACTAATCTTGGTACAAAACACTAAAATGATTCAAAAAATCTCGCTTGTCATCGAGGTGCCGTGGCTTAGCGCATTGGAAAATCGACTATCTCTAAGACCATTTTAATCGTAATTCAAACATTAAACGCGTGTGGAAATAGTTATTCGTCATGCGTGAACGTAAATGGAAAAACATATGATCATAGAAAATAATGTAAATATGAAATAAATTGAAAATTTTTGGGAGGCATACGTTTCTGTACATTTGTTTTTCTTTAAACACGATTCTGTATGATCAATCATCAATTATTCATTGAAATATACAATACGATTCCGTGTGAAATGTATTATATCGTTGTAAAATTTATTAAAAATTACAAACAAGAAACAACAAAAATATAATTATGATTCTAGAATAATTATCCCATGTAGTGAGTGGACAAAACAATATAATTAGGTACTTCAAAGTAATTATGTAATTTTATTATTTTTCTTTTTATAATTAGCCAATCGAAGTTAAATATGATAGAATAGTAGATACCTATTATTATGAATTATATAATTATCACCAACAATTATTATAAACGATTTTTCTTATGCGTTTCAAATCGGACGATGTCATTGTTTTATGTTTCTTTCTCACAATTGGATTGATTTTGGCCGTTGATTCAGTTTGTATCACTAATATATATAATGCCTATATGGGTGATGTATATGCACTATGAAATCGGCCGTCAAAAATGTTATTAAAGTTTAAAAACAAACACCAACCGTACTTAGGTGTATTGACAGTGATTGAAGTTCATTTATCACTGAAATAATAAAATTAATATGAAATCGTTGTTTTAACAATAGATGCCCTTAACATAATAAATGTTATAAAACCATTTACACATTAAATCGGGCGCACAGTAAATAATAAAGTGATAATAGCGTTCACTCTATAAACACGACATACTTTCGGTGATATAACGACAGGTAATAAGATTAATTTTTCCCTTAATATAAAACGTACGGAATCGTCGTATTCATAGCGTTACAGCGTTTCATTAGAGCACTACGGAATCGTTTTGTAAAAAAGTAAAAATGTGTATAAATGGTTCACTTCAAGATAATAGTAATAGTGCATTGCATTTCAAAGAAACGGTAGGTCCTTTATTCAGTGAAACAACTCTAAGCAAAGCTTCAGTGTAAAAATATACCGCTTGTATATTTGTTTTAATTTTAATTGTTTATTTTTTTTTTTTTTTTTTTTTTTTTTTTTGTCAAAACCGTTTAAACGTTTTTTTCAGCACAAAGTAGAAAGTTTTTTTAACAAAAGATTCAAAACGTATTGCTCTATTTGTATCCAAAGATTCATTATGATGGATGGTCCGGAAATCTTTTACACACATCTTAAGTTTGAAATTGTTGTAAAAAAAGTCGATTTCAATAAAGTCGTATTACGTGCCAATTGTAGGTAGGTACACTAACCGCATCGACGCGTATCAGTGACCGATGGATATTCGGATTATAAATGTATATAAATGTATATATATATATATATATATATATATACATATAGATACATACACAGGTACTACAAACTAGTGTATGTGGAAAATATAACGAATTATTTAACACGCACACAAAGAGTTCATTTAACACTCGGAACAATTAACGACAATTTTTACAAGAGCAAAAAAATAATAGTTTCGATCAAACGTTGACACGGTATGGTAGTTTACATCTGACGTGCAATTCTTCTAGTTTTATGTTATTCCAAAGCGTTGTATTCGCATAGTAGCCAAACACGTTGCATTTACGATTGATGAACCTAAACATATTAAGGCCATAAATTTGCACGTTGTTGTGTTCCGACCGTGTAGTCGACACTCGAACACTGCAGCATATTATATATTTACATATATAAGCTCAGAATTCACATATAGTGAAATAAAGAACAACACGAAAATGTTGACACACGCAAATGTTTATCGGTAAGTACTTAACAATTTTTGAGAGACAAGAGACAAGAGAGCAGAGCAGAGATTTAGATCAAGACACGTCTAATTTTGTTCCGGATCTGATTATAATATGGGCGCCCATGGCGTCGGTTTTACTCCCGAGAGATGTCAATGTGTTTACTCTTGTTTGGCTGCAGACTCCACATTGGCCCACATAATCCGTTGCTAGTGTCTGGTTATCGATGTATCAGCTATTCATAGATGTGTCGCGTTAGGTTAGGTTACTATATAAAATATAAGGTAGACGGATGTTTTTATTTAATTTAATGATTCGCTGTGTGTGTTAACGTCTTATAAGAATATCGTAATTCCATATTTTACCCGTATACATGCGCATATTACAATTAGAATAGATTATTGTATAGAAAATACAAATCATTACAATTGTGTTTTATATATGTGTGTGCATATTTCAGTATCGATTTATGAATTTTTGGGTATGCATGTACATTGTACATATTACATTATAATTTGTATGGTTTGTACATGACTGCGCATATTACAACGTATATTACACATGGACCAGTAAAAAAACTATTCACCAATATAATACTTGACCGAGAAAGGTGGTGAAAAATGTGACGTCGACAACATACAACAAATAGGTGAAATTGAATCAATTCATCATAAAGTTTAGTTTTGTTGATAAGATGAAAATTAAATACTCGACGGTCAATCGTTTAGACTTTAGATCCATACAAACTCAAACAAACAAGTTATTAAAATAATATAATAAACATTATACACAAGAGTTTGAAAAAGAAACTATACACAATTTAAATACGATATTGACATTAATAACATCCCACCAAATCTCTACGAAACCGTCGTACCAAAAATCCCCAACAGACTAATTATCTTCCTCAAGAAAACCGGACTGTACAAAACAGTATAAAAAAACACCTTATTTTTTAACATAAAAAAATGTAATAGTAAAGAGTTATAAAATTAGATCGATAAAAAAAAATATTAACATTTGATTTCTAAAATATTTATGTACTTTTTGAAAATTACAACATTATTAAATATTAAAACATTAATATCTAGCTTGAAATAGAAATCAACTGTCATGGCCAAATTTTTTATCAATTACATTGTAACAGTTTTATGTCTGATTCTTACACTGTGTCATATAGGCAACCCGGTAGACGGGCAGTTCACTTTAAATAAAGTTGTTTCTCTCTCTTACGAATTAAGCAGATGTGTTAACTGATAAAGTAGACATTGTATACATTTAAATCATACCCACGTATAAAAATTGGTCGTCTATAAAAATTCATCACATTTTAAGTAGACTTTATTATGGGAACGTATTGATAGTAAACGTTAAAAATAGACTTATAACAATACGATAAATGTTTATGGACATATTTTCTGAATATTGAACAATATAAAAATGTCATTTTAACAATTGGAGAACAAAAATGTATTGTTATTCAAATTATAGGGAGCGATATCTGTTAGATTGTATTAATGAATGTAAAATTAAATTAGCTGATAGTTTTACTTTTAATGTTATGAATAATTTAATGTTATGGTAATTGGAAATAATTATATTTTTAATTCGGGAAAGTATAATTGATATTTGTGTTACAATATTATTTTCAGTAAGATAAATGTATGAAAGAAACAGACACCATTCACAAGCAAATATGTATTTAAATGTGAATATTATAATATTAATAATTGTAATGTTTCATTGTTTGATGACATGTACTTTAAAAAGTGATGGGAAAAAGCGTCGAAGAAAATCAAGCAAACCAAAAAATGCAACTAGACGAGGTATATTATCATTTATTGATTATTTTTAATTATTTAAGAATAAGTAGGTCTTTCAATCAATTTGCTTGGTAAATATGCACGTTGTTATGTTTTACAGACAAGAAATTCTTTATTGTTTTAGGTAAATTAATTACTCTGTGTTATTTAACATCTCGTTCGTTCTTTAATCCAAATCAACATTATCATAAAAACGACGAATGTTGAGTAAAATAAAAATTAAGTCATTAAAAGTAATATATTCAAAATTTCGAATGTTGGACAATCTAGTCGTTTTTTGAAAACTGTGTTAAAATTGTAATGAAAATTAACCTAGCAATAAGGTAGTTTTTACAGAATTTTAAACTATCTGTACATTTTTATCAACGGTCAGTACAAATATTTCTTTTTAAATAAGCCTGATGTTTTAAAGTTATTAAATATATTTAATATACTTTCTTTTAAGTCGAAATACCGATTAAACGATAAGAATATCTTTTTTTTTAATTCACCATTCAGGAGCTTCGAACCACTCAAAGTTTCAATTTAATGTCTAAAAATATTTTACCGTTTGAACTGACTATGATCTTCATGACTATTAAAATTACAACTAAACAAAAACCATTTTCAATAAATGCATGGATTTTAATTGGAACAACATGTTTTGGTTCGATAAATAATACCCGGCGACGAAATAACCGCGTCTGAATATCCATAAGCGTTTCAGTTATTATAAAATAGGTATTTAGAAAATAGGTGACTGTAATCGCACGCTGATTAGTATGTAATATTTTTACTAATAATATAGTTTAGCAACGCAGTAGGTATTTATTATAGAACTAGGTTTTAGAAATTTTATTATTTTATGAAAATCGCAATAAAGTCTTACAACTTTACATTCTTTAAAAACCCAAATTAGTCAAACAGTTATGAGTCCTCCGATCATAATTGTCATGCGAATATGTTGCTTACTGTTGTTTACAAATTTAAAATAACATCATAAAAATCTCACGTACACGATAAGAGCTCATCGTAAATAGTCTACCCAAATCGTTGAATACCTAAACCTATCAATGTTTATATTATTATTATAATTTTTATAGTTTATTTGTATTATATTGTATTAATACATATGGTAATTAATTTCAAATAATTAAAAAATAGATTACAATATAATTACTGAAGCAATACAATATAAAAAATATTTAAGTTTAAAATTGACGTAAAAACAGTTAATTACGTACAAATTGTACAGTAATTTATTTGAATGCTTATAAAAAAAATCCTGAGTCACGATTTTTGAAATTTTTCAAAATTGTTAGAGAAGTGTACGAGTAAATGACTTTACTCAGTCATATTGAATTTTCAAAAGTTTTTGTCATATTTGAGTTAATGAAAGTATAGTTTACCACATCTTTTACCGTTTTTCTCAATTTTTTCTCACACGTGGAAAACAATTGCCAAGAGAGCTAAATGAACCCTCTAAAGTACCAGTTGTATAAAATGTATGATCTAAAGAGTTGCTGAATGAAACTTTTGGACAAAGTCAAGGTAATAAAAAAGTATCACTAAAAATAAACAGAATTTTAAAACCATAAAATCCTTTGCTTCACTCAGGTTCTACAAAAAAGCTTACAAGTAATTTTGGTAGAAGATCGTCCTTCGTGCTTTCGATTCTTGACAAAGATAATGGTGTTAGGGTAGGCAACTTTTGATGAGCTATTTTTACAATTGGTGAATGATACGTGTTGTATGACATTATTTTAATTTTTAAACCATTGTTTAAATCAGTGTTTGCTATAACAAGTCTTGATAGGTACATAAGTTAGTGCTAACGTTCTAAATAACAAGAGTCACAGACTAGTTTCGACAGACGTCCGTATTTCAAACTTTTTAGATTTGAAATCATATTTTATAATTTATTTTCCTTTTTGTTATTTTTATAACTTATAAGAAATATTAAGTCTAAGAAAACTATTTATTTATTTATTTACTGTTTTTTTTTCTTTACCTTGAAATTTAAATCATTGACATACTATTGTACTTACTATTGAAAACTATTGTTGAAAAAACGTAATATATATGTAACATTTATACAACATTTATTTCATTTTCAATAAAAACTTTATAGGTATTTGTATTATTGAACGACAGATATAATTTATAATTAGTTTATCTTCTTATATCGTAATAAAAATCTAGTAAATAAAAATTAGTATTTAATAGACTTAAAGCAACATCCGAAATTTGATTTATTTATGTGGCAATCTTTATAAAAACTTTATAAAAAATGTATTCATGATCATGCTACGAACGTGGACCTCAATCATTTATTAGTGACTAGTGTTTTGTAACATTACATTCGTTTTTAATAAACACCCACCAGCTTTATGCTTGTGTGGGTCAGGAGTGTGTCTTGAGTATCGACTTAAAGTCGATGATACCTGTTTTTTTCACTCAATAATTGTCAAATTAATACATTGTTTAAAGCGCCACCAGATTGCCATGTATCGGTGCCTATCAATAGCGACGGCTACAACATGCCCATGCCGATGGTTATATCAGGCTACGGTAAACCAGTAATGAAATATCCGGACGAAAATGGAAACTTTACCATCCTCCATATGAATGATCTTATATTGTCATGCAGTGGCAGTAATTTCACGTCACCTCCGGAAATTTATAGAGAGTCAATAGTCATTAAGTGCAAAAGGGGAAGTTTCGATTATAAGAGAAAAAAATATCAGTTTGAACAATTTAAATGCGAAAGAAATCCAGCGCCTACTTTAGTATTTTCCGAAGAAATTTGGAAAGCGCACACTAATCGTATTATTGAAGTAGGTTTTGACAATAGTTTCGAATTCCAAATACTGTACAAAATGAGTTATGAAATGAACTTCAAAAATACTTTGTTCGCGTGGTATTTCGTGAATCCATCGTTGACCAGATTTCGTCAGAAATCAGTTTTTAAGCCGGAATTCGTCAGCCCTTATTACTGCAACGACTATGAATCACCAGAAGATAAACGTAAACGGGTGAGTATATAGAATTTCAATTTTAGGTTTTGAAACAAGTAACGAGTTCAAAATATTATACAAAATATGTTTTGGCGTGACGTTAAACAATACCTTGTTCGCGTGATATTTCGTGAATCTACCCACCGATATCAATATTATCATGTGCAGTTGAGGGCAAGAAATGAAACGAACCCTGAGACTCTTCAGCACCCAGCCATTGATGTAATGAAAGTTTATCAGAACCAAGTGAGTACATATAATTTTCACTTTTCGTTGCTTTTAAGCAGCAATGCTATGTGTATGACTGGTATTAATTTATATGATCATAAATACTAGGTCCAATGTAATTAATTTATGATTTGAGAACTATAGATTCATATTGACGTGTCCCGAAAAAAATATAAATGATTATTTTGTCAAACAGAATCTGAAATGATATGTCTAGGTACCACAGTATTTATGTGATATTATGGTTATTTAATTATAGACCATGCGATATATTATAGTTTTTGTGTCATAAGAATATTGTTTACAGTGACAAGATAACACAAACATTTTTAAATTTTTTCAGACGAACGTGCTAGCAGAAATCCTCAAATCGAAAGAAAAGGCGGAGTTTTTCATAAAAAAGGATAAAAAAAAAAGACTTTACCTGGCACCGGATCTTTTCTTTTCACCAATTGACTTTGTATACTCATTTCAACATAATGCTACGTAAGAACGTGTTTTATGCTATTATCATGTGTTTAAGATTATTTCAATACGTACTATACCCACGAAGACAGATTGATAACATTTTCCGAGAACATATTATTGTAGATACGGGCCAAATTTACTTTTTTGCACAAGAGACAAATTTTCGATCTTTTCGTCAATCTTGACTAGGTACACGATTCAACGTGTTCAATTTAAAGGCCTTGGTTGTGAAAGGGCATTAGAACACACAGGTACAGGGGTCCGGGTGAACGTAATAAAAGTTCATTAAAAACTCGTGTTTGTAATACTCGTGAATTTATTACCCGTGTATTGTGTATGGATTCGGATTTGTTTTCAAATTCAAATATTTATAATAACACAATATTATTTTAAATGGCAATAAGTATTAATTAGTTATTTAAATACGACTTTATTCAAATATTTAAGTTTTAAAACCCACGGGCATTTTTATGAATCGGATCTTAACTCCATCTTAAATAAAAACACGGATACCCGTGAAGTTCAATACACGTATTATAAATAGAGACCTCTAATTTAATTATAAGTATAAATTTAATATACGTTTTTAATATAATTGTAATGGAAGTTTATCCTTCATTCCTAAGGCCAGATAATGATGATGGGTATAATAACTTTAAAATAAAATTTAAATCTTTTCATTAGTATAACTGTTCTGAGCAATATTTTTCCTATTTTATCGATTTTAATCCAATTTTCAGTAATTTTTTTTTTTTTATAAAACATTTTTATACTTGTTTTTGTCTAAACACGAATCAATGCATCAAAGACATAATATGTATCAAGTTGTCGATCAATATATTAAAAACCTAGACATATACTTCACACCATAGGGTATTCTTCGCTTTTTGGACCAGATTATGGCAATTCATCTAAGGTATTTAATTAAGGTTAAAGAAATTAATTTAAAGAATTTAAAGATGAGCTAACAAGAAAAATCCTTGTCGAGCATAAATAATTTAGTGCCCCAAGTTTTTTTGATTTATATGTTAATATGAATAGCTTTAAAAAAATTTCCTCGCTGTGCTCGCTATATTGCTTATTTCTTTCCATTTCATGCAAATTTAAGTTTTAGATCCCGAGTGAAGTGAAGGGACTAGTGATTTTTTTTATGTTTATTTAGTTTTTTATTTTTTTTTCCATAAACACTTTTTCGGATAATTAGATTGGTCCAAAAAATTCATCCAGCAACTATTTATATATATATATATATATATATATATATATATATCGAAAATCGCATGTAGATGTTACTCTGAGGGTTCGTTAAGCTCTCCTCTCAGCAGTATTCTAGGCGTGAGGAAAAACTGCCGAAAACCCAAGTAAAAACGGTAAAAATTTGCCGTAAACGACATTTTCACTAAATCAATTTTAGTTATTTAATCATAAGTCAAAACTCGGAAAGTAATGTAGCTGGAAACTTGAAATTTTCACCATATATTAACGGAATTTTTTTATATACTTAGCAGAAGTTTCAAGAAAAATTGACAACTTTTGGGCCAAAAATATAACTTTAAGAAAACATTGTTTTTAAAGTTTATCTCTGATAAAATTTTTAATATTTGACAAACAATTCTGAAAATTAAATATGCTCTCAATCATACACTTAATTAACGATACTAAAATAATTTTAATAATCGTGACTCAGAATTTTTTTTTTCATAAGCGGCTAAGTAAATTATATACAATTTTCACGTAATTTTTTTACATTGAAGCTTTGCTCAGAATCGTTTAACTAAAGAAATTACTTATCGTTTCTTTAAAATTCAATACACCCGTAACCATTATTTTTCCGAGGAGCGAAGAATACCCATGGTGCGAAGTATGTCCGGCTTTTTTTAAATAGTCTTGAAATATTCATCAAATAAAAAATAGAATATTATTTAAACAATTCTCTCCCTCGTAAAATTGTATGACTAACACATATATAGTACAGAATAGACGCGAATATTATTGTATCTCAATTCTGTGTTTTGTAATATTAATATTAGTATTACTTTTTAGACCAAGTGGATCGAAGAATTTCATAGTTTTATAAATACTATAATGATGATTTTTTTTTTTTTTGTGTAAAGATTTGATTGGATTTTCATGCGAAAAATTATTTTTCACTTCCTTAGTTACAAATGTTTGTATTTCATACTGGAGTTTTTCACGCTCTAAAAAGACCGTTCGATGTATTTTCGTTATTTTCACCTGTAAAAAATTTACTTCTCCATACAAATTTCCGCCCGGGCAAATGCCCCTTTTTCCCCTCCCTCTTAATGCGCCAATGATGTAAACAATAAATTATTGAGTTCATATTTATAAAAGCGTACCATAGATAGGTATATATGTGGAGAATCTATTAAATATACAATAAAATTAATTTAGATATCAATTTTGTGAAGCTTTTACTTTTTGTGGTGCATTCCGGATTCTAACTCAACCGTAATCTCAATCCAAATCAGACCTTATTTTTCTTTTTCAATTATTATAGTACAAAATTCAACTGATTGTTGTTATAGATCACATATTTGTAGAAAATAAAATCACTGATATATTATAGGTACATTTTACATAAATATATGTAGAATGTGCAATTATAGTACATAGTTCTACTATACCTATTAGTCCTAGAATTCTGGAAAAATGGACGATACACTTTACTTTATTCACATCTATAAAAAATTGTACTTAATCTATCGATGGTATCGAATTTCAGTGATATCAGAGTATACTGACTGGACTTCAAACCATTCGATTTGTATCCATAACGCCGAAAATTATTGTTTCGTGAAAATTGTATGTCCACAGATTGTTTTGACGAAGGGCGAACTTTTACTACACGTATCCGTTTTTTTCCTACCCGATTTCGTTCGATATTACATTGTAATGTATTTCAGCCTACATGTCATTAGTTATTATCTGATACTGTTTTTTTTTTCATCAAAAATGATTATAAATCATACAATAGAATATCAATAAATCACATATTGGCCATGAATATCATATAAAAATAAATGCTTGTAAAATATTATATTTTGAATTGGTCTGAAATTCTGAAACAGCTTTAGTTTTGCGTAGAGAGTTTAATCGGAGTTCAATCTCGACGTTTAATTGATATCGTTTCTTCAGGTATTACTACGAGAACTCCATTCCCCAGTGGTTGTATTTCAGTGAAGACATCTGGACCGATGTCGAAGAGTTATTCCTACGGAATCTGGGGGGCGGCTCCAATTCCACCCATCTGATCATCACGGGATGGTTCCTCACGAGCACATTTCCCGACACGTCCAACAAGGAACGTCAGTTTTATCTCTACTCACCCAAACGCATGCCTGTACCACAATTTCGTTGGAAGATGGACTACGATATGGCCAACAAGACAGGCATCGTGTACGTGGCAATGTGCGATGCGTACACGCCGCTCGATAAGGTCGCACTCATTTGCGAACCCATGGACTGCCCGAACTTTGATCAGGTAAAAGAGGCGACCAAAAAAATGGTCTATTGTTGTTCGAAAAAATCATTTGACGAGGTGTACTATCTCGATGTCGTCAACTTCGAGGAATTTTGATTTGACGAGAGACGACTACCACTGTTATCGGCAGTTTTACAACACGTAATCAATTTACATTAATTCGACACTAACTCGACTGCGGCAAAATCATTTGTTTGATTTTTGAATCTCGTAACTTTTGTTGATTTTATTGCAGTTTAAACGTTTAAAATGTAAAAATGATGTACTCGGAGTAATTTGTATTTTGTAATCAAATTGAATTATGTCATAATGATTAATATCGTTGATTAATGTTCATAGATTATAATTTATCAATATGTAATCAGTATATTATAATCAATGATTATAGCTTCTGACTTAGCATGTTCAACTTATACGTTCGACATTTATTTGATTATAAAATAGTATTATTTATGTGATATAATATAAGAAGTTTATATTGTATTATATGACTGATCCAGTTCGCATAATAATATTTTTTAATATTAAATACGTAAAAACTTTAAAATTATTATTTGTAATTTTGTTTATTATAAATTACCTAACCTGACCTAGGTGTTGCATAATAAGAAGACATTTAGGTTGGTGAGCAACCATATTATAGTTTCTGTGAAATTGTGAGAGCATTGTATGTATCAACCTTTTCCCATGTTTTTATAAGAACTTAAAACGTCATATTTTGGAAAAAAGATAATTTCTACTAATAATCTAATAATGGACTCGTTACTAATTATGTCATAATTCTTAAATCAATTCGGTAGGAAATCGTTTGATTTTCGTCAATCATTATTGTATTAGAAAAAAAATACAAGTTGATTTAGATACAGGTACTTACAATAAAAATATATGTTTATATGGTAATGTGATGGATATTTTCGATTCAACACTGATTAATAATTATAAATCAGATATATCTTAACTCAGGGTAAATTAATAAACCTTTAAATTATTTCAAATTCACATAACTTTATGTGTGGCTACACACACTTGCATAATTATGCGCCAACTTGTAATACCTATTACGTGCCCAGTATTTTTCGAGACGTCCTAGCCACATTTTTATTTGTCTAAAATGGATTATGTGCGTCTGTTTTTCGACACTATTTGTTTTTAACGTCTTCGACATGACCCACGACGTCGAGCGTACTTACCAGAGCAACTTTACTTGGCTCTTAAACTTAGGTAAATGGTTTTTGATATTTCCACGTACTTAATTGGCTACCAAGATTTATGTGTTGAGTTGGCCACCTCAAAATTTATTTTATAATATATATATATATATATATATAAGGCTGAATTATTTGGCTTTGCCCTTGTGTAGTTTTTGCTTTCTCTAAATAAAATTCTTAAATCAAAACACAAAGTTG
Organism: Therioaphis trifolii; assembly: GCA_027580255.1. Lineage (NCBI taxonomy): Eukaryota > Metazoa > Arthropoda > Insecta > Hemiptera > Aphididae > Therioaphis > Therioaphis trifolii. Next base: position 56,205,665 of record CM050405.1, on the reverse strand, counting down.
TGTACGGCGCACCGGTATTATTCAATGTGTTTGTATCGCTTCTTTTCTTTTTTTCGATTTTGTGTGATACCACATTTGTTCTTACGTACACGTCATATTTATTGTTTGTTTCAAAAATTATTTGTTATTTAACATCATAGTATAATAAAATCTTCTGAATAGAATTTGTTTGTTGGGTACAGATTTCACCGTCGTCGGAGTCAACCGCCCATACTGTAAGAGCCCTTTCGGTACAAATATTCTTTCACATTGAAAAGATATCACAAACCGTACCAAACAAAACATTAGGTACAATGTACGCAATAATGAGACCTCTATATAATGTAACCTTATTAAGATTTTTCCCAACAATGTTCTCATAAATCCATATAAGAATAATTGAAACTCGGTATTAAATAATACTTTCTAAGTAAACTAAATAAAAAAAAAAAACAATTATGAGTTCAAAAAACTTGGCAAGTAGTAAAAAGCATAGATTGTTTTAATCAATTTTTGCTATACCTTCTTATAAATGAATTTGTAAAGATTCTTATTTCGTTTCATTCATATATTCATAATACTAATTATATTTAATTTTTAATTTCCTTTTGATTTATGTTTTGTTAAAATATGTAATTATTGTAAATCAAATATTGTGATCATAATAATATAATGATTTATTAAACATAAAAATTGTTTATAGTGGTTTTAAAGTGAAACGTAAGAGGTTTTATTGTTTTGTGTTTGAAATATAACAATAAACAAAATAATAGTATTTAACAGTCAAGCGACTGATCGGTTATACCGATATAAAATATTTCATTTGAATATACATCTGAATAATTCTGAAGTAGGAATAAGTAACTGCCGAAACGTGTGAGCGCCGTGTCTCGTGACGGGTATACTACTTAAAACACTGCTCGTGCATAAAATACGACTACGGCAAGGACTAGAAAGACGGGATATGAAAACCACCAAACACACGGTAGAAGGGAAATTGAATTTATGTATTGGGGGGGGGGGGAGTCTCTGTAGTCCATCCGGTTTAGTGCAACAACCAAAGTGTTCGCATAAAATCGGACAACATACTTAAAACTAAACACTCGGTTCATACTATTATATCTACGGACGATGACAGGTAACGATGACGGTCACTGCAACCCAACCACCCGGATAGCGTCTCACACGACCCGTGTCACTGGTGGACTTGCACTCCACTACGGCACCACTCCCGACAGCAGGACAACACGACGAAGGGAATCGGTACAATGTGAAGAGCACGGCTCGAGACGGACAGCAGATAATGATACGGAAGCAAACGACATAATATTATCCAAAAGATTATTCAATAATTCAAAGACGACAAAGTCACAAAGACGTGGAAATTTACATATTATGACAATTAATAAAAATATAATTTACAAAAACAAATAATGGACAGGAAATAGAAAGAGATAAAGCGGCATTCCCACGACTGGTGAACTCGCCAAGTATGCCAATAATTGTGCATTGGACCTAGTAAACTATTTGGACGTTTACACGACTGGCGTACTTTACAATGACACTAACACTTGAGCACTTGTACAAGTAGCCAAGTACATCGTTCCCACAACTCGCTATTACAACAAATATTGGTGGTGGGGATTTAATTATATATGGTGAGTATTGAAAAAATAAAAAAACTGTAAAATAATATACATATTAGTTATCCTAACCACAAAAATTAATTTTGAATTGAATTTTGAACTATAATCTGTTGAATATTCAATAAAATAAACTCAAGTACAAAGTATGTGGGCATCGTATAAAATAATTAGTAGGTAAAAATTCAAAAAATTAATCAACAATTAATCTTAATTAATGGAATCACTAAAGCCGGATTCCCAAGACTGGTGTACTCGCCAAATATGTCAATAATTGTACATTGGACCGTATTTAGTGATCCCACTACCGGTTTGTCTTGGTCAGGAAAATAGTAGCATGCTGATTTCGGTAGAGAGGTGCCAAAGTTAGTATAGTTAATAAAAAATTAAATAATATTTAAATGGACGTTGTTGTTATTTATCTTTTTATATCAAAACTGTCAATGTTTCTATACACATATTTGAGATTAATTGTTAATTAATTTTTAGAATGTATACCTACTAATTATGGGAGATGGTAAACTGCGGCAAAATTAACCTTTTTCTAAAAGTTGATATGTAAACTGCGGCAAAAAAAAATTTTACATTATACAAACTGCGACAAAACCGATAAGATACATTATACAAACTGCGGCAATTTGTTTTGTATACCTTCTATATGAACTACCTTCATGAGTATGATCCAAAACTGATTTTTCTTGTATTAGAGTTTTTTCCTTGTTGAGCACCAATTTGGCCTTGCATGATTTATTAGTGCATTCCCACGTTTTATAACCACTTATTTTAGATTCATATTTAAATTTGAATTTAAAATTGTCTAACACTGTTAGTTTGCCATTCGGGCTAATCATTGTTGTAAATGCCATCACGTTGAATAAATATTAAACTTTTAACTCTACTAACATTTAGCACTTGTAAGTAGATACTAACTAGTATTATCAAAAGTGAAGGAACCGATATTACCGATATGCTTCGTTAAAACTTAAAAATACATTTGGATTTACCTTACCAATATCTGCGCAAGACGCAACATCACATAATGAATTAAATTATATACGTACATAGGTACACATAGGTAGGTATATATGATTTAGGTACTATAATATAGTATAGGTATATAGAAGGTATATAAAACAAATTGCCGCAGTTTGTATAATGTATCTTATCGGTTTTGTCGCAGTTTGTATAATGTAAAATTTTTTTTGCCGTAGTTTACATATCAACTTTTAGAAAAAGGTTAATTTTGCCGCAGTTTACATACAGCCCTAATTATTTTATATGATACCCACATACTTTGTTTCAGGGGCGTCATATGGGGAGGGGGCAGGGGAATGCATTTACCCTACCCTAGATTTCAAACTAACTTTGGGCCAGCTGCCTCGTTCACATGGACCGGCTCCAATGTCATCACGGGCCTCGGTGCATACTGGCCGTGATTCATTTTTGAATGGCATACTTAATAAATCAAAATTAATTGCTAAAAACAATAACATGTTTTCATGATTGAATTCATTAATTGAAAACAAACCAGAACATTACACATATATAAAAACTGGAAGATTATTGTGTTAATTCTATTATTGGAAGTTCAACGAGAAATAACACAAACAGTGAGTTAAAATCCTTGTTTTATTTATCATTTGATAGGTATTCAAAAAGATTATAGATTGAGTATATCGATTTTTTTTTTAAATCATACTTGATACAAAATATAAATATTTTAACAAAAAATTATTTATTAACTGTATGCTAAATTTGCTTAAACAATAATTTCTCTAATATTGCTTGTTGTATTTTCAAATATTGATATGCATTAACAATAAATACCATATTTTATTTTATAGATTTAACGCTGAACTTGATAAAAGATTTAATGAAACAAACAATCAAGTTATTTTAGCTTGCTATATCTTTTCTTCGACTAGTCTTGAATATTTCAATTTTAAAAGTCTCTGTCTTAAAGTTTTTTTTTAAAAATTATCAGTATTTAAACATGAATTTAATAAATCTTGAATCTGAATTCTTAATTGCTAAAAAGTTACTGTTACAAAATAAAAATAATGATCATGAAGATAGAGTTCATGACCTTTATTCTATTTCAACATTTCTGTCGAAAATTCCCAATTCTTTTTCAGAATCTCTAAAAATTTTATATTTTGTATTAAACCTTTCCTGTTCAAATCGACTGCTTCAAATAAAAAATTTTTTTCTTCTTTTAAACGAATAAAAACTTATTTAAGACTCACAATGACTGATGAACGGTTTAAGTGATTTATTAGTGATAGCAGTTGGAAGCGATGAAACATCAGAAATTAATTTACAAGAAGCTGTTGATATATTTGCAATTATGAAAAATCATAGATATCCCTTAAAAGCCTAATAATAATTTATATTCTATACATGAGTTAGGTAATTATTATACCTATGTAAAATGTAAATCAGTTAATTACATTTAAATTTTAAACAAAGAAATTAATACTTATACATGTTAATTACTTTTTACATGAATGTACAATATGTAGATTTTTTCATTTTTATTTCAACTATTGTTAATGCAATTCACTTTTTATATGCCAAGGGTAATGCATTATAAGATGTTGTTTATTTTATAATATGTTTATCAACTTTATATATTTAATATTTTTTATTTTTTTTTCGTTAAAATTTTTATTTCATCTATTGCACATCGAAAAATGCAAATATACTACTCATAAAAATTTTAAATATGAAATATTTAATATTTATTTAATATTTATGTATAAAATATAGTTTTATTCATTTGACAATATTTGTGATAATACAAGAAGTTATTATTTTTCGAACGTACTTATGTTTGAATATGTATTAAAACATTTTTCGAGGATAAAATTATATTTGCAATAGCGGATGACTATGTAATTTTTAATTGACTACATGGGCCGATAGAAATTTATGCCCCACTCTAGAAAATACTGAAATTACGTCCATGCTTTGTTTTGGGTTTATTTTATTAAATATTCGACAGATTATATAGTTCAAAATTCAATTCAAAATCAATTTTTGCAGTTAGATGATTAATACATTATATTACAGTCTTTTTGTTTTTTTAATTTTCAACACACATAACGATAAATGAAACACAAAGTAGTGCTTTGTCGTTCTCGTTTACTATGATCCAATCAATTATTTTAAACTAAAATTGTTTAATAATTAGCTATTTAGTACTGTAAGTATTTACCATACAAAGATTAAGATTACACTAACTTCTAATTTTAATTTTACTCAAACAAAAGGTAAAAATATTAAATTAAATTTTAATCCCCACCATCAATATTTGTTATAATAGTGAAATTTGGGAAGTACTTGTACAAGTGCTCAAGTGTTGGTGACATTGTCAAGTACGCTGGTCGATTTGGTAAGTCATTAGAGCAAATCAAAGTGAAAATGGTTGGAAATTCACTAAACGATTTCAAAATTTTCTGTTAACAAAATTATAAAAAAAGAATGAAGATTCATCGATAGTATTGCGGTAATTAGTAACACAATCGATACTAACTATTTAAATACTTTCGTTCATTCTCGGCGCACAAATCCTTTGATTCTCCGAGCTTATGAAATAATGTAAAATGTTGACTTTTCTCCTCTTCGGTACACTTGTACCAGCAATGCGTGAATCGTTTCTGAATACTGTGTTAGAAAAATAAAAATAAGCTATTAATATAAAGAACATCGGTATAGGTACAATGCAGGAATATTCAATCACTGTATGGTAAACATGTAGATAAATTACTGTTGAAAATTGTACTGATGAACGAATAGGTTATTATAATTTATAGGCTTCGATACTACAATAATATTTAAATATAGTAACTAAATGTATAAACAGCTACTACCACAATATTAGACTGCAATACCCTAAAAAAGACTATAGTTTAAGGACATGATTTGAAAATTCATAATTATTGTCAGATTCATTCATACTCATCTATGATCACTCGTTTCACTAATTTATCGAGTCATACGTTATGATTGATTTGTGGAAAAATCACCGACACCCTCTCACGTCTTTATTTTGTCGTAATCATTTACATTGTAAAAATTACCTTTAAGTTGGTTAATTTTTAATAAATACGTAACTTGAAATGTATAGTCTTATGCATACTTTTATACATACATATATACATTTTACTTTAATCCAAGCTGATTTGATTCGGTGTGTGTGTGTGTGTGTGTGTGTGTGTGTGTGTGTGTGTGTGTGTGTGTGTGTGTGTGTGTGTGTGTCACGTAGATCTGGCATATAAAATAATTCCTTTGTATTTATTATTTTCTACAATTTACAAAAATATTGACTCAGGATTTTTTTTTATAAGCATTTAAGTAAATTATTATACGATTATTACGTAATAAACTATTTTTACGTCGATTTCCCACTTAAATAATGTATTTTAATAAATTTGTCAATCCAAACATAATACAACTTTGAATACAGATAGAACAAGTAGTTATGAATATTAATTATGCAAAAAATTGTCTTCTTTCTCAAACAACGTGTGATAATTAAAAAAAAAAAATAACCTACCGATAATTAGACAAAAAATGTGAAATTCATGAATAGTTTATTTTTAATATTGGACAAAAATTTTTGAAAATTTAATACGACTTTACTTATACACTTCACTAACGATACTACGAAAATTTAAAAATCGTAACTTAGGGTTTTATTTTATAAACGTTTTAGTAAATCATTTAAAATTTTTTACGTAAAAAACTGTTTTTACGTCAATTTTGAACTTTTAATATTTCTTTGGAGAAATCCTAATGGTATATTTTAAATATGAAGCTTAGCTCAGAATTGTTTAACTAAAGGAATGATCTATAATTTCTTAAAATGTAATACACCCATCCCCATTAACTCGTCCGAGGAGTGAAGAATATCCCACGGGGCGAAGCACGCACTTTTTATATGTTTTAATTTTTGAATCAAAAAGTAATCAACTTAATTGATTCAATATTATGTTGTATAACATCGAATTAATTTGAAGTAGATAGTTGCTTTTAAAACAACGAGCTATTGTAATCTGCCACTTTTCAACACTCAAAATTGAATTTTGGAAAAGTTCTTTCAAACATACGTCAAATTTAAGTACTTAAACTGTATTTTTACAAAGCGTTTGAAAAAGAAGAATTTTTAAACTTACATATTTAGTCCGAAAGTGGTTATCATTATTTGAGATTATCACTAAGTTTAAACAAATGTAATATCTAGTGAAATTTTCAAGATTTTAGCAAAATCACTTTTGAGTTGTGATTAAATGACTGAAATCGATTTAATGAAGAACTTATTAACGGAACATTTTACCGTTATTACTCAGTATTTCATTACACTTGAAAAAAAATTTAGAATAAAGAAAAATATTTTCTCAAAACATTTAACTTCTGATCTACAGTATATCTGAACGTACTACCTACTTTTGGAAAAAGTTAACTTTTCAAAAAAGTGTCTAAAAAAAAAAAATAATAATATAAATGTCGTTGTAAAACTAATAAATCGGTAATTTGATGCACTTAAAATCTAAAATAATTATAAATATGATATACCCAGGTAAATATTATTTAGTTATTTCCCATTCCCAATGGCATGATACTATATGTCTATATTATCAGTATCACTAATCAAACGTTGACACGATGTGTTTATTTGAATCCAAACGTGTTAAAGTCATTCCTCACGGAATGTTTTGTAACCAATCGTTGTATTTACATAGTTCCCAAACGCGTTGCATTTACGGTCGATGAACCTAAACGTCCTAAACGTATTACGGCCATAAACTCGCATGCATAGACCACATAGAGTAGACATAGTCAGTACATAAACTATTTATTAACATTCTAATACTTAACGGAGAAAGAGGGTGCAAAAATGATGTCACCAATGTTAGACGAATACGTGAGGTTTAATAGATTGATCATTAAGTTTAGTGTTGTTGATAAGAGGAAATATTTAACGATCGATCGATCAGGTCCAAGAGAACTCGTACGAACGAGTTATTATAGTAATTTAATATACATTATATACACGAGTTCGAAAAAATTAATTATACAATATTACCAATGTTAACATTAGATGTATAAACTATTTATATGGTTTTTTGAAAATGACAACATTATTAAAATTTAAATTATTAATACCTTGCTTGAATCGAATATCAACTCTCTTGACAGAAGGATTGGTTTTATTTCCAAAAGATGGTGTTGCTTTAATATTTAGTCAAATTAACATTATCTTTGTGTCTCTTATCATTACTGTGAGTACATGAATTAAACAAATGTGTATAGGTACTGATGAAATAGAAATCGTTTACATTACAACCACACCACATATAAAAATTGGTCATTTATAATAATTCAGAATACTCTTAGTAGACTTTATTAAGTGAACATATTATCTGTGAACGTAAGAAAATAGACTTAAAACAATAAGATAAATGTTTATGGACATATTTTCTAAACATTGTACAATATGAGAATTTCATTTTAACAGTTGGAGAACAAAAATGTATAGTCACTCAAATTATAGAGAGCGATATCTCAATAATAAGTGTAATGATGAGTATATAAAATTTAATTGACCTATAATTTTGCTTTTAGTTTTGCTATAGTCATGACTATTTTAATTGAATGTTGATTGGAAATAATTATAATAGTATTTAATTCGGGTAAATATTCGTAATTTATATTTTCATTATAATATTGTTTGCAGTCAGACAAATGAGTGCAGGGACTAGACATCATTACTCAACATACACAAGCAAACATGTATTTAAATATAAATATTATATTAATAATTTTGTCGTACCAATGTTTGATGATTTATGGTATGGAAAAATATCAGTCAAACATATTGAGTAAAGCAGGTAAATTATTATTTATGAACTTAATTTTTATAATCTAAGAATACGTAGGTATTTCAATCAATTTTCTTTGTAAATATACACGATGTTATGTGCTACGTACAGAAAATTGTTTATTGTTTTAGGTAAATTAATTACACAATGTTAATTAACAATTAAACATCACGTTCATTCTTTAATCCAAATCATCATATCGTAAAAGCGACGAGTGTTGGGCGAAATGAAAATTAAGCCATTAAAGGAAATATGTTCAAAATATCGAAAACATGTTTGACAATACTGCCTTTTTTGGAATTCTATATTAATAATTAATATTTAACTAAAAATAAACCTACAATTATGCCATTTTTATAGAATTTTAAACTTTCTGTAACTTTTAACAATGATCAGTATAGATAGATAGTTCTTTTTAAATAAGTTTGATGTTTATAAATTAGTAAATATACTTTATCTCAAGTTGATATACCAATTTAACTAGAAGAATATCTATCTTTATAAAATTCACAATTTAATAGCTTTGAGTCACTCGATAAGTCAATTTAATTTATCTAAAATGATTTTACTATGTGAATCGTTTATGGTTCGCAACTATTCAAATTACAGCTAAACAAATATGTTATCCAAACGTGTATGGACGGTAATAAAACATATTTTGATTCAATAAATAATATTCCATGGCAAAATAATTGCGCTTATATACCTGTAAGCATATTATGGCAATTATATTATACTATATCATATTATAAATATTTTAGTTTAAAAAAATTATGTATTTGAGTACTATTTAATATGTTCCTATTGTATTTTTCATAATAATACAGATTGGCTATTCAATAAGTATTTATTTTAGAACTTGGTTTTAGGTAGGCGTCATAGACGACAATAGAAACCAAAAATCTAATAACTTTGCGTTCTTTAAAAACTAGTTATTTATCATCTACTGATCTCCACCAACAATCGTTGAACGAACATGATTGATTATTATTGTTTTCAATTTTGAAATGATATCATAAAAAACTCACGTACAAGAGATGAGCTCATCGTAAAAAGTGGTCTACCCAAAGTGTTGAATATCTAACATATTATCAGTGTTTTTATCACTATTTATAATTATTGTGCGTTTGTATAATATTTTATTAATTAATGCGGTAATTAATTACGAATAATTAAAAAAAATAGGTTACAATGCAATTACTAAAGCAATATAATACAGTTAAAACAAGGAAACCTAAGTCATTAAAAAAATTAATAATTAGAGAAATGAGAAGAGGATTACTGTCAATATAATATGAAAACTCTGTTTAAGGTGTAAACGATTGCTCCTTATCGATGCGATATAAGAATGATTTCAAATCACCAATACCCTCTTTAGCAAACACTAAACTCCATCCGACTTTTTCGTCTCACAATGGACGTTTGAATCTCAAGCACAACAGCCTTTACAGTTTGACATGTTCGACCGGCAGTGTCTTATCACGATCGACTGTAAAAAAATTCAAAGAAATATTTGTCAAATGCGTAAATGGGCGTTGTAAACAGTACTCAGGACAAACGCACGATTACAATGACTTTAAATGTGACGACAGTTCAAAGAGGGATTTGAGTGGAGCCGACAAAAAGCATTACCATACAAATGGTAAGTCAAACATGTCAATTATAAATGAGTGCATTAAAAAAAATGTATAATAGAAATCATTATCACTGAAAAGAATGGCCTTTTGCGTTTGAACAAAAGAAGTACATTAGACAGTTTTTTTCGTCAAATTTACCTACGTGGTACTACTATTACTAGGTATGCGTTTGAATAGATAGTAATCGTACTAACTGTTTTCATAATTATATAGGCACATGAATAATCTCACAAATAAATTATTCAAAATACTAATTTATAATTGTTAATATGAATAAGGCAAACGATCAGGTTCCATCGATAAACATAGGTATAGTTTTTATTGCTAACGATCGCAGTGTGATTTTATATGATATTCGCAACAAATAATTATCGTCTAGGTATGTACCTAATTTGTTTTAAAACTTTGTGTATTAATTGAAGAAATCACATTGAGACCGAAACAATTTGTAATCGTCCATCAGTTGTTTATTACTTAATATGTTATATAATATGGTCACTGGTCAGTGCACATAATGCACACAAGTTATAGACTTGTATTGATAATTGATTCACGCGGAAATCCTTCGCTTCATTCAGAACCTAAGTGTTTTTATGTAATACTTGGACAAAATTGTAAATACTGCATGTCTACATTTCTATTTCTATGTATAAAATTAACAGATTGTGTGTTATATATAATATATATAATATAGTTATGACTGAGAGATTGAAGATGAATGATAAGTTCGGGTGTAGGAAATGATATTCCTGGAGGGAAATATCAGGATGCTATAGATATAGGTACCGAGTTTATTTTTAAGGTTGTACTAGCTGATTGAATATTGATGCTCCTATGTAGAAGCAAGGGGAAGTGTTCAATTCGGTTGGAGATTTTAAGTGCAGCTCCACCATGCGCCGTTCTGTCTGGGAGATCTGCTCGAATTATTACATATCCGTATATTTTGAGTATTGAAGATTTTGTAAGATGGGTTTCAGAAATAAGTGCAATTTCAATTTTTTTTTTTTTTCATTGAGTACAATTTGGAGTTCACTGATGTACACGAAAAATATGCATGCTTACAGTTATAAAAATACTACACACATGCAGTAACAGCGTATACGTAGGTTAATGTGCAAGTAAATAGATTGGCAATACGAAATTAATTTCTTTTGACGCAAATATTTGACTGTCATCTTCAACATTCAACATTTAAGCCGTTGCACATGATTGTATATTGAATTGAAAAATTATTCTAAAAATCTAAAAAAGTAAAATTCGAGTCCAAAGTAGTCTGCTCTTCAGCATGCTCATATGCCTATATACGTTAACTTCTACAATTGCTGCCCTAAACAGTTTAGCCAAAAACCAACTGTGGTATTTCATATGTGGTAAATCGGTATTACTTCGATCACATTTTGATTCAGCAACCTTTAACTAATAAGTGACAACAGGTTAAGTATCTAACAAACTTAAGTACCTACAAGGTCGTACTCAAACGAATCATATTTTTACCGTATCACGTTTTTTCGCGTTCACGTGCATCACGACAGGTTTTCCTATATTAAATTTGTATTGCCAATTACACTATATTATGCCTGTAATATTTATTGATATTTATCCACTAAGCACGTCATTTCAGACTATCTAAAATATGTCTATGATAGGATCAAAGTTTGATCATCAAACCCATTTTATATGGTACCTCACAGCACTTGGACCCAACTACCAGCAAAATATACATAAATAATAAAATATTATAAAACATATAATCTCTTTAAGCAAAAGAATATAAACAACCAAATTATCTGTTTATTAACATTATAATTATAAATCTTATTAAATTATACAGTTAATTATAAAATCCATAATTTGCATGCTATTTCAAAACACAATGTACAAATAACATATTTGCCTACCTAAATAGCATGTTCAAACACAAAATGTTAGTATAAAATGACTAATGGCCTATGTTACTGAGGTTGTATTTTGAATAAATATAAAAAGTATAAAATGATCTAAAGATTTACTACAAACATATGTGCTCAATCTTTCATGGAGATTATCTCGTTGATTTATTTTTCATATGAATACAAAAATAGAATTGTAGCTGAAATGATTTATATAGGTCATAAATTATTAGCTTAATTTCTGACACTAATTTAATTTAATTTGATTTTATAAAATTGTGCGCCTATAGTAAAATAACTATCACACGCCTTTGAATCCTCTCAAAAGTAAACAAGCCGTCTTTAATCACAAAACATGTTCAATTTAAAAGTAATTTTAAAAAAATGTAACTTATCACCTTTCATAAAAAAAGAATTCATTTTTGTGAAGTGCTTACTAATCTCGTAAAATACGAATTTTCTGTTTTAAGGTTTAAATGATTGCTCCATATCGATACCCGATAAGAATGATCACAAGACACCAATACCCTCTCGAGCAAACCACAGATTCCACTCGCATTCTCCAACCCATAATGGACATTTGAACATCGAACAAAACAGCTTCTTCAGACTGACGTGCGTAAATGGCAAAATTATGTCACGATCGGGTGAAAAAATAAATGCCAAAGAAATACTTGTCAAATGCTTAGGAGGATATTCCCTTAAGTATAATAAGCAAACGTATAAGATTAAGGACTTTCAGTGTCACAATAATCGAAGATCATAGAGGCTAAAGCCAAGCATTTTGAAGGAGATAGTAAGACAATCAATCAAACAGATCAAGTATATATACCTATATATATAAATATATATATATGATTGATGATTGATGAAGTAACGACTAATAAATATAGTTTTGTTATTTTTAAATATTTTTGCAACTATCAAATTATTGCAACGTTATAGTTTTGCAGTCAAATAATGTCATACGGTTCTAAATATAGATAAAAATTAATAATTAATCTACAATTACAAACAACAACAAAAAATGTTTACTCTTTTGATCTAATAAACATATTTTTACAGGCAATTGTTTTCTCACAAATATTCATTGTCATTACTAAATATGAGGTACTCGGAAATAAGATCTTAAATTTAGTTCAATCATAATATTAATAAACGCACAGTGTAAAACATTAATTCGAATCTAAGAAACAAATTATGTCCTCTAAATCAGTTAATATAACAGGGGTGTGTTCTTGGAAATATGAGGGTATCACATCCTTCTTTTCACTGTTTATTTATTTACGTACATTTATTCATCTGCCCATCGCATTTATTCGCATGCGTATAAATGTATGATTATTAACTAATATATTTAAAAATATATCTTTTCAATACTTTTTTTCCACTTGATTTCGAATATTTCACGTAAGTCGATCGATAGGAATGAAATATATATTGCGAAATATATATATATATATATATATATATATATATATATATATATATATATATATATATATATATATATATTATGAAATAAATACAATGCACATTTATACATTCTGTTTGTGTAATTAGATAGGAACTACACATAGGTACCGATTGCATTATAAGACTCGTGATAACAATAATATGACGTTTTCTCAACCGGAGTTCAATCTTTTCCCGTCTATATTGATACACGCCCTTCTACGACACCATGCACTGTGTATGATACCTATACCATTTATTAGGCATATTATGTGCTGCGTACATTCTATATGAGAGAGCCCCAAACTATAGGTCACTACCTAAAAGTGGGTTCCGATAACAGTTTTAGTAGGCCACTTAAAATTTTGAAATGCATATATATATATATATATATATATATATACCATAATTTTATATGATTTGCATAATACTCAATATAAAATATTATACAAGGTATCTCTATATAATACGTGTATAACAAAATTGACATGAATTATGTTTTGGCTATCAATATTACTATGGTGCGGTATAATTCGTGTAACTGTATTGTACGTACGTTTATTAGTCTTTGTCTAACTCTAGTATATAGTGACGTAAAATCATTTTTTTTTCATAATAAATAAATAATTAAGTATATTATATTAAGTACAGTAAACTCCCTTTTAGTATCAATATTATTCGGTATCTTTTCTTTATTCATCTTTTTGAACATATAAAAAAAAGCTTCTTATAGTAGATAATAGTGGCGAAAGATCATCCTTCGACCCTTTGGTTCTTGAAAAGATAATGGTATTGGGTGTAGAGAACCACAGATGAGCTATTATTACGATTGGCAAACGACACGTGAGGTATGATATTATTTTGAATTTGAAACCAATAATTTATCATTATTGTATCATTGTTTGTTAAAATGCGTCATAATGCATACAAGATTAAGTGTACAAGTGTCGAGTGTACCCACTCAAATGTTAGTTCGAACGTTCTAAATAACAAGATTCACGGACTAGTTTCGACTGTGGTCCGTAATGAAACCCCTCGAACTTTTCGGAATTAAAAACATATTTTGCAATACTTTTTTTCTTTTTAATTATCTTCATAACTTATGAATAGTATGAAGTCTAAGAAAAAGTATTTTTTTATTTTTGAACGTTCAGGTATTTGAATTATTGATTGATAGAAATAATTTATAATTATAGCATTTCCTCTTAAATTGAAAAAAAAATCTGAAACACATTTAATGAACATTACCTACTTGTTTTCTTTTACCGCTAATTTTGTAAAAACTAATTTTAATTATTTAAGTAATCATCAAGGTCATGAAAAATGTGTTCATGATGATGGTCCAAACATGAACTTCAATCAATTACTAGTGACTCTTGTACTGTATTTACTTTTTTTTTTAACGTTTAATTAATGCACACTGGCATTACGCTTATGAGCGTCAAGAACGCGTCTAGTACATGAACTCTAAAAGTTTATGATGCCTGTTGTTTACACTCAATAATTCTCATATTAATATACTGTTTAAAGGGCCATTCGATTGCATCGTATCGGTGCCCAGCGAAGGCAACAACATGCCAATACCTTTAGTTACAACAAGTACCGGTAAACCAACAGTAATATACCCAGACGACGATGGAAAGTTTATCATCAGACACAATAATCATTTTAACATGTCATGCGCTGGCAGCGAATTCACGTCACCTTTACACATTGGTCATGACAAATTAGTGACTACATGTTTAAATGGAAGTCTCGTGTACAGAGGAAAAAATTACGTGTTCGATCAGTTCAAATGCAGGAGAAATCCAAAGCCTACCATATTGGTTACTAAAAAAATTTGCCAAATGATGTCTAATCGTATTATCGAAGTTGGTTTCAGGACGAGTTTTGGTTTCATAGTATTATACAAAGTATGTTTTGACACGAACTTTAAAAGTACCGTGTACGCGTGGTACTTCGTGAACCCACCAATAAATAATTATCATCAGAAATCAGTTTTCGAGCCGGCATTCATCAAATCACAATTCAAGGACAGGAGTGAGACAGTGGAAGATTATCTTGAAATGGTGAGTAACAAAAAAAAGTTTTGATTTATAGGTTTTGAAACCAATTTCGGGTTCAAAATATTATATAAAATGTATTTTTACATGACATTGAAAAATACCTTGCTCACATGGTATTTCGTGGATCAACCAATGAATAATCATCGGGAGCAGTCATTTTTAAGGGATAAACCTGGAACCGTCTATCATCGTCCCAAAGTCATCATTGACGTCATGAAAGTTTATCGTAACCAAGTGAGTACATAGAAATGTAACTTTTCGTTGTTTTTATACAGCAATACTATGGGTATAGCTAATACACATTCTTATATCTTATTATCATAAATATTAGATCAAATTCAATTTTTTTATAATTCGAGAACTATAAATTTACACTGGCTTGTTTCGAATAATAATAAAGAAATATTTCGTCAAACAGAATACTAGACGATTTGTCTCGGTACTCTGACATAGCAAATAATATTGTTATAGACCGTGTTGTATATTGTAGTTTTTATTTTATAGAAATATTGTTTATAATAACATTATTACACAAACATAGCTAATTTTTTTCAGACAAATGCGCTAGCAGATATCGTCAAATCAAAAGAAAAGGTCGAGTCTTACATAAAAAAGGACGACAACAGTAGACGTTACCTAGCACCTGATCATTTAATATCCCAAACTGAATTTGTTTACTTTTTCCAACAGAATGCTACGTAAGAATGTCTTACATACAATAAGCATGTGTATATGATTATTTGAATATTATTCTAACAAAGACGGATAGTCTACATTTGTTCTAACTAGAATATAGTAAAGATACCCGCCTATGTCTATGGTGCCACATTAATTTATTTTGCATACGAGACGTATTTTCGATCTTTTCACCGTTATTAGTACACAATTAAATGTGTTAAGTTATATTTATAAATGTGATATTTATTTTCCTTTGTTGTGTTACGAAGAAGGATTAGCCCGTATTCAAATAGGGTCAACTTGGGTATATTAATAATTCGTATAACCAAAATTACATTGTGTGAAATAATTGTTCATATTATGTTATGTGGTTAACCTTTTATTTTAAATTCTTGACAAAGCAATGAATGCGTTGGTTTTTACAAAAATGTGTATTTATTTTTGTTTAATTTATGATAATTTTATCTTATTGAATTTTCCTAAAGCTAATTCAAAAATGAGTGATTGGTACTTTGAAAATGTCGTTTTTCAAAATCCCCGACATTATTTAAATGAGTAGGAAAAACTGACAAAAAATCGTCTAAAGTTGTGTACAATTTACGGTACTTATAATATGATCAATTTGTATTTCACCTAATTATTTTTGTTATTTGGCCATAACTTCTACAACAAAAGTCCTACAAACTAGTAATTTCATTAATATTATTTACAGTTGTATCATTTCAACAATACAAATTTCAAATAAAAAATTTATCCTCTTTTGAATTTGCTGTAGAATTTTTCACTTAACATTTAGTATACATTTCCAACAAATATAAAAATAATCTAATTGGAAAATCTAAAAAATTCTGTCAAGTTTTCAAAAGCATTTTATATTTGGATTTTAACGAAATTAATTACTTTCATATGATACAACGACAAATTTTCCAATATTCTTATTATACAATATTAAATAGAATCATCATTTTCTCTTTACACGTCACAATGTTTTCTATAAATATTAAAAATTGTATAATGGTTGACTCATTGAATTTATTTAATTGGCATTTCATAAAGCTTAAATACGGTTCAAATAAGCATTGTAACTAATCATGAATTTCATTAAATTTTTGACTCTTAAAGCCGGATATTGTAAATGTTTCGCAATATCTAATAATAAAAAATAAATCGGGAATTAATTGTAAATGTCGTTTGAGCCATAATTGTAATGTCAAACGCGAAGAAAAAAATGTTGAGTCAATTTCTAAAAATAATTTTAAACATAAATAAATAGAAATTAAGTACCTATTTCATTTTCAACAAAAAAAAAAACCTTCAGAGAACCAGAGTTTAAAATAGTTTTACGATTTTTTGATTGCAAACAAATCGTTTAGTTAAACAATGTAAAATAATAATGTTAATCAAAATTCTAATTTAGAACGCTTTTAAAAATAATTCATTGAGCTAATCTTTATGAAACTTGTAACACAGAATTAAACATGTTTGGTGAATCTTTTAGTATAGTAAAATACTCAATGTATTAAAAATTGTATTGAGTAAAAGATTTCAAAAAACGACGAAATGCTTATAACGTTGTATATTTAGATCAAAAGATATATATATATATATATATATATATATATATATATAGGTATTTTTTTTTATAATGTCTAGTCTATTATATTTTGAATCGATTTGAAATTCTGTAATAACTTTAGTTTTAAGTTGGTGTGATGTTTAATCTCAACGTTTAATCGATATCGTTTCTTCAGGTATTTCTACGAGAACACAGTACCCCAGTGGTTATTTTTCAGCGAAGACATTTGGAGTGAAATCGAAAAGTTAGTCATTCAAAACGCGGCCAGCTACAATTCCACTCGTATGATGGCCTCGGGAACGTACCGCGTGAGCACGTTTACCGACCCGGCCGGCGAAGACCAACCGTTTTTCCTCCACACGCCCGAAATTATGCCTGTACCGCTTTATCGTTGGAGGATGGACTATCACGTCGCCAGCGATACCGGCATCGTCTACATGGCACTGTGCGACCCGTTCGTGTCGCCCAACGCGACCGAACCCATGTGCGAAACAATACCTTGTCCGGGCTTCGAGCGGTTAAGCGCTGCGGCCAGAAAAGTGGTCTTTTGCTGTACTAAAGAATCGTTTGAACTCAATTACTGGTTAGATCCCGTCTTGTTCGAAAACTTTAATCAAAAGCCGACCAACGATATAAACCTTTTTCAATAATTTAACATCAACTCGACTTAAACAAAATCGTCTGTTACCTGTTCAAATGTTGCAACTCTTGTTTACTTGTTTTATCGCAGTTGAAAAGATTAAATAATACAAAAATTATGCACTAGGAGTAATTTATATTTTTAACTCATTTTGTGTGGCTAAATTGTATCATAATAAGAAATAACATTTATCGTTGTTTATAGATTATTATTTATTATAAGATTCTACAATTACCAATGATGATAGCTTCCGATTTTACCTATTTAAATTATACATTCAATATTAATTTTATGGATACCTATCAAATAATATTATTGATCTAGTATATAAAAAGTGGTATATACTCATCAGTCAAACCGATTCAGTTGTCATAATAATGTGCACATATGTTATTGAATAGTAAGTTAGAGCTTTCATTTTTTTTTTTTTTTGGTTGAAGCAAAAAATATTTATGGACATAGTACATTTTATCATGTTGATTATTTTTTTTTTTTCACTAATTTTTTGTAAATTACAATTATAGCTCAACAATTAATAGTGAAAAGAACTATTATACAATATTAATACAATTAATTAAAGTACCTAACTATTAAGTGTGCTTTAATAATTATTGTTTGTAATTCTGTATATTATAAATTATCTAACTAAACTAAGGTATTAAAGAATAAGGGGGCATTTAGTGGGTGAGAAATCACATTATAGCTTCTGTGAAACTGAGAGTATTGTATGAACCAACACCAATCAATAATCATGTTTTTGTTGAGCGCTTTAAATTTCTAAATTTGGAAAAATATATCATTTCCATCAATAATTAAATAACTGACAACTAATTATTATGTCATGTTTTCTAAAATAATGTGGCTAAAAATTAATTGAATTTTCTTCAGCCATCATTGTGTAAGAAACAAAAGTTTATTTAGATACAGGTACCTACTTCAAAAATATATTCGTGTGGTCATTACATTGTAATGAACATGTTCGTTACAACACTGATAAATATTATTAATTATGATAATTTTAATACTTAATACTTATTTTAATGAAAAATGTTGATACCTTTAAATTATTTCGAATTCTTATAATAATTATATTTGTAATTGCCACGTTTGTACAATTTGCATAATAATAATATAATAATATAATTTTATATACATAGTTTATAATATACTTATAATTATACTTATATCTATTACTTGTCTGTTATCCTGTATTTTTTGAAACATCGTAGTGACATAATTTACGTGAAGTTTTATGATTTAATATGTTTTTCAAGTCTCTTATCTCATTTACTTCATTATATCGTTTAATGTTCGATTTGAGAGGGTTTTATACAATATGTTGTTGAATGTGCGCATATTTAGCAAAATGGCACAAGAGCTCAAGAGATGGTTGTCACACAACAGAATCCCTACCTATATATTTGCGTGAATAATAATTGCAATTGTTTAGATATATTTACCATATATTTTTATCCAATAGCAAGCTATATGCCTAAATACTTGTTCAACTTTTTATTCTTTTACTGAGAAAAAAATGATCTCATGGGCATTCTCGTGGAAGGAATATGGGGTATATATTTTCTTCCATGATCTTTTTTTTTTTTTAAATTTAAAATACATGATAATATGATGGAGCGATTCTTATTTCTTATGTGATTCTGAATTCTGATGTTCAAGGATATTTGGTAAATAATATTATATGGCTCGTTATTTTTTTTTCACAATCAGTGTGAGTACACATTAAAAACTCTAATATCGTGGTCCTCAGTTAACTTATTTCATAATCAGGTGCGTAAAATCGTTGATTGAGTGATGTTTTGTACATAATAGTAACCTCTGATGTTTTGCGATCGATATTATGTAAATTTCAACTAAAAGAAAAGAAACAATGTAAAAATTGATATGGTGTGTTTGACACAGTCGTTTTTCGAACCACTTTAGTCTTTAATGGACTAACATTAAGTTAAGTGTGTTTCGATGATAGAACTAACAGCAACCTATTGATAAAATTGTTTGCTCAAATAGCCACTGGGTACCTAACTCGCCCAAAACGATTTCTTTGTTCACTGCTTATACTGTTCAGTGTTTTTTCCTAGTGCTCATAGTGCTGTGATAATAAAACGATAATAAAGAGGGATCGTAATGACGTGTTGAATACGTATTTCGGAATGAGGGACGTTATCGGCCCAAACGCACCGATAAGGTGTTTATTAGGTACTAGGTAGGTAGGTATGTTAATAGGTAGGTACTTGACATCGAAAGTTTTCGAACGTTCGCGACGTCTCCCTCTCTTTTAATTACAAATGCGCTTGGTATTTGTAGCTCGATAAAGTTATTTGTTTATGAATATGTTGTACATTAAACATAAAAAATGATTACTAGTCATCATAGAGTACTCCACATGAATAATACAATTTAACTAATTGGATTTTAAATGTGTAATACCATTGAATGGTAATACTTTCATTAGTTAAACTTTACAATGTAATATACTATTAAATCATGGCATAATATTATATAATATTATATTACGCCATATGGCGTAACTTTTGAGACATATAGAACCGATTTACTTGCGAGTCCAGTGGCGTTCTCAGCATTTTCAAATATGGAGAAATATTTTCCAAAAAGTCTAAAAATTATTACCTTACAAAAAGGTCACATTTTTGTGAATAAAATATAATAATTCTTTATTAGCAATATCTTCGTTCATTGATAGGTGAATCAGACGTAAATAGGTAGTAACATATTATATAAATTAATCTTCACCTAAGTAATTAAAGAATTAAAATGTACAAAGTATATGGAAAAAATCAATTTTTCTTGGTTTTTTAGCAATTTCATTTATTACTTCTATTGTAGTAATATGTTTACCTATATCTGTGACAATCTAATAATATCAAACATTCCTATAACAAATAAAATAAAATAAATTTGTTTAGTGAATTTGATGAAATTTTTAAGTTGACATTTACCTCCATCATTGATTTTCAAATATGTATTTTCACTCTTTTTAATATTTAAAATGATCTTTCTGGCATGGCAAGAGAAACAGGAAATATTCATAATACTTTTAATAATTGATGAATATTTGTGTAGAGATTAGACGAGAATAATTGAAAAGCTTCTAATGCAGTGTTTAAAACTTCATACATTTTTAAAGGTACCTTATCTTAGTTTACCAGATTCTTATTTCAACCATACAATTTTCTCTATATATTGTTTTCTATCTCAGTGGCTATTCAATAATAAGGATATAATAATTATATTTTTACTACCTACAGACAATAATTTTCTATTCTTATATTATTTTCAAAATATATTTAATTTAAAATTTTAAAATTTTTGAAATTTTTAATTTGTTAGATTATAAGATCAGATGTATTGTTCAGAAGTTTTGATCAAAAAATCATATATAAAAATAATATGTAATAATGATGATGATTATGATTTATTGAATTGTATCCACACAAATGAAAATACAATGTTTTAATGGCATGTGTCTATAAGCTAGTGATCTTAAAGCATAATTCATATTTTCAATAATTTAGTTTGAAAATCAAACCTGAGAAGTCTCATTATTTGTGAGAGAGATACAAATTTAATGGATGTTTTCCAAAATAAACTGGACAAGTAGTGACAACTAGAAAACAAGGAATGTCACCTCATTCAGTGGAAAAACAAGTGTTTTTACTTGACAGTATTATATAATTAATCATTATATAAATTAAATTGAATAAAACACAGTTTTATTCAATATATAAATTGTTTAATTACAATTGAATGTACTTGTTAACTTCTACCATTGAATCACCCAATGCAGATTTTTAATAATGCAACAAATATTTTAAATTTGTTTTTATTTTTGAATCTTTTGACTCTTTTAAAGTTGGGTTTGAGATTGATTAAATATTTAAAAAGTATGGTTTGGAATGGGTTTGAATAAAAATGTATGGTTCGGTTCTGTTTGGGTTTGCTAATTTTAGGAAAACTTCAGTCCAAGTTTGGTTTGACCTTAAAAATCTGGATTTGTAACATCATTAATCATTATCGATAATCCATTAAAATCATAAAATGTAACCAAGACCTTAATGGTACATTTTATTATTAAATTGGAATATGGTTGGTAAAATTTTTTTGTGCTTTTGTATTCAATATATATAGAAATGTGTTGATTTCATGTCAAGACCATACAAACCTGAGTAGATATAAATAACTAGATTAAATTATTTAGTAAATACTTCTTGACTGTTAATCATTTAAATATTTTTATGCAGTACTACAGGCATTAAACTTCACCTTTAATTGTATGATTATTTGAATCATATCCTGAAACGTAGCATTCCATTTCTTCAACTGATAGTGATACCATTGATTATAGAATAGACATCAAAACATAGAATATTCTATTCTATAATCAACAGTGATAGTCTATATTTCCAAATTTACAATTTACAATGATTCGTAAGTGTATCTAAAATCTGGAACAATCAGTATCTGAACCAGTGTTATAATTGTCATACCTAACTATAATATGTTACTTGTACAAGTACAGCTTACTTTTAATTCAGATCACTGAGATACAATGTACACAGGAATGGAAAAAAAATCGAGATTGTATTACATTTATGAGATTTATTCAGTAAAACTAGAAAGGTTTACAAATAGCATAAAATGTAACAGCTTTTTTTTGTTTGGGTAGATATATTATTATTTTAATGAAAAGTCTATGGTTTAAAATTTTCTGATATTAAAATAAATGGGCTTATCAACGATTACACTAATAATCATAGCTTACGAAAAACCTTTTGATGAAGTAAAAATTAAGTTAATCTTAACAGAGAAAATACAAATTATTATCCAATAACCATATAAACAAATAATTCCAAATAAGACAAAATGTATTTTTTCCATCTATGGTACATCCATGATATAAAGAAATCTTAACTATATAATGGCTTTTCAAGTACTTGCAAAATACTGATCATCTTGTATTTTAGAAATTATCTTGGAAACGACTACGATTTAAATAAAAATTACTACCTTTAAATAATTATTGCTGATAGTTGCATTTACTATTAACTCATTATAAAAATAGAAAAAAAAAGAAATTAAAAATGAATGTTAATCTGAAAATATCAATATTAATTGATCTTAGTAATACATTTTCTAAGTCTTAACTATACATTTTTAACTCATTTACCGCTATGACCAAGATAATTTGTACTATTGGAGCTATATACAACAATTTTAAATACATTTTCAGTATTTCATTAAAATTTTTTTCTTCTGACAAAATTGGGGACAATTAATTAAAAAAAGTAATGATACAATGAATACAATTTCAAAATGTATATGATTTATCTAGCTTTATGTAAAATTTATCTTGATCTTTTCTTCAATTTTTTAGCACACAATGTACAGTACCATTTTCTACGAGGTCGATTTAAAATGCCCACGCATTCAAAATGAAACCATTCATATGGACACTAAAAATTAAATATGTTTTTTCATTATACACAAAATACAAAATATTTCATATGGTACTTACTGATTTATTATCACAAGCAATCATTCTATCATAAGCAACATCATTGCATATACAGTAACGACGTGGATCAGGTTCTACAGTATTTTTTTCAATCGTCAATGCCCCATCAGAGGATTTTTTTTCGTTATTGATGTTTTTTCTAAAAATTATATAATATAATATTTCATTGAATTGTACTTACATGAAGTTGATACTTACTTTTCAGATTTTTGTACTTCATCCGATTTAACAACAATTTCATTATCAATGGAAACATTTGATGGCAGTA
Organism: Therioaphis trifolii; assembly: GCA_027580255.1. Classification (NCBI taxonomy): domain Eukaryota; kingdom Metazoa; phylum Arthropoda; class Insecta; order Hemiptera; family Aphididae; genus Therioaphis; species Therioaphis trifolii. The sequence continues at coordinate 56,181,399 of CM050405.1, read as the reverse complement.
AAGATGATATTTGTCCAGAATTAATTTCTTGTTGAGGCACATTTAAACTACTCTTCTTAAATTCTTGTAACTGAAAACAAACACAAAAATAAGAGTATTTGAAATAATATAAAAACTGCAAGATTATGTAGGTATACAGGAGAATTCATTTTAAAATATTCTGGACTCGGACTTGCAAAATTTGTTTCATCAAATAATAAAAGTAAACCACTAGAAGATTGATCACTTTGCTCGTCTACAACAACAAAATAAAAAATGTGTTATTCAACAGTGAATCATTTTTAATTTTTAATAAACTTTAACTTACATTCAAGACATAAATTACGTTAGCAGTTGTTATTAAGCATACATAATAGCCAGGTTAGTAGGTTTAAACCTTAAGTATAAAAATAATGCAATGTGAAAGAAAATATTAATTAATAATGATATTAGGTATACAAATTATGAGTTACTTTAACTCGTGAGTTTAACTATAAAAACATTTAAAATATGAAATCTCTCATACAGTGTTTGTTATAAAATTAAATTCATAAATGTTAAACACATAAATTAATTTTACCTTGATGTGCTGTAGTACTAACATGGTGTAAAAGTGGTTTTTATGAACATAATTTGTGTATTGGATATAAATTACTAATAGTGAATTTCCATAAAGTCAAATCTCATTGTGAATCGGAAAAAGTTCAAGGTATCAAAAAAATAATATATAATGTACAATATAACATAAGCATATGTGTATGTATATTGTATATACAGTCGGTATCATCTATAATGACGCCGGTCGTAACGACATATGGGGTATAACAACGTTAATTTTAAGTACCTGGAAAAATTACGTTTATTATAACATAGAAAATAACTGGTTGTAACAACATTGGATGTAATGACAATATCGGCTAATATGACTTAAAAATCAGTCGGCAACACACATTTTAATTTTTAATTGTATATAACAACTGTATATTATTTTTTTCACAAATGATTGTCTAATATTATGGGTGTAATTACCAACAGATAGGATATCTACTATCTTAACACAGTTATTCAGTAATTCTAACCATAGACAAAGCGTATAAATCAGTAGAAAATATTGTTAATTTTTCATTACTAAAAAATTTTGACTTGAATCAAAATTTTAATTCATTAAAACTCACTATACAAAATATTCTATTAAACGATAAATCAAAACAGCTAAAATAGAAAATGTAAAAAATATGTATATAATGTAAACCATATTTTAAATTATATTATTAGAAAAATAATGTTTAATTTACATTTTATACGCTTACGCAATATTTTAAATACTAAGTTAAGTATAATAAAATAATATATATGTAATCGTATTTGTAAAATCAAATTAAAATTATAATAATATACTTGTGATTTAAAAATTTATTGTACGAGTAGAATTTGAGTGTATAATATATTCATAAAAAAAAAAAAAAAAAAAAAAAAAAAAAAAAAACATAAAATTTGGTTATAACAACATCTATAACGAAGTATATTTTACGGTCCCTTGACTGTTGTTATAGAAGATACAGACTGTTTATATCTATATAAAATGTTAGATATAAACAGTATTACAATTTACAATACAATTTTTAACTATTACAATTTATTAGGTTTATACTTCACTAGCTGAATGTACCCGGCTTCGCCCGAGTGAAATATATTTGTATATCACCATACACCTCCCCGTCACCGTACTCGTCCACATCCCATTCCCGTCCCCGTCTATAATATCTTATAATTATTTTACTTTAATATTTGTGTATCCCCGTTTTCATCTCCATACACCTCCTCGTCACTGAATTCGTCCTCGTTCCTTTCCCGTCCCCAATCCCAACTATATATCCCGTCAATCTGTACATATAATTTTTCATAAAATGGTCCGCGTTATATGTATATTTTTCGTAACCAATGGCGACCCTATTAAATCAAACAAATATTCTAAATACCCGTTAGGTTAGGTTAGCTAAATTAACTATTTTATGCTCATTTTTTTACCCTTTAAAATGCGAATTTCGAAAAATCCTTTCTTAGTGCGCCTACACATAGTAATAAGTACATAAACTGAAAATTTCGAATAAATCGGTTCGGTAGTTTTGGCTAGGCGATGATGAATCACCCAGGACAAGTCTTTTTATATATACAGATATCATTGATTATAGAAAATATTCAAATAAAGAAGAGTCTATTATATAATCAATGATTCATATATATTAAATGATATTTTAGGTAACTATTATTAAGATAAAAATGAATTGTTTATTTTAAAATAAATGTACGTAACTAAATACTTTGATTGGTAATTTACATGTGTATACTTAGCTACTCTAAGGTACATATATACTATTAAAATAAAGTGAAAGTTTAAGCAAAATTTTCGCATTTAATGCTTTAGAAATGGAAACATATAGAAATGGAAAAATATCTAATGGAGTCAAAGAGGCATAGGTAGCTCAAATAATTTGAGTAAAAAATTATCTTGGATCGTATAAACATAAAGGTAAATAACAGCTGATGTATAGTTTTAGTCTAGTAAAAAAATTAGACCTAATTCCTCTTAATAAAACAACATAATTAATACATAAGTGTAATATTATTTTAATATCTGATAAATGAAAAAAATAATGTATGACCAGTACCCAAGTACAAAAAAAAAAAAAAAAAAAATAGAACTAAAGAAGTTGATAATTGATAAAATATTTAATTGTTACCTAATACAAACAATAGGGTATGTACACATTTATATAGATAAAAAAAAAACATAAAATGTTGTCCAATTTATTTGTTGTTTGTATAATATTCAATTAATAATTTATTAATTTTCATACAAAAAATGAAAACCTAGGGAAAAATTTAAGGAAGGTTTTTATTTCAAGCTAATCTATAACAATTTTAAGTCAGTGTATATTCTGTATATTACAAAATATAAATGATATAATCCTCCTATTTATTTAAATTTAAAGAAATATGAATGTTATTAATATATTAAAAAAACAAAATTTTGAAATATTTACTCTTTTCGACAAAATTATAATTTAAGATAGACACAATGGTGTAAACTTGGTGATTCACCTCTCTATAATAAACAGATTAGGTAGGCCAGGTGATATGAGAGAGGAATAAGTCTAGCTGTAAGTAATGTGAAAATTTTATACTTGAGTTTTTTTCAAAAAACTTTTTTATGCCAATTAAAAATCTTAAAATAATATCCCTGTTAGTACAATATAATATTTTTCAATTTACTCATATATAACACATATAGAGACATAACGAAAATAATATATATATATATATATATATATATTTATATATATATATATATATATATATATATATATATATATATATATATTAGTTTTTCGAAATCGAGCCTGGAAATTTCACTGTCTACTAGCAACTATCAATGCAGTAAGAGTAGACAACTGCAACTGGCCATGACACCGCTAAATACAGCTTTTTTCTCTGATAACAGTACCAATAATAGTAACTATTAGTCACTGTAATTTTTTATTTTTATTTTTTAACAGTAGGAGTTAATAACAGTATTTACATAAATTGATATCAAACTGACATCAGAAGTCAAAATACATCTGTTATAAAATTCAAAATGTGAGTCTCCACCAATACTTACACAAATATTATATATATATATATATATATATATATATATATATATATATACTTATAATTAATTTGTGAAAAGGATAAGGCTTTGAAGAAATTTAGTTTGCAAAAATGGTTAAATACTTGGGGCACCCTACAATTTTTTTGAAAACTTGGTGCTCATGTAGATACATAAAAAAAAAATTACTAAATAATAAATATATGTGTTCATCAAAGAGATGAAGAAAATAATATATATCTATTAGTTTTTGTCACAATATAGACTAATATTACATTTTAAACTATTTTCGAAACATTTATTTTTCATTTCAAAACATATTTAAGTCAATTAAAAGTAATTCTTTTTTAAAATTCTTTTTATGTAGTCATCAATTTCATTACACTTATTTGAGCTCAAGGGTAATAATTTTATTTTTAGTTTATTTGGTTTAACTCTAATATTATTGATAACTAGTCCGTACAAAATTTGAGCTATAAAAAAAATTATTCTTAGATATAGTACTTATTAATAATATTAATAACTTAAAAATATGTGTTTAAGTATGACTACTTTGAGGCAAACATTACATAATTTTAATGAACTGTTCAGTGGAATATTTTTGTATTATTATGAAGATTTTAACTGCATAATTTATTTAGTAAATGAACATTTTAGTTTGAGTAATATTATTATTTATTATTTTAAAGTTTAAGACCCCTAGAATTATTTGCAGAGCAAAACTAACAAAAATGCAATAAAGCAATATATTTCTTGAAATAAAGCTTCATAAAGTAAAAATAAAATTGTATGTGTTAATTAAAATGTAAAATGTAATAAAGTATTTTAATGACTGGTAAATTTTAATAATTTTAATTGTAATAATAAATATAACATATAATATACTTTTTTTAACTTGATAATTTATTGAATAAATTTAATCATTGGCCTCTATTTTTTTTCGATGTCCAAAATTTAGGGTACATTAAGTCATTGGGAACCAACATTGTCTAGAGAGGAAAGAATCATTTCGGTTGAGGTCATTTAAGTAATGATTAACAAATGACACTGTAACATAAGAAAATGTTATACAATCAAAGACCAAACTGATTTTTAGTTGTTATATTGGTAATTTGGAAATACTTATCAATAAACATACCTTGTTTTATTTTTAAGATTGCAAAATTATACATACAAATATTAAGAAAATATAAAAATTTCTAACTATAAGTACAACATACTAAATCAATCAGTAAATTTGTTTTTTCCTGCAGTTAAATGATCAATTCTAATAACATACATTACATATGTACACATAATTATTTATCATTATCAATATACTTCTTTTCATAAAATAATCATCCTATTAAAAAAATATATTTTATTTTAAGTAAAATGTCTCCCATGAGATTTCATGGATTTTATGAAATGCTGTTTGACCTATATAACTACGACAAAGTTTGATGCTATGTAAAACATTAAAAAATTGAAAAATTAAAATGCCCGTTCACAGCTCAAAACTAGTTTAAACATTTTATGATGAATAGTAAATGCTAATTTAAATGTTCAATGAAAATTGCATGCATATACGGTAATTTTTTGTAGAGTTACACCTGTTATACCTGATCAAATTTTCAAAATCTTTTGATGACTCGTTTGAGGTTGTTCGGACTTTTTTTTAAATATCAATACAATTTTATTTGTTGGGTCGAAAAGCATGAAAAGTTAATAACAATATTTTAGATTCTGAGTGAAGCGAAGGATCTTATGGTTTTACAATGATGTTTATTTTTTATTTTTATTTTTTTTCTGTAAACACTTTTTCGTATAGAAATGCTTGTCCAAAAGTTTCGTCACGCAACTTTTTAGATTTGAAATTGAACTGAGATGGTACTTTAGAGAGGTCATTTTTCCAAAATCTCCATAGTTTTTCCAGTAATCAAGAATAACGATCGAAAAACTGAGTAAAAACGGTAAAATCGGTAAAAATCCGCCGTAAACGAGATTTTCACTGTTCAGATTTAAGGTATTTAGTCATAAATCGAAAAGTATTGAAGCTAGAAACTTGAAAATTGTATCCGATATCAAATACATACTTTTTTATATTGGACAACATTTTCAGAACAATTATAGCACTTTTGACTTAAATATAGAACTTTTAATTTACCAAATTGTTTGAAAGTTTTTATGTAATATAATTTTAAATATTTGACAAAAAGTTCTGAAAATTTAATATGATCTTACTCATATACCTACCTAATTATCCTTACGAAAATTCGAAAATCGTGAGTCAGGATTTTTTTTTATACACACTTTAATAAATTATTATAACTCACCAAAAATTATACAAATAACCATAAAATATGTAAACAGTATTTAAATAATAATATATTATATTACACTGAATCTTTGCTCAGAATCGTTTTATACTAAAGAAATGAGTCATCATTTCTTTTAAACTTAATACATTCATTACCAATATCTTGTCCGAGGACTGATGGGACGAAGGACGAACTTGTACCACCATCATCTCACTTACCAGCTTTTTATTTTCGATATTGAAGCAAAAATGTGGGTATGGGAACAATAATGATCGGTATAGTATATTTGAACAGTACGGTACAGTGTCTATTGGTACGTGTCTGAATTCTAGTATGAATTGACCATGTCTGTATCGGAACGGTACAATGCCTGTCGGTGTGTGTCTGACTAGTGGTGTGAATCATGCTTTACCATCTAATAAAATATAGCACCATAGTATACATGATCTTCACACAATATCAGCATGATATTCAATTACAGAACTACATTCCTTATTTTAGTTACAGTTATTTATAATTATAACCAATAATAACTATTGTACCAATATTAACCACAAAACTTCGGAACTCTAGTGCAAGACATTGCATAGTACATAATTAAAATTAATACAAATATTGTTATTGTTTTTTTTTTTTTTTAAGAAATTTCCATTGTATACTTCATGTTTAATTATATTTTACAATCAACCAAAACGAAACCCCATAATTCTCAAAAAAAATGTTTACTTATCCAATGGATAATGTATGAAACATACTCTCTTTTCTTTAATTATAATTTAATAAAATAAATAAATATAAACAGTTATCAGATATAAATCCATTTAAAAATTAAAATGAATAAGCTAAATAAAATAAAATAATATAAAAGCACTTATAATGAATAAAGCAAAATAATATCATAAAAAATTGTAATCAACTTAAATAAAACAATGTAAAAAAATATTATGTTTAAAAAATTTTACACAATAATTGGTATAAGTAATAAATATATCAAGCCATTAAATGCAGGAACCAGCAGAAATATGCAAAGAAGGAAGTAGCTTGTCTAGCAAAATGCATTACCTACCTCCAAAAACATAATTGTTGTACTGATAATTATTTTTTTTTGGAATAGTCATATGACCTTCGTCTGAATTTGAAACTCCTGAAATTAAATTTAAAATTACAATAATTAAATTTTCATAATATTAGTCTTAATTTAATTTTTAATATTAAAATAATTATTTAATTATTTAATGACGGTAAAGTCAAAAAAATTAAAATATAATGTAGATAGGTAGGTTATTATGAAAATTTTACTTTTTTCAATTTCTTCAGCAATAGCACTACCATATTGTTCATCTAAAGCCATTTGAAAATTTTGCAATTCAGAATTTAATTTCTCCATATATTTTTCTAGAAGTTCACGCGCACTGATAGCTTCTTGAATTTTATTTTCTAAAATAAATGTTTTTAAAATATGATATACAAAAATGTTCATAAAAAAATTAAAATACTACCAGATAGTTCAATAGCCTTTTCTCCTTTTTTCATGATAGCATTAAAGTTGTGTTCTAGTTCTTCTGGTTTTAAAAGGGGAGCTTTTGAAAATAAATCATCAACATTTTCGTTCACAGTGTTCATAGTTTCTAAAACATTAGTTAATCAATAAATTGTATACAGATTTATTTACAAGAGTAAATTGACAATAGGATAACTATTGAAACACATAAAACTTATTTAAATAAATTTGAAAACCATGAGTTTCATAGTAGAAAATAAAGTATAATGTATAAACTAGACATATTTTAATATTAACTTAATTTTGCTGACACTGATTGTTAGAGAAATATGTTAATAACACTCATACTTTATTGTTTATTTTATTTAAATAAAAAGTCTATAAAAAGTCCAGCTACTCATTATTATCTAACTGGAATCAATTATATTTATATCAAGTCACCTATTAAAACAAATAAACCAGAAAATTAATTTAGGCTATCAAATACCTCTTTGAATGAATTAACAAAATTTGTATTATTAGCTAATAGTGACCTATAAATGCATAATATAACCAATCATGAGTTAGTAATTATCAAAGAAAATTTAACTATATTATTTTCCAAATAATTAAAATATAAAAATTCGTATTGAGATGCTGTTTAACAAAAATCATCACTCCATCATTTTGATTTCTTTTCTTCTATGATAAAAAATGATTATAGCCATCTATGTTATATAATATATTGACATGATGTGTCATTCCATGTTTCAGTTATAACTAATACATCAATTTTTCATAATATATATTGCTACCCAAAATAACATTTTTTTCGCAATTTTTCCTATTGTTATTTCATAGTCTTCATCTTTTATCTTCGGCATAACTAGATATTTCAATAAATAGATCATACACCCTTTTGTTCCACAAAATTAACGCGAGGTCCTAAAGACTGAATTTCACTCTTTAGTTTAATATTTAGTTATTTCTCTCGTCTCTTTCATTCTCCTCATTACACATGTTACATTCCATCATAATTAGCTTATTAGAGATGAGAACTCAAACCCACACATAAGGCCGCATGTACATTGGCGAGCGGCGCGTCGCAATAAAATTTTCAGCCTATGTAAATTATATTGAAGTGTGTACATTGACCACGAGCAGTGAGCGACAGCCCAGCGGCACGTCGCAGTTGAACATGTTCAAATTTTGACGCTCAAGGCTTATGAAATTATAATATCTCTACATTTTCATGCTAGTTTCTTTTGAACTATGGACAACACATAGAGAAATTATTATTTCTTATTATTAATTATTCGTCTTATTATGAATTCGTTTACCGATTCTCTTTAAAATAAAGTCATAAGTCCCAATCGACATATGGAGGTATTCGAAAAATCTAGTTGGTGATTTTCTTAAATCAACGTACAAATGATGGAACTCTCCATACATTTTCCGGACGCGGTTAATAAACTCTTTTATTTTTTTTAACATTTTACTTTGTAAAAACGGATTGTCTTAAATTAAAGAGATGTTCCACTGTGATGAACGACATTATCATAGAACAGATGAACTACAACTGTAAAAATTGGACAAATGTCTATTTGTCGTTGAATGAAAAACAGCATGCCTCTGAAAAATAACGCTCCTCAATGTACACACACAGCCACTCACCGCTCGCCGAGCGTTGCCACCACCGACGCTGCCGCTCGTCAATATACACGCGGCCTATGCGACACACTAAAAATATATACCAGTACACAGAACAAAAGTCAAACAATAACTGATACATACTATGGCTCAGCAAAAAAAAACATGAAAAAAGCATTTTTAATACAATAAAAAACTTTTCAAAAGCAATATTTATGTTATATCAACAGTGTGTACAAATTAAACGATAAAATATCTCATAATAATCGACAGCATTATTAAATATTGACAATGGTATATAATTTACATGTATAAATGTAGGTAAATAAATATAGGTAAACAAATAGTCATAGTCCAGATAAGTACAATTCCTAATTTACAAGTTATTTCCAAAAAATGGGTTTATTTATGTTGCCAAATCGCAACGGGCAGTGCTAATGGGTTGAAAATAAAAAACATAATAACAACGATATGATTGTAAAGTTATTTCCTCTAAAATTGAACTACAAATTACACCCACTTTGAGAGACTTTGATAAAACTTCAATTCTTGTATTAAAAAAAAAAACCTGAATTAAATAATTATTTCATTAGCAATATTAAAATTATTTCTAATAATATAGGTAGTAGACGAGATGACACAATTATATAAATATGTGAATTTTCATGAAACTAATAAAGTTAAAAACAATTAAGCAAAAAATAACCTTGAGGGAAAAAAAGCATAATTCTAAAAAAAAAGCAAAGTACAGATTACTTTACTGTAATCAAAATGATTCAAACATATTTATATAGAAGAATCATCTTCCTATCAATCTCTACCAAAAAAGTATTAGCTACTCCAATCCCAATTAATCAATGATTAAAATTAAAAATATTTACTTATGTAAACATTGAATTTTAATTTGATCCTTTTCATAATTTGAATACAAATTAATGCCAAAGAAGAACAAATTATTTATGTCCAAATTGACAGAATATTTGTCAATTTATAACAAAAATGTATCTACATAAAACATGTTGCACACTTAAATTAATAATTATACATCAGGTAATCAAGTATTTTAATAAACCTACAGTAATTAAATCAATGATATGTTAGGTGTGATTAGGTTATAAAGTAAAGAAAGTAAAAAAATGCTAATAACTAGCCAATGACACTAATGATGAAATTTAAAATAACCACACAAAAAAGGAAAAAGTCAATATTCAATTGTCATCACCTTTAATTATACAAGATTACTTATATCTAGAGTCCGGATTTGTATGCATTTACATATGTGTAATGAGTGTAAACAGTTCGATGACAGTAAGAAATGTGGACGATTTGTGTAAAAGGTAATGCATAGAAAAAAGTTTATTTTGCATATAAATGCATATTTCAGGGATGACAACATATTCAAAAATGTTTACAAATTCAAGTATATTTGGTAGCTATTAAAGTATTAAATTTTATAAAACCATGTTTTTTTTAATTTCTTTATTTTGTATTTTTATTCAAAAATATCTACCAAAGAAATGGTATAAACGGATTTAATATGATTTTATTAATTATTTTTTACTGGGTATTCCTAATTAAAATATTTGTTTTATTTGTTGAATACATTTTTAAATATTTACTATTCCTCAGCCAATATTGTAAGTTGATGTCTGCAATCAAAAAATGTAGTTACCTAGGTATCTAATTTAGTTGAATTATTATTTATGAAAGAAATAAAAAAATTAAAAAAATAAAATTAAGTGCATAAAAAATTATGCAAATAAATCCATATATTTTGGGCAAGAGTATAATTTTGCATAAAATTAAAAAAATAAGAGCACTATTTTAGGCTTTTTGAGTGCATACAATTCCGGACTCTACTTATATCTATGTATTCATTATAAAATAATTATTAACTACAGTAGAAATTATCTGTCTCACAATTAACTGTATTTCTAATTGTCTCAATATAAGTAAGAAGCCACATATTACATAAAATCCATCACACTAAAGGGCAAACATCTTTATAAATACAAAGATGACGTGGAGAACTCATGTTGTTATACTCATATGTCTTAGTAAAGTTCAATAAAAAACGTTTATGAAATAGTTTTTGAAAACTCGAGTTTAGTTGTTTTTATCGAAATCGATCGAAGCCGATAACGACGCATGAGTAAAATTATATACGTACGTTCAACTTGCACGTCCAAATTTCCTATACCATCCAACCGTTTCTTCACCATCAGGGGCAACACTACGAGTTCTGAAACAAAACGTCGGCACGTTAATGAAAAAAAAAACCCCCGTCACACGAATCACGAGCGGTCCACTCACTATCCATGTAATCTTCCAGGTGAAACATGTTGCTGACGCGTAGAATGACGTAAGGCGATGATGAGCTGCAACGGCCGCGGCGAACGTCGACGCGAGAACGCGAGGTGGCCGGAAACACGGAGCAGAGACGATTATGAACAATACGCCGAGTCGATTTCCCGGAGGAAAAATCCGAAACGCTCGATAATTATTTTCGGACGCGTGTCGACGGTCAGCAGCCGCGGTGTGGTATACACAGTCGTGACCGTGGTACAAAAAAAGTTTTTGTCAAAAACCGCTCGTCGACGAAGCCGGGGACGTACTCGTACGTGTCGAATGTGTGTGCGGCGGCCGGCGAGTGAATTGCTTATCAACGAGCGCGCGCGTCCGTAGTCGGTCGACTGCTCGTAGGTACACGGACGCGAGAAAGATTAATAATAATAATAATAATAATAATAACAACAACAACAACAACAACAACGATGAAACCACTGACGGCTATAGATAATATTATATAGCCTATAGATATTATCTATAGCCGTGGATGAGACGGTGGTCGGTCACAAGATTTTTCGAGGTTATGTTCTTTTGTGTTATTCAAACGTCTCGGGCCCACCATTCGGTTTTGGTAACCTGCCGTCGACCCCGCCGCCGCCGGTGCGTGGTGCGCGGCGCGATGCTATGGAATGCGGATCGGCCTGGCAACGGCGCGCCGTCCGGTGGAATGTGCACCCACCGGTTCTGGTGCTCGTCAGAATTTAGAAAACATCTCATGCCCGCCCCTACGTGGCGCGTGTTTGTCCGCCCGTCGAACGTTTGAGATCGACGTAACCTTGAAACCGAAACGTGTGCGTGTCTAATGTTTGGCCGGCCGGCCGCTTCTACCTGCTCGTTTCCGGCGAGGGAACGAGCGGTGGCGCGCCCCGTCGTTTGGGTTAACGCGACCATTTCGATGTAACGTTTTTACAGTCCTTTCCACCTTTGGGTATCGTTTTTTACCTAGCGATTTTCATGCAGACGATATTGTCGTTTTTTTTTTTTTATCTCTTTTATTGAAAACGATCACTTTGTAGGCATACCATTACAATTCGTAAACCCATATAAGAATACATTGTAGGCGTCGGTGTCGTGATAGGTATTGTTTTTATGTGCGTTCATCCGAATTGTACACGTAGGTATACATATATATTCCAGTGTGTAAACACTAATTGAGAACACTCAAGATCTGCGTTGAGGCTTGAGTCCTGAATTTAAAATTCTGTTTTTTAATTGGTTTTTGTTTTGTAAAAATACACAATTTTACGACTCTTAAATACAAAAATTAAAGTGATAATCATACAGTAGTTATGAAATTATATAATAACGTGTAAATGTCACCAAAAAAATGAGGATGAAAATGTCAAGCCTTAACAAGCCTAGAATAATTATTTTCATCGTTAAATTCAAAAAAACTTGAAATTGAGCGCATTTTGCCATAGCTTTTTTTAAATTTCTGTAATTTAGTCAATTTTCGACTTAGAGTTGGTTAAACTACCAAAATTTATTCAAAAAATATTTAGTTGTCAAAATAGGTGGTTGCGATTTAAGAAAAAAAAGTAGTGCTCCGCATGCGCCAGTCTAAATTCTAATAAAGTTAAAAAAATTCAAAGGTCGTAAAAATGTGTATTTTTACGTAACAAACATCAACTAAAGAACAGAATTTAAATTTCAGGGCTCTACGCAATGATATTGAGTGTTCTCAATTAGCGTTTACACACTGTATATATATATATATAAATGTGTGTGTACAGTGAAACCTCCTAAATAGCAGACACCTCCAAATAGCGGACGTTTTTATGGGGACGGAGATGTATTCACTTTTTTATTTTTCCTTGAAAATAGCGGATACTTCTAAATAACGGACAATATTTCGGTGACCGAGTGTCCGGTATTCAGAGGTTTCAATGTATATAGACATATTTATTATTTAGTCTGTTCAAATGAGATCAGTCCGGACGGCGACCGGTTTTCGTTCTTGACGGTCAGATTGGGCGCCCCACCATCGGTAATGTGACCAAGGCCTGTACTTTCGCCGCGCTTTGGTCATGGTCATGCCCGGTGATGTACTGATGTGTGTACGCGCGTCGTGTATTTGTTACGACCGGTTCGGTTATAAAATACAATTGAGTGTTATAAAAAACAGCGCAATTCATTGCTATGCAATGCATTTTAAATTATTTATACATATTGGCATTCGATACAATAAAAAAAATAGAATAATGCTAGTCTAACCCCTCTGATAATATAATACTTCATTTGCTGAAACCGTTTCCAATCTAAACGAAGAACAACTGACATTCGGACTAAATATAAGAGGTCTAATAAACACAAGAATGAAACCTGAATTTAAAATTAGACTTCTCCAATACTTAAACGGAAAATCATTACCAATCGATTTTCCGGCTTTTGAAGAGCGAAACTACTCCCCAATAATAAAAGCAGCACAAATAAATTATATGGTCACTAAAACCCCATATTTTAAACCAGGAACTTTCTCAAAACAAATATCCTATAACATATACTCATTTCTAAAATAACATCATAGAGGCGCTAACATTAATGGGTGGTCTGATAAAAACAGAACCCAATTTCTTGTAGCTTTTTCAGAAGAGTCCGTTATAACTTTCTATGAAAACTAAGAAAACAAGCACGAAGGTGTTCCAAGTTGGAATACACTAGAAAATTTATTAAGAGCGTAATATGAGCACATAACCCAGAAAGATTTATTTACCTCAGTTTTACGAAATCGAAAACAATTAAACGATGAAGTTACTGTAAATTATATAAATGACGCCGGATCATTATGTAGACGAATACATCCACAAATTTCCCAAGATGAAATATTAGAAAATGATAAATACCATTCATAGCTAGATATATAGGCGTTTCTGAAAATAATACTATAGAGGAACTTAAAGGAAATATTCGAAAAAACGATGCTTTAGAATTTATGATAACCGGAGAAACAATGAAATCCCCATACGAAATTAATATCGAAATTATAAAACGACAAAAAAATGTCATAAAGAATGTGCACAAAAAAAAAATGAATTAATTAACAGAAATAAATAATCAAATGAAAAACAAATAGAACAATATAACACAACTCAATAACCATAACATATTCTATAACAATTTAATACTTGAATAAAGAATTTAAAAAAAATACCAATACATACGAATATCATTTTGACTAACAAACAACAAAAAATTCTAAATGAATCGATAAAACCGATCAAGTTAAACATTATTGATATAAAAAAAAAATTATGTAAATATACAAATAATAAAGTCCAAAATGCATGTTAATAAACAACAAACCCCACAAACTTCTATCATTATCTTACACATTCCACAAAAGACAATAATAAATCATACATTTATTTGATAGGAATCAATTATTTCTTTTCTATTTTTACTATGCACACGGAACTATTCAACTATGTCAAAAATGACATTCCAGAAAATAATGTTAAACAATACAGATCGCCGAGCACTATCGGAGGTATCATATATTTTAGATACACAAAACAAAATCATTAATTACAACACCATAGAGTCAACACAAATCACACAATAATTCAAATTCTAACAAACATATTACCAACTTAAACTCCTTAAAATGAAAAATACCAGGATTTCATATCAATTATAATTTTTTTTTCAAACTTAGCAAACATTTTAAATAATTAAAAATACAACAAGCTTTTCTAACTAATCTACTCAATTTAGACCACCTCAACAATCTCAAAACAACTTAATTATAACTTTATTTATATAATCACTATACACAATATCCCTTAGAAAATCAAAAACTCAAATTAGAAGCAAACAAAATAAAAATCATAGAAAACCTAAATGACAATACAAATATAAACAAATTAAACAAAATTAAAATTCTAGACATACAATATAAAAAAATAAGAATACTAGAAAACATAAATCAACTCACCAAAATCACAATATTAAATCTACCAGGTAACTTATTAAATTAACATACAAGATCTCGATACATTATCCAACTTATAAAACATAAACCTAATCAAACGACCGAATAATCAAAATACAAAGCATCAACCATTTAACCAACTTAAAAAATAATTTACCCAAAACAATATAACACAAATAAACAATATAAACAAAATAACAAACATCACTGTATTCAACTTACCAGGAAACAAAATTACCAAAATACAAAATCTACAATATAAAATTAAAATAGAAATACTAAATCTATCCGATAACAAAATCAAAACTTCACAAAACCTAAAAAACCTCCCACACTTACATATACTTAACCTAGAATTCAACTTCATTGCATTAACCAAAGAAAACATCATGATCCCCCCATGAGCTGTATTTATAAAAATGACTTATACCCAGGGTACTTACCCCCCCCCCCCCGAAAAATTAAAATAATTGTTAATAAAAGTTTTACTTAATATTATAATTAGGGCTAGGATTTTAATGACCCAAAAAACCTAAAAAAATTACGTTAAAATAACCTAAAAATGACCTTAAAAAATGCCCAAAAGATAAAAAATGATTTTAAAATGTTATAAAAATGCATTATAATTATTAATTATTATTTATTAATTAATATTTCGGTCAAAATTATTTAAATTATAATATTATAAAAAAAATAGCAAAAAATATGTTAATTTAGGATTTTCTTGATATGAATAATAAAGTTTGAAGTTTGGATTTATCATGCACTATTATGTGACTACTACACACTGTACTCTCCACGTCACTGTCATTTAATTCAACGATTAAAATAACTCGTGGTATCGAGGATTATTCTCCTATACTCGTACTAGCTCTATTATTGAAATATTGATTATGATATTATTTCTGTTACAAATTCAAAACTTTTATCGAGAATCTAGTGTAAATGAAAATGTATAAAAATATAACCTAGATTTCAAAAAAGTATAAAAAATTCCCGTAAAATTGAAAAAATGACCTAAAAATGCTACAAAATGACCCTAAATCCATAAAAGTACAAAAAATGCAAAAAAAAGCAAAATAAAAACTATATATTTGGACTCGTATATGACCAAATCACATTTTGTGCTTGAAAAGCTATGTCCTGTAAATCCTAAAAAAAATGCAAAATCCTATACTATCCTAGCCCTAATTATAATATATATATATATATATATATTAAAATAGGTACGTGTCAGTAAAAATATTGAACCCCCCCCCCGAAAAAAATTTCTAGGCACGTCCCTGCTTATACCTACAAATAGGTTGTTAAAAACTTAAAATACAAATTTATAAATTATTAGAAAACTAAAAAAAATAAAATGTTTAGTTGTATAATTGATACATAATATTCTATTTTATAATGAATGGTTGTCAAGGCCGGATTTAAACATTAGGAGGCCCAGGGCAAAAATATTTTGGGGCCCTAAATGGTACATAACAAAAATTGCATACCTACCTAAACTTATACCATGCGTAAAATATATTTATAGTTACAACTAAAAATAACTATGTTAAATAATGTTGAACAAGTCATACAGTAATATATTATTTATTTTATTAATAAAAAAATATAATCTAAAGCTAAAATGTATTTAATTATATAATTAATATATTAATAAACTGTACCAAAAATTTGTATTTATATTTTTAATAAAGAAAATAGTCAATTAAAAGTTAAGATTATTATTACAGTCATCAACCTATTATGTTTACATAGAAAATAGAATATTATAAATTGCATACTTTTCTTGATTTCTTTTCTGCAAAGTCATCTAAAATATCATCAAATGACAGATTATCCAACACATCACTTTCAATGCTCATAACTGATAAAAAGTTCAAACGATCTTCATTTATTGTAGTTCGTAATCTATTTTTTTATTATTTTCAATCTTGAAAATGTGCGTTCACTACTACAATAAATTGGTGACCATAATTACTAAATACATGCGTAATGCGATTTCAAAATTTGGAAAAGCTGATATTACGTCTTTTTCAATTAACGTTTTGTACATAAAATGCTCATTACTCATTTCTGCAAACCAAATTGCAATTTTTTTATATTTCTGATTCGAGTCTCGGGGGCCCCTAAAATTTGGGGGCCCGGGGCATATGCCCTTAATGCCCCTCCCCGTCAAATCCGGCCCTGATGGTTGTATATTATTAAGTTATAAATATTAACTCGGAAAACGATACATTTCCAAACAAAAGATCTGTTTCACTTTTATCGTATCGTATTTATTAATAAACACGAGGTACCCTAGCTGTGACGAACTATACTTAATAACAGTACCTACAAATAGATATGAGATGTTAAATAGATAATATTACATTGTAATTTGTAGGTAATCCAATAATAAAAATATTTTGGGATAACTATTTGGTAAAACGAATAGTGAATACTATATAGCAGCGGTTCTTAACCTGTGGTCCGCGGCCCCCTGGGGGTCCGCCATCCTCATGTAAGGGGTCCGCGGTAGCCTTAACACCTAACATAAGCCAATATGTGACATGAGTGCATTATTACAATATTTTTGGATTATTATTTATTTTTTCATATAGAATTATAAAATATATCTTATATTGTAAGAGATAAACCTCTCTAATCTTTATTGCATCGATGAAAATTTAAATTTGGATCTGAACTACGATTAAAGCTCCAAGTATTGAGCCCGATGTTCAGAAACTCGTAATTGAAATGCAACATCAAACATCGCATTAAGACTCAATAACTACCTAAGTAAATAAAAATTAAATTTAATAAAACAATATATATTATATATTTTTTAAATTAAAATGTTTTATGATGTTTAAGTATAAAATTAAAAATGAAGTTTAATAAAAATAAATATTAATGTGTATATTAGTTTGTTATGTCTACTTCTATAATTTGTAATATGAAATACTTATTATAATTTTGGTTATGATATCATGAGATGTTTTGTAAAAAGTTACCTATTCAACAAAAAATTAACTAAGCCGATAAGTCATATGCAAAATAAATAAATAACAAAAAATTGGTAGGGGGTCCGCGATTTCTAAAAATCTTTCATCGGGGGTCCGTGTTCTACAAAAGGTTAAGAACCGGCACCGCTGCTATATAGTATCTATATCTACCTAATACATTGATTATCGCGACTTCCTGTACACACCGTGTCATTCTCACACTACACAATAATTTATTACTTTTTGTTATTATTGCCACCCAAAAATCAAATGGAGCAAAAAAAAAAAAAAAAATGGAAAAATTAGTTATTAATAATAGTATAATTATTTTTTTTAAAAGAAGCCCGAATCTGACGTAAGTATTACAATTTTTAATTATTCAAAATACTAAACATTATTAGGCCCAGAATTAAATGTTTTAAAATCGTACAAAATATGTATGTATTTTATACACTTATTATTTATTAGCAGGGCTGTGAATTTAATGCATTTGCATGTTTTTTTTGCTACATCATAAAAGAAAATGGATTCGGCCAAAATTTGAATTGTGTTACTTATAATTAAAATACGAAATCTTATAGTGCATATTTTTGCATATTTAACTAGTTAGGGCATATAAATGCATGTTTTTATACTTTTTTCGTATTAATGCTTTTTTCTTAATATTTATACTTTTTCGGTTAATTTGGTCTAAAATATAAAATATATAATATGAACATTTTATTCTATTTTTAGTTGGGTTGACTACACGTAAATTCGGGTATAAATAGTTGTTTTCTTATTTTGCCGAATATTGTCCAAGACCAGTATTATTATTGTATTGTTGTGGTCTATAAATATAAATAAATGGAAAATAATATTTACTTATATTAACTTGCACTTGATGCCTGATGGACAACAATTGTAAAAATAATACCTTTTTGTATTTGTTCGATGCGATCTCCGATCCGTGATGTGCGTGTGTTCGTAATTCGAGTGTTATAGTTTTGTTTTGTTTATTTTATTATTTTATTGCGCCTAATCAGTACCTACTAGCTCCTTATTTATATTTCTGGTTGTACTGTATATTTTAAAATGCCAAAAGAAAAAATATTGGAAATATATTTACAACAGACAGTACAATTTTATTTTGTACAGTATGCAATATTAAAATTGCGAGTGATAAACGTTTTTCTGTAACACAACACATAGCCACTGAAAAACACCAAAGAGGAGTTAATCGTACAGAAAACAAAAAAAAAAAAACTCAGCAACTTATCTTAAAAGATTCGTCATTTAATAATGATTTATGTAAAGCCATGCTTAGTGCTAACATCCCGTTAAATAAATTAAGTAATACATATTTCAAACAATTTTTGATGAAATATACGGGACAAAATATTCCAGATCAAACAACATTACGCAAAGTTAATGTTGACCATTGTTACCAGGAAGTTTTAAACGAAATAAGACAAAAAGTAGAGGGAAAGAAAATTTGGGTCTCAATAGTGAGACAACAGATGCCGAGGGCCGCTTTATTGCTTCAGTTATTATCGGTACATTACTCCTCGATCGTCCTGGTGAAATTTTTTTATTTAACCTCGAACAATTACAGAAAACAAATCATAGTACAATATGTTCCCTATTTGAAAATTCACTTTATTTATTATGGCCTGACGGAATAAGACGAAACGATGTATTGCTGTTTTTAAGTGATGCTGCGCCTTATATGGTGAAGGCTGGTGATACATTAAAAGTGTTGTTTTCAAAAATGGTTCACGTAACTTGTACTTCCCATGGATTACATAGAGTCACTGAACAAATACGTATTCAATTTCCAAAAGTTGATAAACTAGTAGCAAATGTTAAACGAGTACCTAATCAAAAAGGCGCCTTATCGTGTTCAAAAATTTCATACTGATGCACCAAATATATCACTAGTCACTACCTCCTGAACCTATTCTGACACGTTGGGGTACGTGGATTTCTGCCGTATTATATTATAGTGAAAACTTTCAAACTGTAAAAAACATAATTGAAAGTTTTGATGAGAATGATGCGCTTTCCATAAAAAATTCTCAAAAATATTTTAAAATTCCTCAAATGAAAAGAAACTTGACTTTTATACATTCGAATTTTGCATATCTTCCCATAGCTATAACGCGTCTACAAAAACAAGGTATACCCTTATCTGAAGGTATTGCAATCATACAAGATATTTCATCAAAGTTTAGTCAATTAACAGGTACCGCTGGAATTGATATTAATAAAAAATTACAAACAGTTCTCGATAAAAACAAAGGATTTCAAATTGTTTGTAATATTTCAAAAATATTAACTGGTGAAGAAGAGAATGTAGGTGATTTGGATATACCAGAAGATTTAACCAGTAGCGACATGGCGAATTTTAAGTTTGCACCAATAACATCCGCAGATGTAGAACGATCGTTTTCTTTATATAAGAATATATTGGCACCAAACAGGAGGTCTTTCAAGTTTGAAAATCTCAAAAAATCATTAATCGTACAATGCAATAATTACTTTAGAGGTAAAATAATAAATATTAAATTTATATTTATATTTATTTTTTTTATATAGATGCCGTAAATGACGATGATGAAGATCGCAATTAATTTAAATTTATATAAACATGTAATACCTATACATTTTTAATAATTATATTTAGTATTTAAAAAAATAATTTTTGTTGTTTTTTGTATATTTTTGAAAAATTAGTACATATTTTACGGAATTTTAATAGCATATTTTTATGCATGTTTTGATATTTTTAGTGCATATTTTGATATTTTTTAGTGCATATTTTCATGCATATTTTGACATTTTTTAATGCATATTTGCATGCATATTTAATAGCTTTTTGGTGCATTAAATTCACAGCCCTGGTTATTAGCATTACAACTCGCATGAAAATAATGCAAAATTAAAAAAACACCAGTTAAAAATTGAAATTTAACCTTTTCTAGTAAATATCTAATAATTGAAATATTTAATTTTCAATTAGGTAGTATTAGAGCAGAAAATGTTTATTGCATTTTATTGCTGACCGCAGTTCATTCAATAGCTGTTATGTCATATTAATTTTTATCAACATTTTTAATGAGTTGAAAAAATAGAATTTAATATTTTATGATAATTAAAAAAAAAAAAATATTATTTTATTTTACCAGTACATTTTCTTGTTTATTATTTAAGGAAAACACAGAGAAAAAAGATCATATTATAGATGAACCAGATGTATCATCTCATGTTGAAAATGAAAATTTGATTCAAACTATCTAAGAAACAAATAAGGTTCATAATTAGTTTTTACTTATATAATACTCTATAATTATGTATGATCCAGGCACGTATACACTGGGACTGGGGTTTCACCCCCCCCCCCCGATTTTTTAAAAAGTTGTACGAGGTGTGTTCAATAAATACCCAGACTAAAATTATTAAAAATTATATTTCAAACTTACAAATTATTTAAATGGATCACCTTCAAAATAGTGTCCTTTAGCATCAATACAATGCTCCCAACGGTCTTGCCACTTTTTGAAACACCTCTGAATTTCCTCTATAGGTATAGCCTTTAGCTCTTGTGTCGCGTTATGAATAGTTTCGTTAACGTCTTCAAATCTGTGGCCTTTGAGGGTACTTTTCAGTCTCGGAAACAAAAAAAAATCACAGGGAGCTAAGTCGGGTGAATATGGTGGATGAGGTACCACTGGTATATTTTTAGATGTCAAAAATTCACGTACGGAAAGTGCAGAATGCGCCGGTGCATTGTCGTGGTGCAAAAACCACGACTTTGATTTCCACGCTTCTGGTCTTTTACGGCGCACTTTCTCTCTTAATATTTCTAATACTTGTTTATAGAACACTTGATTTATTGTCTGACCTGTAGGTGCAAACTCATAATGAACTAAACCAAAAAAATCAAAAAAAACTATGAGCATTGCTTTGATGTTTGACCGGACCTGACGACATTTTTTTGGACGAGGTGAATTTGCGGTCTTCCATTGCGATGATTGGACCTTGGTTTCGGGATCATATCCATACACCCATGTTTCATCGCCCGTAATTATTAATTTGATAAAACTTGGGTCATTAGAAACCCGATTTTTTAGATCCAAGCACACTTCAATGCGATGTTCCATTTGCTCCTCGGTTAACAATTTTGGCACTAATTTTGCGGACACTCTTTTCATGCCCAATTCATCTGATAAAATCGAATGACAAGTACCAATTGATATGCCAACTTCATTAGCTACTTCTCTGACAGTTAATCTTCGGTCGGATCTAATTTTGTCTCGAACTAGAGTAATGATATCATTTGTTTTTGATGTTGATGGACGCCCAGGACGATGGTCATCTTCAATGGATATACGACCTTCTTTAAAACGTTTGAACCAGTCAAAAGTTACACAACGGCTTAGTGCAATATCTCCAAAAGCCAATTTTATCAATTCAAAAGTTTCCGTAGCATTTTTACCAATTTTGAAACAAAATTTAATACACGCGCGTTGCTCCGAAATATTATCCATTGTGAAATCGTGATTTTATACAAAACGACCAACTTCGAACGCGTATTGTCGATGACTGATTTGAGATAATGATTATTATTATATACTGAAATAATGGTCATTATCTCTAGTTTATTTTGGTGCAATAACATTTCCGATAACATTAAATGTTTTTCTACAATAATTTTAATCTGGGTATTTATTGAACACACCTCGTACATTTTACCCGACACATTATATTATTATATTTATTTATTTTTAAAAAAAAATGTAGTGTAATTTCATGTGTAATTAATTTGGTAAAAATACTATGCACACTTCCCATTTCTACGAGTACACCAGAAAGAATGTTTTCTGCCCTTAAAAGAATAAAAACTTATCTTCGAAACAGTATGTCAGAGGTTATTAATTATAATAGCTGTGAGTCTATGCTTGATAAAATATATTTTCATAATATCTAATAAGTAAAATGTTTTAATTTGTTTGTAGAAAAGACTTAATGGAATGACAATGTTAGCAATTCATTATGATATTACATTTTTAAACGAAAAGCAAACGATGAACTTGCCAAAAAGCCTAGGAATCTGGACATAATACTGTAAAATGAAAACAATTTATAGCAAATTTGTTAATTCGTATGTGTATTATACAATTTTAATATATAATAGATATGTAATGAGTTATAATATATAGATAAGTGGGGTGTTGGGGGAAAAGCCTCCCACAAGTTAGTCATAAAAATTAAAACTTTTTTATATCCCCCCCCCCCCCATAAAACATTCTTAATTACTCCTTTGAATAAAAATAAGGTCTCACCTCATGGACCAGATGACCAATGGTTTTATTTATTTTAAATAATACACGCAGATGTCAAATAAAAAAGAGGAACGATTTTATTGAAGAACACCAACGTACAACAACAGTAATTTAAGGAACAACACATTAATGTGATGGGCGATTCACAACGACCGTAAACAACGACAAATAATATAAACGAATCACTTAATGTGACAAAAAAAAAACAAAATTAATATAATATTGAAAAAAAGGTTGTGTGTTCTCACTAAACGACACAGAAGGACAAAAGCAAGAGAAAAAATTCACGTAATTAATGAATGGTATTAATAATATAGGTAAATAATAATTGAGCGTTGGCCGTACAGGTATAATCGCGATAGTAATTTACATACAAAAACGATGAAACAAAGACGATTTAAATAATAAATAATAATAACACATTGGAAAATACAATTAAAATTCACAAAATTATTACGGGACGATAAAGAATTCATCGCTGGCCGTCGTTGCAAATTGCGATAATATCTCGCGTATAACGTGAACAATTAGGGGTAAACTTTTAAAAAAAAACAAGGTATTTTCAGTTCTATTTTTAGCCCAAACGTTGTCAACTTTTTAAAAACATGGTAATACGTCAATAATAAATGGTGAAAATTTCAAGTTTTTAGCAACATTATTTTTGGAGTAACGACGAGATTACTAAAGTCAAATTAATAATAGTTTCGTTAACAGCGAATTTCGCCACTTTTGATCCATTTTAGACTGTTTTTACGCTTGCCTGGCGTTAATAAACCCTTTAAGTACCCTTCAAGTAAGGTGGTACACCTAATCGAATTTTCGATCTATAGAGTTGCTGGATAAAAATTGTGGAGAAAGTTTTAATTGAGTAAAAAGTGTTTCCAGATAAAAAAAAAAAATAAACATCGTTGTAAAACCATAAGATCCTTCGCTTCACTCAGAATCTAAAATGTATGCTATATGCACCATAAGATTATATAATAAAATAATTTACGAAAACATGAACAATTTTAAAGGTGGAGGCCATCCAGTGATAGAACTTTCTAATTCATTATTTGAATAATAAAAGAAAAAAACAAATTATATGAAATTTCGTTTTTTGTCACAGTTGGAAAATTAAGTGGGTAATAATTATTAGTAAATGTCTTTTTTTTTTATTATTATTTGGGATGGTCAAATGCCCCCCTCATTTCAAAAAATGAAATGTCGTCACTACTTGGAAAACATTTGATGTTGATGGAACAGTACCGTCGGTATAGACGTTTAAAATTTTTAACGAAAATGAATAAAAGAATGTTTAGTACTTTTATATTGTACCTTTTCGGACGCGGAACGAATGCCGCCAAAAGCACGGACGTTACAAGTGCGTATATGTCAAAGCTCCGAGCGGCGCTTCCCTCCTCCGCAATCCTGTGCCACCGACGCCGGCCGGCACGCTGGCCATCGGCCGTCGTAAACAATTGTTACGTCGAGTTTTCTTTTTTTGTCTTTGTCCAACGGCTGAACGTAGCGTAACGTCCGCGCTATCGTTCCTGTGTGTCAAAAAAAACCTCGTGTGAACACGAGGTGTCAGTGAGTCGAGCTGTGATCAGTGGCCACGAGCGGTATCTAGTATAAGGATGTATATATATATAAATAAATAAATAAATATATATATATATATATATATATATATATATATATATATATATATATATATATATATATATTATATTGCGTGTGCGTTACTCGCGTGGATCCACAGGCCATCAACGTCGAGCGACCAGCCAAAGTGTTGTCCGCTGTCGCCGTTCCACACAGCCGCCGAGCCACGCAGTATCCGTAGCAGAGTCAGGTCTATCATTTATTTTTGGTCCCACGTGTCAGTGGGCTGTATATATAATTATTGTTCACCAGCTGTGTAGTGTTAAGTTTATTATTATTATTATTTTGGGCGCCTGCTATTTGAATGATTGTTTATATTATATCATGGTTATTGCCAATTATACACTGTTTCCTATACTACAATTCTGAGTTGTCAATAAGTATATGTATTGGGTAACCATTGGCGGCGATGGGGGTGTGCGAGCTGTGCGGTCGCACAAGGCCCCGCGCTTCCTGGGGCCCCGCAGTTCACAAAAAGTCGAGCAGAAATCTGTAGTTAATTTACGATGTATTATGAAAAATCGGGGCCCCGGAATAAAATTTACAATTATGAATCCAAACACCGTTTGTTATTGTCAAATACAAAATTAAATTAAATTTTACAATGATATAGTCGTAAACTTTTTTTTTATTTATAGATTGTTCAAACATCCTTACAGGTATTTTATATTAATTAATTAATTATATACATGAAAAAAAAACCCACTCTTTGAATAAAAAAAAACTGTGATGCTTATGCACTTTAAATGCAATCTACAGTCGTTAAATAGTGGTTATGATGAAAATCTGCTCTAAAAAGTTTTAAAATACAAAATTTTGCACCTAATTAAAAATTGAATACCCCCCAAGTAGGGGCCTCGCAAATCATGTGCCGCACAGGGCCTCGCGGTCACTAGAGCGGCCACTGTGGGTAACCCGTACCCGCTCCAGTTCAACACATGACGCAAGTCGTTGTCGACAACCGCCATCCCGTAGGATCGGTTGCGGCGCATCACAGTACCTATTTATTATTTTATACACTGAGAACGAAAAACGCTCGTCATGCTTATACATGTGTTAAAATATATACCTACGTATGATACTTACAATATTAAAATCTAATTCTGTGATAACACTACGGAATTTCTTCAATTTTGAAAAATAGTTTTTTTCTTAATAACTTAATTCGATAAGTACTCATCTAAAAAAGAAATATTGTTTATGAGCTTAGAGCTTTCACTTTAATTTTACGACAGTTATGAGTATTATAATATATACTAAATAAGAAAAAATATTGTTTGAATTCTTGTAAATCAATCATATTCATATACGAATTCAATCTGTGAAATTCTAAGAAAAAGTTCCTATTAGTCTGTGAGTGAAGCGATCGGCTTCCTAGAGTGTCTAAAGTCTTATATTAAAAGGACCCAGATGGAAATACTACCCAGGAACCCAAAGTGTTTTAAATCTGGTCTTGATGACAATTTTCTAGTCCAACCATCAACGGTCAAAATGAAAAGAACCTACAATTTTAAAAGCGGTGATATATATTACATAGCGACATACAAACACAAGTTACGACCCGTAAAGTTATCGCCAATATCGAGTTTATTGTTCAAAATATGAATGATAAAATGTGAAACTTTAATCGTACTTACAGGCGCAACAACTCCGTCCATAGCGTGTACGATGTATACCTATGCAGTAAGGCGCACGATAACTGTTTATAATAATAAAAATGTAGACTAAATCTAGTAATAGTATACACATAGGTGTAATATAATGTATATATATATATATATATATATATATATATATATATATTTATTTATATCAATTTTAATAAAAATAATTTATAGGTATAATAATTTGAACCTAATCTTTCGTATACAATTTTTCCACCTATGACTTAACGTCTTCGCTATTTGATATATTAATTTTAACACCCCTCGCATCTCGCCGCTCTCGTGCCCCTTTGATTTTAGCGCCCAGTGTCTTCGCACCTGCCGATCGTGTATAAAGACTGTCCTGAATGTACAACATAACTCTTGATGTTAACTTAACGAAAAAAAGTCTTTGACTTAAGTTAAATTGTTGTTAAAGTTTAACCGGGAGCCCATTATTATGCATTAAAAATTAGAAATGTTCATTAGTCCGAAAATACAATTGATAATAACTTCATCGAATCAAATTATATTTATGTAAGTTATAACAATGATTTAAAAGTGAATTTCGACTTTATTATTGCCTAGTATGGCAAACTAAAATTGTTTTTGATAAATATTCAAATTGTTGTGTTTTGTAGGTGTTTACAGTTTTAATTTCTCTATACACGACCTGCCACCAGTGGCGTAGCGTGGGTTCCGAGAAAACGTAAGCTGTAACACTAATTTATTGAAAATAAATATATATAATCAAATATATTTGTTTCCAACACATTGGCCAAACACTGAAACACGACATTATGAGTCGCACGCGCACAGACTGACGTCGTTGACTGGCTCATGCAGAAGGAGAACACACGACGCACGGCTGCCGTTAGCAGGTGGCAAATTAACTGGGGGGGGAATTATTTTGCCCCCCCCCCTCTACCATCAGTTATAATTCAAATTTTAATTTAATTAAACTAATAAAATACTTTATTTCTAAATATTAAAAATCTTAACATATATTTTCTACATTTTGTATGAAACATCATACAATTGCATCTATGTGTACTTAAACAATACATAACGTTTATTCTGTTATTATATTGTCTATACTGTATACATTGATTCGAAAAATTGCAATATATTTCTTGTTATATTAGACAATATTTGAGCATTAAAATGTAAAAGTGGAAATACAAATTAGAAAGAAAAGCTAAATTTTTTGAGCCCTTCAAAATAAATTGATGCACACAGTTCTCAAATTTGATAAGTGTTGGCTTTGGAGTTTTTCGCTAAATCGTTGAAATTTTAGTTAAAAATAAATACTGCTCCCCCCCCCCCCTAGAATTTTTCCCGAGTTACGCCACTACATTGACACGCATCTTCTCTTCGGCATTTAAAATAAGAGGAAACAGTCGGGCCGCTTAAGGTTTAGAGTAGGCCAGTGGCAAAAGGTGCGAGGTGGGAATTTCCTAGATGACAGCAACTGCGAATTTAGCGCTACCTCAGTACCATGGACTAAAATTGAACTATTACTATAATTTAATATCATGATATGATTACTATTTACTATTAAAATTTAAAATGTTCATGCTATTTAGTAATTAGTATTTAGTATTTACTATAATGATTAATGAATAATGATGTCATACATCATAATATTATTAATATATATTATTATATAATATGTAGTATTTTAAAAAACAAATTAAACACGATGTGTATTAAGTAAATATTATAATGTAAAATAAGTAGTGTAAACCTAACTTTAAATAATAATAATTGGATTTGAAATTGGAGGGAAAGTCATGAAGTAGATATTAATGATTCCTATATGTAAACCTAGATAGAGTGCGATTCGCATTTGCTGTCATCTCCGGGATTTCCACCCCGCACTCCTTTAAGGACTACTCGAAACCTTAACGGGTCCGGTGATAAGGCTTTCGTTTCCAGTCCATACTATCATTACTAACTTAGTCCGTGGTTTTGATCATTTGTGTTCGTCGCAGTGTTTTATTTATTATTTCACGATACTGGTTCGCGTCCCTGCGCTGTGCATATTTCGTTTCGGATGTTAACCACGCTGTGCGTATTCCAAGAGTATACAGTTTAAAATGAATGCACGACGCGGCCGGTACACACCCAGAGACATTTCGCCCGTAAGAAGAAATCCTAAAGGAAAAGTAAGAATATTTGAATGATTATGATCGTATTATACATTGTACTGTGATATTTACTGTATTAAATCATATCATTACCTACTATGACCGATGTTTTTATTTTATTTTAGCCTATCTGTGTTGGCCAAAAATTAATGATTGTAAATATGTACAAATCGAAGGTGGCCCAGCGAGCAAGAGGTAACGGGCCACGATTGAATGAAAATGAAACGTTGAAGCAAATATCACAAGAAAGTGGTATCGGACTCGTGAGTGTGAAGGCTATTTTGTCGGAATATCGAGAAAAAAAGACTTTTTCGTCTTCAAATAAAAAAACCAGACCAAAAGTGTCAGACAAAGTAGACGAGATTCAAAAATATGGAATCAGGCAAATAATTCAACAGTTATTGGACAACGACGAGAGTCCGACGTTAACCAACATTTTGAAAGCGATGAATGCAGATGATAGCTTACCAAAATTGTCTAGAACATCACTGCATAGACTTCTGAAACATATGCAAGTCATGGATATCCGTAAGTCTGGTAATTATAGTTTTAACGGTTCGAATCGCTCGCTTAATAATACTTTTAGGGATACGAGTTCAGACTCCGATTCCGAATAAATCTTTTGACAATTAATGTTAGTATATATTGTTTTTAAGTAGGTATTTTATAGTACCAATTAAGTAGATACCTGTATTGCTCATATCTATATTATTTACTATTCTAAATACATATTACTTAGGGTTTTAAACTAATCCTAAGATTATATTGTTTGTTTTTATAATTTTATGATGTCGACAATATTAAATTTAGAAATTATTTGTATTTCTAATTTCATTAGTAATTGTATTTATTGTTTTTAAATATATTTTTTTTTATATTATTAATCCTAAAATCGTGTAAATTATTCATTTCAATCATTCGTTATTGATATTATGGGTTTTTTCATTACTACTGAAATAAATATTTTTTTTCAATTTGCAATTTCATAAAACGGAAAAAAAATTTATCGCTCTGTATAATACTGTAAAATTATTAACTGATATTCATTGTCGCATCAACCAATACATGATGTTTCATTATTCGAGCCGCTAGGGCTTATCAGTTGCCGCGCGACAGAAATGTCAGACGTGCCGAGGCGTGGAAAATATATAAATACGACTCTATCGTTTTGTACCCACGATCACGACGAAGGCTTTGTAAAAATATGGTTCGAGTCTTTGTTCTTCGGACCGACGCGTCGTTTTCTCGACGTTTTAGCCGTGAGTTGCCTACACTGATCGCCGTTTATCAGGTACCTCTATCAGGTTATTCAGGTTTATCAGGTACCTACACGGTCGTCCTCACTCCTCATTAACCTTCCGTCCGTCGGTCGCGGCTAGAGTCGACGCGATTTCTTCCAAAGCGTTTCTTACACGTCGACCTCGGGCCGTAATTCCGCCTGTCGGATATTAATTCGCCTGTGAAATCGAAACGGCCGTTGGTTTTCCGACAAAAGTCACGTGCGACGAACAACAATCGGAAAAACCGGAGGTGACGCGCGCACGTCCGAGTCCCTCCGGCGGAGATGTCTGCAACAGGCGAATCCCGTCTGAGCCACGACCCAACCAACGGACACCAGCCTGTCAAATCCTATCCGGACGAGCCACAGATGCCCAACACGGTTCCTTCAGCGAATTACATCTCAGCTGGTCTTGTGAGTACACCGCGCGAACTTCTTTGAAAAATAATTGACGTCGCCCCGGACATTTAAAACGTGTGTCAATGTTCTGTTTAGAAAACTGTATTCGTGTACTTTCCGTTCAGTGCCGTTGGTTACGTAATCGGTCTCCATCGTAAAAACATCCGTCGCATTATCAAAAGTACCGGCGTGTCTTTAATTGTCTGTAGTGAAACAAAACGTTTTCCAGACGTGTTGGATGACTCATTCAATTCACAAGAATGGCAAAAATTAAAATTTACCGGCTCTTTTATTGCGATAAAGAATGTAAAATTGTAATACTATTTGATTTTTATTTATGGGTTTTTTTTCAATTTAAATATGATTTTTTTAAAGGCTCAAAATATGATATTTGAAAACTTGAAAAAAAATTTTATTTCTGAACCAACGGCCAATGAAAACATTCAAATAATAGTTGAAATGTGTGTGCCAAAAAACAAGATTAGTCAAATACTTGGTCATAATAGATGGATAATCAGTAGATTGGAATTGACGACTGGATCTAAAATTGTGCCTTTTCACTCAGGCAAAAATTCTGTTGATGGCACTTCTCCTCTATTCATCATTGGTGATTTCGAAAATACTCAAGTAGTATAATGATTATTTTTAAACTTTTTCCTTTTATTAAAGCACTAATCAATATATATATTTTTTTATTTTAGTCAGCTCAAAAGAAAATTCATTGGTTATTGCAGGAAACAAAATAATGATGGCCAAGAACCCTAGAAAATAATGCTACAGGGACAAAAATTTCGTTAGTCTTAAGTACATTGATGTCAGAATTTCTTCTTTCAACTTGCAATATTCTTAGAACATGATTACATTAGAATATGTATTAGAATAATTTATTGTTTGTTGTGTTTAATAGTTTTTAAATTGATGTACATGGATAATCTACTAGAGAAATGTTGACAATGATTTTCCGTTAGAAATCACTAGGTATTTACGATTTATTCTTTTAAATTTAATATTTTTTAAATTTTGTTTTCTGAAACAAACACATTTTATTAAGTAATTTATAGTATAATTCGTTCTGTCCATGAAATTTTTAACATACGCTACAATTTGGTAACCACATTTTGTATCATCAGCATATCAAATGTTATTTAAGAATTCACCTTAATGCCATCTTCAATTTCTTCTAAAGTTTCACTGAAATTATATTCCAAATATATATTAAATAACAATGGCGACGAACAACACTATCTCAACTCTGTGCTTGATTAAGACATTCTCTGAGAACTCTCCATCGGT
The DNA here is from genome assembly GCA_027580255.1 of Therioaphis trifolii. Taxonomy (NCBI): domain Eukaryota; kingdom Metazoa; phylum Arthropoda; class Insecta; order Hemiptera; family Aphididae; genus Therioaphis; species Therioaphis trifolii. Next base: position 56,149,339 of record CM050405.1, on the reverse strand, counting down.
GTGTATATTGTTATTTGATTCCAATATAGATTACTTATAATTCTAAAATCTCCATTATTCAATATTTCTATTAGCTTGTTGTGTTGTACATTATCAAACACCTTTTGATAATCATTGAAACATGCATAATATATTCTGATTAACATCTCTGGCTCTTTGAAATAATTCTTGTAAGCTGAATCTTTTGTGCCCATTTCATTTCTGAAACAAATTTGTGTATTCTTCAATTGTTTTTCATATACTCTAAATATCCTCTAATGAATTTTTTAAAAAAAATTGTTTTAGTAACTCATAAGACTGATAGTATGAATATCGTAACAACGTTTTTCACTTGCCTTTTTAGGCAATGAAACTAATGTAGCTTTTAGCCATATTTGAGGTTTCTCCTTGGAAGCATATTATATTCTATTGAATAACTTAGTGAGCCATGATACATCTTCTGCATCTATTAGCTTCAAAAATGCACCATATATATTATCTGGACAAGGAGATTCGTATTTTTTAATTTGAGGCATAGCTCTTTCTACTTTTGTCGTTACAGAGAAGTTGTCCATCTGACCAATATTAGGTACCCTTTCTGGTCTACTTGTATCTTCACAAAAATAGAGGAAAGAAAGATAGAGTCTACCTAGCTGTCTAATTTTACATGTTAAATATTTATAGTTTACAATTAAGACTAGATTTACTAAGTAATTTATTGTGTAGAAAAAAATATTTACACTAAGTTTGTGAAAGTATACATTACAGTACATTATAAGTTTATTTGTTGTAAAGTTTGAATAAATGTTATGAAATAAATATAAAACACCTGATATTTTTTCTTAATATAATTATTGTAGTTGAATAAAATTTGAAATTAAAAAATAATTATATCAAATTTCATAGAAATGATATGTTCTCAAGACAATTTATCATTGAAATAATTCAACATAATATTAATTTCTGGCAGAATCATTGGGTTTTTAACATTGTACATATGTATTATTTATTTATTCATGTAAAACTGAAGTTTAGCGTGTAGAGTTTAATATTGTAATATGCTAATTCTAATCTTAAAAAAATGTATGTTCTAATATGTTTTCAATTATCAACATATATTATGTATTGTAGTTGCCTTAGTGGTACATACATAAGTGAATATTCCTATTATTTGGAATGACTAACAGTTATTGTTAATATGAATACTAACTTTTACTTTTCTTTATTACACATAGTAACTATAGTGCCCTACATTAGATCAATATAGTGTATGAAAACACTTATAGGTTAGGTAGAATATATTGGGTTGGTGTAACGCAATGTTAATCGCAGTCATGAATGAGTGCTGCGGTTAAGTAGTGTCCTGCATCGCTAACACCTGGATGGGTGACTAGTGTTTAGTGATGCAGCCATGCCCTTTGTTCCGTCGAAAAAGTAATGTAAAAGAGCAGTTCCCTCTCAGTCACCTCATAATACAAAACAAAATGTACAATATAGTACTACAATACAATTATATTAGCACAAAACTACAATCTTTATCTCTTTTTAAGTTAATTTATACAATATCAAAAATTAATAACAATAACAAAATTATGAATGTAATATACTTTTTTTTCTCAAATATACATTACAAATTAAAACACTATAATTAAAAGTATAATTAGTAGAATTAATTTACCCCTAAGCAATGCTTGTGACCCATTATAAATGAGTTATACAAAGTTTTATGATTTTCTACAATATAATATAATGATATTCAAAACTTAAAATTAAAGTTCACTAAACAGCCAGTTAACAGTAGAATTCTTATTAATTATATAATTAAATTTTTATTTAAATTATCGAAAATACTTTGTTTGAGATACAAAGACATTGAATTAAAATTTGATGGACCTAAAATAATTCAAAAAATGCTTACCAATATTTTCTTTGTACACTCAACTTGTAAATCATACGCTCTACATTCACATTTATTGATATTTTTAAAAACACTTAGTATGGTAAATTGTTTATACAGAAGCCTGATCAGCAAAACCTTTAATTTTTTATAGTTGGAAACTGAGGAACCTTTTAAATCATACTTATTTAGACAGATTCTTACAATCAAATTTTGTTGCGTTATTAATGTCCTCAATACTTTGTCAGTACAACCTCCCCATACTTTTAAACTATATTGCAAAATTGTTTTGTATAATGCACTATAGATAGTACACACTATGTCTTTGAACAACATTTTATTTAGTGTATATATTTTAAAAATAACAGATCTTAAACGCATAACCAAATCCGTTACATGTATAGTCCACCGTAAATACGAACCGTAATAGTCAATGATTAAACCTAAATATTTAACTCTTGTACTTGGATTATTTTTTGACTGTTATAAGAAGCTAAGAAGACATTTTATGGGCCTATCACAGGGGTGTATAACTATTTTGTCTATTGGTACATAATTATTTGTTTTAGAGAATGCATTTTTACCTATATTTAAAGTGAGTTTTTGTTCAGACAGCTTAATAAATACCTTGTTTACTTCAACAGTTGCTTTACATTTAACATTATCCCATGCATTACTTGAGAATAGTAAGCATGTATCATCTGCATAAGAAACAACTTGTCCGTCTATATCTATATTACACATTTCGTTAATATATAGTAAGAACAAAATGGGACCTAAGACACTGCCTTGAAGGACTTCAAACGTTATTGTATTTTCATCACTACGTATACCATTTATGAATACCATCTGTTTTCTATTTTTTTGATAACTTTTGAACCAGTCTAAATTTTTATTTTGTATGCCTAGGCCTGGGAGGATATTGATTAGGTTTTTTTAATCAACTGTATAAATGATTTTTCCAAATTTAGGAATACAGCTAAGACTTATTTATTATTATCGAGTTTATTATATATATATGTAAATTTAGCTGCCTCGTAAAGTGCTTCAGTTGTGTTTTTTCCTAGTTGGAAACAAAATTGATTTTTTTATATCAAATTGTTTAATTCTATTTATAGAATAAGCCTACTTTTAAGATATTGGTCTGTAATTTGATAAATTGTCTTTACTTCCTGATTTGTATAAAGGTTTTGCAATTTCTAATTTAAATTTATCAAGGAAAATACTTTGTTTTGAGCATACCATAAATATATAAGGGAGAGTATCTATAATAATATACTTATAAATTTTTTTAAATATCTTAACTGATATTTTATCAAAACCTGCAGAGCTATCATCTTTTAAACTATTTACAATTTTTAAAACATCTGTAATCATAACTTTTTAAAGAAAATTTTATTAAAAGATGAAGTACATAACATATTATTAACTTTGATAGGAAAGTTTTTGTATATCTGTCTACCAAACCTAAAAAAAATGTATTTAATATAATAGCCACTTTGAAAGGTTGATCCAATGATGAATAAAAATTCATCATTGATGAATGATTTATCAAAAAAAAAAAAATGATTTATCAATGATGATAAAAATCGAATTCTTGAGGATTTATTTGTTGACCATTAATATATTGGGTATTTTTGAACTTCTCATTTGATTTGCTTTTATTTATTCTATTTTCCATTTTCTTTCCAACATTTCAGTTGATTTATTTATACATTTTCATGTCATTTTAGGGTCATTTATTGTTTTAGAAAATTGTTCTTAATAAAAACTATTTTTTTTTGCTGTTCTTGCAAGTGAAGTAAATGAATTATTTATTTAAAGTAATCATTTTGTGATTTTGTGTTATCTGGATGTTTTTTGATTTTTATCAATAACCCAATTTTTTATGTGTAGAAATCAATAAACCTTCTGTTATCCAGTCCTTTTATTTTTTGATAATTATACTAATTAATATTGATTAATTTACCTTTTTTAATAGCATTTAATATTTTTTCATAAAATAAATCATATTTTGAATTCACATTTTAATTTTCATGTAAGAATATTAACAAAGCAATTAACAATAATAATTTTTCATCAATTAACAATATATCTATAAGATCATATTTAATAGAGTTTATTAAAGTATTTTTATTATTATTTTTAACATAATTAGACATTGGTACTTGAAACTCTTTTTTTTTGCTATTTGTTCTTTTACTTTAATTCTTCATTTGTTTTTTATTTAACTAATTTGTATCCTCAGTACCTATTTTCCATAGCTTTATTTTCTTGCTTTAATTTTTCTCCTGTAACTTCTCAATCTTTAATTTTATATTTTAGCTCAATAACTTCATTCTAATTTTCCACTCCTTTTTCTTTATTTTCACAACTTAAACTATTATCTTCAATATCATCTACTAACTATTGACCAATGTGTCTTCTCCATACAATATTTTCATTTTCTAGTTTATTAATTAATATTAGTGCTTCTTTAATAATATCTTTTTCCCATCCTTATTAGGATATGAATAATCTCTTGCAAAAACCTTATCTCATTCCTTCAAATAAAGATTTCTGAACTTTGTTTTTATTTAGACTTATATGTATTTTTAAATAATCCAGTCTTATTTTATGTGTCTATGACATAGGCTAAAACTTTGGAATTTGCCATTTACCATATTATGTGGAGTCATACTTACATAAATAACGTTAAATTTGAGTAGGTACCTACCTACTCAAAGATACATGTTTATTATTACTACTTTTTAATGCTTTTAGCTTACTATTCTTAAATGACTTTACAGTGTTCTCTGCTGAATTAATGGTTGCTGGATGGTTTGGAAGTGATGTCAAAAAAAAGTGATTTCATTAATTTTACAAAAACCTACTGACTCAGCAGACCTAATTTGAGATCAATTGCCTGATTCAATTTTACCGGGTGGTCCGAACATGGCAAATATCACTCTTTAACTTTTCAACTAAAAAACTATTGTTAACTAATTGCATTTCCATTACTTTTGGCCACTTAATATACATATCAGTTTCGTATTAAACCTGGAAAACATGACGAATGAAAATACATACGTAGAAATTATTCGAGTCGATCCGTTGTATTATATACGATAAAAGTCGACAGAGGAGGTGCAATAACGACATGCGTTTCGCTCGCGTTAAAATCGATTTAGACGACATGGAAAAAGACTAGAGGGCTAACATTGGTCGGGGTGCGATTCCTTGTTCATCGTCGCCATCTGTATAGACTCCAGCAGCCGGTCGATGGTGGCCGCCTGGTCTGCGGACTGCTGCCGGAGCAGCGTGACCTCGTCCTTGTGCCGGCCCACGTCGCCGGCCGACCGGCACTGGGCCGCGGACAACTGCACGTTGAGCTGGGCCAGCCGGGCGCTCAGTTCGGTCCGCTCCTGGTACAGCTGGTCGCTCTGGCAGTCCATCCGCGTCTCCTCGGACCGCAGCCAGTTCAACCTGTACAGCATCTTTTTGACGACCGACTGGCGCCGGGTGCCGTCGTCGTCGTCGTCGTCGTCGTCTCCGCCGCAGCCTCTTCCCCCCGTGCCGCCGCCGCCGGCCGTCGTCGTCGTCTTGCCGCCACCGTCGTCGTCACACGCTCCCGCCGCCGCGTCGTCGCCGGTCCCGTCCAACCGGCGGCGCAGGATCTGGCGCTTCAGGTACGCGTCCGGCTCCGCCCGGTACTTTTGCCAGCTGAACGTCGGCATGGCCTCGCGCAAGAACTCCAAGACCACCGTGGCCCGGTTCAGCGCGCGGTCCCGCAGGTACGCGTACTTGTGCCGCACCGACATCTGCTCGTAGGCCAGCCCGTCGCTGACGTGCTCCACCTGGCCGTCGAACACGTCCGACACGAACGTCCTGAACTTGTCCACCATGTCGTCGGACATTCTCATCATCAGCGAACCCTGGTCGCACGTGTACAGCGCCACCTGCAGCGCGACGACGAAACAGAACATTTTTATGTAGTAGGTAATTTTTGCTAGGAGATATCCCACGCCGTTGAACCCGAATTAAGGGGCGGCCGACATCTGTACAATTTTATCTCTTTTCCCCTTAAGGAGCAGTCGGAAGGATAATCTCTACAACACTATGACGGGTCTTGAGAAAAGGGGTCGTGAAAATAATACTATGTAAATAAAGTTTCGTTTGTTACATATCACAGGTTTAGGAAACTTATGACCCACGTTCGAGTGATTAACACGTAGGTACCCGAGTAACTTAAACATGCGACGGGTACATTATAAAATTGATCAAAGCATAGAAATAGTGAACGGGTAAAATTAACTCTATGTATCACGATCACCTGAGTAAGGTTATTGAGGATAGTGTATGAAGACCCCGCGGGCGTAACGGAGAAAGAGTGAGCGATTAACTATGTAAAATATACATAATAATATATCAAGACACTTGTTAAGGTGGGTTACTTCACCAGTAGAAATTAAATAGATAAAGGTTTATTTAGAGACGAATGTTACTTGAAAAAAACTCGACTAGCCACACATATTTTGTATTCTATATATTTTGTACTCAACATGTACCCGTGTCCTGATTACCTAAGCGTATTTATCTGAGATTGACATAAATGAAGAGTCAGTAATCATAACCGTTACACTTCAAAATGTAATTCGCTGCGATTTCAATGGCGATTTTCAACAAAAGATTCCATGTACCTTAAGTTACATTAAAAAAAAAAAAATAGAAAAATGAATGATACGTTTCTAAATTAAAATTGGTCGTGTTCAATTTCTGTTATTTTTTGTTTATATATATATTCATAGATTTATTTAAATTTTGTTTTGTTTAGTGTACCTATATTAAGTGCATTTCTTTATATTCTGTAACCTTTGTTTTAATTAATTTCAATACTAGTCTAATACTTTAATATCTGAGACTTGATTTGTAACTTAGGCGTATAGCACATTTTTCTTATGAACTTCTCAGTTCTTTTATAAATAAACATTTAATAGTGTCATAAGTAGGGCTCGGATGTTGTAGGAAGGAGTTGTATATTTTTCTATATGCTCTCAATTTATAGCAGACCAAGTTATAAATTCGAGCTAAACAATAGTGAGTTCAAAAACGAAAAATTAAAAATGCATGTTTTGCATATTTCGGCAATTTTAGGAAAATAGTGCATATTTCAATGATTTCATGCGCATATTGTGCATATTTAATATTTTTCAAAAAAAATTGATTTTTTTCTTCCTCAACCTATGTATCTTAAGTAATAGGTAGGTATTATATATAAAACTCAACATCATTTAACATAGGTATTTTTGTTGTAACAGTTGACTTTAAATTTAACGATAACGGTAGGTACGATGTGCATTAGTTAATTAGGAAGGTACAATGTGCATAAGTCATACATTTTTATCGCGTCGACATATGTATAACTTTTAATTAGTAATAATACTCCAATGTACCTTGTACCTAAAATACACAGATCATAATTTAGGAAAAACTCGTAACTCATAAACAGTTACATTTAATTGAGTAACTTGTCCATTCCTATCTGCGATATGGGTACCAGACATTCTAAATAATTTAAAAAACAATAAAAAAAATACTAAACTCTGTGTGCACTTGGTATAAGAGAGTTCTAGTGTAGCTGTGTGACAATTACGACTCGTATTTTCACGTTAACACATTATATATTTTACATCGTGTGATGTATTTAAGTCTTGTGACATATTTTTTCTTTAAAATAAAACGATCTAAGTTCAAATTCACATTTACATAGGTACTCTGTCATTGGTGTGATATATTTTGCATGTATTTTGACGATTTTAATATCGTACGTGATAACTTGATATTATAAATTACACTTCAAAGATGAAGTTCGAGGCGACATACTGACATTATAGCTACCATAATTATTATATCCTTTCCTTTTTACTAAACTATCCAAAAGGTTTTTTTTATCGTCCTATCGTTTATAGTTGAATTCAAACTCACATTAAGTAGAAAACTACTTGTATAAAAATGAAATAATGTACTTACGTGAATAATAACCTTAATAAAAATGTAAAATGTAACAACATGTAATATGGAATAAAATATAGTAAAGATATTGCTTAAATTTATTGTAAAGTAATACTATTTGATAAGTCGTAGTTTTCTTTTATTTCTGTATTATAAATTATACTAATGTTAACTCGTTACTCTATTACAAGATTAGGCCTAAAGGTTTAAGTATATAGTTATTTATTTATTGCATATATATTATGTTATGTTTGTTATGTATTTACAAAGAAATGTATTTATAAATATATATTTTGCTTAGATTATGACGTAAGATGTGTCAATATAGAGCAAGTTTCGATTTCTATATTGTAAATCTTGTTAAATCAATTAAATAGGTAATATCTAGTATTAAAAAAAAGACTAGTTGCATCCGAAGTTCATTACAGGTTTCTGATGTGTTGATTTAATTATGTTATCGAATGTGTGTGATAATGAGGTGATTTGCGATTAAAAATATATACATATCTAAGTATATTTATGCTTGAATACTGCAAGACGTATTAGGAAGACTTATAGACAAAAAAAAAAAAAAAATCGAATCATTTGGAAATTCGTCAAATAAAAATTACACGTATAATGAAAGAGTTTAATGATTCTTAAAAATACTACGTTGAAGAGAAATGCGTACCTATCAAAGAAGTGCCACTGTGTTTTAATTATTTGGTGTCTATTATTCAATTCAATTATAAACCGTAAATTTGAGTGTTAAAAGCAGGTATCTAAAATTCCAATAAGTAGGTACAATCCGTACAACTTTGATATCAAATTATGTCACGATTTTCAAGTATCATTACTTGTAAATATGTATATATATGCATATAACAGGGTGATTTTTTTTAAGTATACCCATTCCATATTCAACTCCGAGTAATACATACGTTTCAAATTTATTCCACGTACATTCAAAAAGAAAAATAGAACCATATTTTCAGGCGGAAAAAAATGTTTTCTCCTTTTTTTCCGCGTAACCAGTCGAAGATTTCAGTTTTCTCAAAAGGTAACCTCTATTATTTACACTTCGTACAGGGTTGAAAACGGAGTGAGCGTACAAAAAAAAAACAATCAAAAAATCAAAAAATCACATTGCACAGACTCGGCGACGTTTTCGTCGCAGTCGTCTCGCGGGTATATCGTGTGGATGACGTATATTATGCCTACCTTGAAGTAGAACTCTTGTAACGTGGTCTCGTCGTTGACGGCCTGGACGACGCGCAACAGCTCCGGGTCGACGGCGGCGCGTTCGGCGTCCGAGAACTGGGGCAGCGGACAGTCGCCCAACAGGTGTCTGTACTCGGCGTCGATTGGTCCCGGGCGGCGTTTCCTCAAGTGCAGCGCCCAGTCGTCCAAGCACGGGTCGCACGCGTCTCGCTTTTTCTTCGTGGCTGCGGCGGCGGCGGTCTGTTTTCCGCCCGACTCGGGGGCGGCGGCGATGCCCCAACACACTTTCCCTTTGCCGCCGCCGCCGCCGCCGGCCAGGTGCCCGTCACGTTCGACGCGTCCCGAGGCGGAGGCGGCGTCGTTGTCGTCGTCGTCCGCGTAACTCTCGCCGCCGTCGACCGTCGACGACCCACGGTCGCCTCGCTCCGTCGTCGTCGTCGTCGTCTCGCTCCGTTCGTACCGGCCCGACCATGCGTCCTCGTAGCTGCCGCCGCCGCCGCAGTCGTCGTCGGTCCACGATCCGCCGCCGCCGCCACCGTAGCAGTCGGTCCGAGCCTTACGCCGCCGCCGGAGGACCGCGTCCGCCCCGGCCAGCGGGCGCCAGTGGCGGTCGAGCGGCGGCAGATGGCCCGTGGGCGGCAGCGGCGGCGGGTGCCGCCGGAACGGCCGGCCGATCCGCCTGTCGGCCATCATGGACCGCAGCAGCTTCAGATATTCGAGCTCGACGGGCCCGCGGCCGGCCGCCGTCAGCCTGGCCACCCACTCGTCTACGACCTCGGCCACCCACGGGTCACCGACCTCGGTCAGCCGCTCGCCGACGTACCGCGCGATCGCGTCGAACTCGGCCTCGTCGTCGTCCCTCATTTGTCGGCCGGAAATGATAATAAAAGACGATGACAACAACAAAAAAAAAAAGTCAAAACGAGACCCAAGCGCGGTATATTATTATGCGGTGTCGACCGACGGCCGGTACACGTGAAAGTGCGAATCGTGCGGCGCCGGCGTCGTGTTTAGATTTTACTGGGTCTAGACCGCCGTGGTTACCACGGTGGCCCGCTGAGGCGCGGTGTTGTGATGTCGCCAACGTGTCGCGCAGTGTTGTTATTTTCACCGCGTCGGATCGACGCGAACGTCGCGGAAACCGGGTCGGATCGATTACAAAGGACGAACAGGGCCGCAGAGGTGACAGAGGTCTGTCTCCGGACGCGAGATTCGAAAAAGCGCGATTTTTTTCAAACATTAAAAAGAGGAAACGACTACCTAGTTTGTTGTTTGTGATATTTGCCGTGTTCGAAACGAATCGATCCGTCGACTTAGGGCTGAAACAGACGACCGGTTTTCGCCGGCCGGCGCGCGCCGGCCGGTGAAAAATAAGTGTGAACACACGAGGACTCGCCGGCCGGCGAGTTTCGTATTTTAATCACCTGGTAGAGTAAATACAATGTTTACAGTATTTTTCAAAAGTTTTGATACACATATATATGTGAATATTACAACTTACCGCAATGATACATTTCTGAAATGTTCTATCTTGAACATTCTTTCTACCTTGAATTACATTAAAAATAAACACCAATGAGAAATAAATACTCACAGAAGGTACAGTGAATGATATTTATTTTATGAGAACAAGTATCATCATTTTATTGTTTACATAAACTCAATCTTCGCTGTTTAACACAATATTATGGTTTTTAAAATGTGTATAGGGGCATGGCCCCATATTTAGAATGAGTTTTCGGGAGGGGGCAATAGGGAGATAGAACAATAAATAAGTTTAAGTTTTAAAATCTTCGAATCGGGCATCAAAATAATGTAAGAAATGTAACACATTTCGGGCCGCCGGCCGGCGAAACGGCCGGTCGTGTGTTCACTCCAATCATTTTATATGTAATTTGCTGGGAACCGGTGGTTTTTTCGCCGGCTGGTCGCCGGTACCCACCAAGCCTTGGAAATGCGCCGGCCGGCGAGTTCCGACGAGAACTAACCGGCCGGCGAAAAACGGTATCGTCTGTTTACTCTAATCTAACTGAAGGTAAAAAGAAACCGGCCGGCGCGCGCCGGCCGGCGAAAACCGGTCGTCTGTTTCAGCCCTTAGTGGTGGTGGTGCTCGAGGACTGGAGGAAAAAAGAGAGTGAGAGTGGAATCGCTGAAGAACCGAATAAAATGCATAACTCGTTTTAGTGACACCACATTCACAGTCTAACCCTTCTAACCATTGAATAAAATTAATAAACATCAACTTATAGCGAAACGGTTTCATGTTTATAAAAAAAATGATTTCTCGGATTGGTTTGAACCCCTCCACCACGTCTCTCTACGTTTAAGGGTGTAGAATACACCCATTCTCAGGGATGTTAAACGTCTTGATCTGGACCTTGGTCGAAAAAGTCCGGAAGCCTTTGTAAGTGTACCGGCCGAACGCATAGTGTTTATATGTTTTTGTAAATTTCTTCTACACCGGTGTTCGCTGAATATTTAACTTACATAACGTCTGATGATGAATTATGTAACCTACATTTTATTTAATACTCACGAGTAATTTCATACTATATATATATATTATATTATATTATATATATTGTATAGTGTTAATTTAGCGTGCGTTGTGAATAAATTGAGTGATATGTGTTTTAATGTTTGAAAAAGTATATAATATTTGCCACTGCCAAAATAACCGTTAAAGATTCTGATTCAAGTTCAGAATAAGAATTTCATTCTCTTTGTTATAAAAAGGCAAAATGTTTGAAAGTGGCATATTTTAGTGTTCAAAAACATGATAAAGAAACATACGTTTCTATAATGTTAAACAACGTTAAACAAAGCATAACTATTCATTGAGGTGAGTGAAAATCGGAAGGCATATAAATAAAATTGGGAAATTTAGATTTGTTATTTAATGCAGCGAACTACAACAATGTGAATATCATCGATCTGGTGACAGGGGTTCAATTTCCAACGATTGTTGATAAATGTCAAGCTGGTAAAACAGTAGTATGTAATTAGGACAAAAAGAGCAATAAGCCTACTTCATGGGCAACTCGAGGGGGATAATAAAATTATGCTGGATATAAAAAATTGTTTTGAGTGTTTCATAATTTAAAATTTAATGCAGTAATATACTTATGTGATGATTTTATTTACATTAATAATAATTATTGATGTTACAAAATGTCTATATACTTTTAATTTGTACGTAATCTTAAGTTCTTTTCGAAAATTACTTCTTAAGGTGTTAATTTTTTTTTATCGTCGTCAACAGAAGTATCACATTTCAAATCCGTATAAATAGTAAGTAATTGTTTATAAGCCGCATTTTTCTTATCACGTCGTGTGTATTCTTTACTACGTACATCCCATAATCCGGCAACTGTTTGTATTGAACAATAAAATCACGAAGGATTTGTCGATCTCGGGATTCACTAGTACACGTATTTTGACTTTCGTCACCCATGGCTGCGAAAAACATACTGACGAACTGTCAATATCTACCCTACACGGTCAGTATAATTATCAGTAAATAAATACTGAAGACTCGATGTCCAATTTTTTCATCAATCATCTGTATCGTTTTTTCGTACTGAAAATTCATCAGTACTCACATTACATGATCAATAATACTGTCAGTATCAAAATTACTGCCAATAATATTGACCGTGTGAGGGCCGCTTTAGGGTTGTAAATAATTAATATCTGTAGGTACCTACTAAACTAGACTTAAATTCAATGCTGATAAAATTATTATTGTTATCATACGTTCAATGATTTGGCTACACTACTACAAAGATTTATTTCCTAATTCACTCATATATTCAGACGCATTTTCTGTGTAGAGTTCAATAAACAAAGAAAGAGTAGAATAGAAAAATCTCTCGTTTTCTCTATCTCTCTTTTCTCCATCTTTTTTTATAATAAATTATCTAAGAACGTGATGTTAACGATATGAATGGATATAAAAAAAAAAAAAATGTATAGATGAAAACGTTTTTAGAATAATCTGTAACTTAAAATGTTCAATTTTTAATTTTTTGTGATTAACTTTTTCTATCATTTTTAATCCAACCGTTTGAAAAATTACAATCAAATTAAAATAATAACTATACAGTTCTAGAATTTACTTATAAATAGTAATGGCGAGTATAAAAACAAATTTTGAAATTGGGCGTCAAGTTGACGTATCCTGTTTTGAGTAATAAAATTTATAAAACAATGATAAATGAAATATTTTTTTTCTTTATACTTTTGTCAAGTTTGTATAAGAGTGTTGTCGGTAAATATTAAACATTTTTAGTTTTTGGCAACATTTATTTCAGAATTATGACTTTTTTTTTTTTTTTTTTTTTTAAGGCATTCCTAGCTTGAAGCTATCTAAGCCTATTTATAATATAAACATACAATTTTCTTTGTTATAAGTGCGATATCTAAAGAATTATGACTAAACAACTCAATCTATTTAATTAAAAAAAAAATTGTATTTGAAGAATACTGTTATTCTTGGATTAATATTCTTATTTCGTGATGTAATAAAACCGATTGTAATGATTATAACGGTAAACCCGGTTACCTAAACTTGCTTCTGTAAACACATTACTCTAGATTGTAGACAAATACAAAAGGTAGGTTAAATTGAGGGATAAAGCTTGTTATTTATTTCATAATATAAAATAACATTAACTTGGATTCATCGCTTGGCTGTTGAAAAATATCTTAAAATTATAAATTAATAATTATTATTAGTTACATTAAATTTATCAGGCGAATCGTATTTGTTACTGAAATAGTAACCATTGATACATATATTTATTGTTGTATAATTTATGATTGTAACAAGTGTTCGAGTATTACCATACATTAAATTTTATAAGCAGCAAAATTTTTTTTTTAAATTTACTTTGAAATGGAACACGGTAGACCATTAAACAAAGACCAACTCGGTGAGTAAACTATCAAAATGATTCACTTTAATTATATAAATGACGACTTGGAATCGATAACGTGTTTCTTCGAAGTGCCAAAAAGCTGGTTTTGAGTTATTCGTTATTATATCGTGAGGAAGACCATAAAGTTGTGGTGCACGACAAATGCTAGATAAATATCTGAATTTCTTGGTCTATTAACATTTGTAAAAATACTAGACACGTTTTACGTATTATTGTCTTAGTACGTAGCACATTGTTTTGTGATTATCTTCATTTTTAATTTATTGTCACCGAGCGCGTTATTGATCTCTTGTCCGTGTTAATATTTGCTTATGAATTATGATGAATTACTAGCACAAGCATATATCAATAGGTCACGTTGTAAACGTTTTAATTACAAATTACAAAAAGCAGTGTAGTTGTATTTTTAAAATAAACCTGTGAAAAAAATTATTCAACACATTAAATAAAATATATACATATATCTACAAATATATGATTGTTGATACAGGAAATGCCTCGTGGTGTTTGCTGCATACAATGGTAGCGAGTTATCCAATAAACCCCAATTCTAGACAAAAGAAAGACATGTATCAGTTTTTTATATTATTCGGCCGTTTATATCCCTGTGCGTCTTGTGCGGCTGATTTCACAAAACTGTGAGTTACGCACATGTTTATTACTCGTCATGATTTTATATTATGGTGTCTAATCAAAACAAATATAAAAGGCTTGTTCGTAATGTATAACGACACGTTTTCGGGCAATTTATTTTACAGTTTAGAAGCATATCCACCAGATACCAATTCAAGGGCATGTTTAACAAAATGGCTTTGCATTATCCACAATAAAGTAAATAAAAAAATCGGAAAACCTATTTTCGATTGTAACATGGCAGATGAGAGATGGAGAGATAAAGGGCTCGTTCAAACGGGAAATGCCGCATGGTCTCTGCTGCATACAATGACAGCGAGATATCCAGAAAATCCAACATGTCAGCAAAAGGATGACACGAATCAGTTTTTTACATTGTTCAGCCGTTTATATCCCTGCCCGTCGTGTGCATCTGATTTTAGTCGACTGTAAGTTACACGCGTATTGTCTAAATTACGTTTTCACGTCGTAACTACCAATTCATAATAAACAAAGTGGTATTCATAAGTCGTAATGGGGCCATTGAACATTCGAGAACATCTTGAAAGGTCACTCAAAGCTTTTCTACAATAAAATATACGCAAAAAAATGTTCAATACTTCTAAAATTTTAACAACAATCGATACGTCATTTGAAACATAATATTAACAGGACCTTTCTTGTACCTAATTAGTTCTTCGGTGAAAAAAACTCATAAAGCCGATAATATACGATCTTGTTTTGTGAACCTACATATTATCCCTGAATGTATAATAAGCCTAGGGTTCAGAAGATCTAGGAGTAGCACATATTTCTAAATGTTCTCGGTTTATAGGACTCAAATCTAAATATCAATAGCATACAATGGCAAGTTTAAAAGCGAAAATTTTCTTATACTTGTGTGTATATTTAATTTTTTAGATAAATTTGGTGTCGTTCATTTATTACCTATCTATTTTATATTTTATTATTTTATGAAGGTATGAATTCTATTAAAATGTCTTTATGCGCTAATACAGTATGAAATCTACCCACAGCACAATCTATAATGATAGGGAGTTTTTTTCGTCACCTTTGTAAAAAAAAAAAAAAAAAACAATAAATGATATTAAAAAAAATAAATATATATTATCAGCAGTGTTGCTCACTTTGAGAATGCTATTTAAAATTTCTTCGAAGGGATCATCGTCTTTTCTTATATGTTAAAGGCAAGATTATAATAGTGATTCATAACAGTAGCATTATCTAAAAATGTAATACATAGGAACGATCAAGTAAATATTATGAATATATTTTATTAGAAAATTAGAGGTTTAAAAACGGATGATTGGTTTCAATAAGTGTAATTATTATTTTCATCCGCATTCTAAGGGATATGTGCCTTGATATTACGATAAAATGGTCATCACTCAAAATATCACTATCTAGTGTACAACGCATTCAAGGTAGATTGAATACTGTAATAGTGCCTAAAAATTCAATAAGTGTTAAATGCCAACCAGCTTTATTAAGAATTATACAAATTTTAAATTTTAAATTTACTGAGTATTAACATCATATTTAGTTTTAACGATAGAAATATGTAAAACTAATTAGCGTCCTAGCTTCTCCTAGCCCTAACTATAATACATATTTTTACAATTTTTGGTTTAATAGTTTAGAAGCTCATCCGCCAGCTACCGATTCGAGGGAATGTTTGAGGACATGGCTGTGTATTATCCACAACAAAATAAATGAAAAAATAGGAAAACCAATATTTGACTGTAACTTGGCAGACGAGAGATGGAAAGGCGGTACTAATGACGGATGCAGTGGATAAATAAAGAATACACTCTTTTCAATGTATTTGGTATGCATGTACATAACAAAATTAATTATAAACAGTTCTAGAGAAATTAACCGACGTCCGACAATGTCTGCTCAAAGTTGATACTGATGAATAGTAAATAAATAATAATATTACTCATTCTTCATTAAATTTTATTTTATGTATTGCACAATGGTTCTCAAATTAAGTTCTAAGATTTTTTTGACGTGGTGGTCACACAAAGCATTAAATTAAGAAATGATGGAAATTTGAAATATTACATTTTAATTTCATATGAATTCCAACAAATATTTATATTCACATTTGATAAGTATTTATATATCTCTTAACTTTAATATTGATAGACATAAAAAAATGGTGTATAAACGCATTCAATTTAGAACAATTTTTTACGAAAGAATGAAACCGTAAATAGTAAACATTGAATACTTAAATTATAGATTATTGAATAAACTATAAATGTTCTCAATTTTTCATTGTGACAAAATTCTGCTTAAATGATCCGTATGCTACTAACATAAAATGATTATGTATCTAAATATTTTGTTTTTTTTTTTTAAATCAATTATTTAGCTTATTTAATAAATGTGATAGTAAATTTGTTGTTGTATTGATTTTGAAATTTTGAAATGAATTTTTTTTGTGAAAACTATTGAATATTATAATGTATAAACTTACAGATATAAATTTGTATACAGAAAAAACAGAAAAGATAGCTGCTTCTTATTATGCGATATTTTTCATTGTGATTTTATTTATTTATATTTATATAAATTCAATATATTATTAAAACTTTTGTGACGTTTTATGTTGTATCTAATCCTGATTCAATAAGGACAGTAGGAAAACAATAAAAATGTGTTTTAATGTTTAACGTTCATGATTTTTTGTATGGATAATTTTAAATATCATTATTTTCAATGCTTTGACAAGATGATTAAATATGTTTTATACATATAAAATGTCTTTTTCTTAGTATAAACAGATTTGATTTTGTTTTGAAATTTATGATATTACCAAATAACTAGGTATTAGTGTGTGGATTACTTCATTTTTTTGGAATCATTAAAAATTTGATTTATTACATCATTGAATTTTTATAATTTTTTACTAAAATTTGCAACGTTATTTATTATGATAAGTTTTCATTTTGAATACTTCACTTTTTATTTTCCATTAAAATTGTGATTATTTTTTATTACAGTTAAATGTCTTGCATCTCATCTGTTTAATTCATTAAAAATCTAAATAACCTAAATTTAAAGCTGTATGAAATATATCACTGTCAAAATAATTAAAAAAACCTAGTAAGATAATGGCAGCGGAAGTTTGTCCTTTGCCCTTTCGATCCGATAAGGACACGATTATAATGCTTAATAAAAAACATAATTAAAAATGTTATGTAACATATTAAGTAAAAATAAATCTAATATTTTACGTGAAACGAGTTATCAAAACCATTTCAATTTCAAACGTGTGAAAAAATACGTATTGTATGAAGTAAATCTTTATAAAACTTAGACCGTAGAAAGCAATATATGTGAAAAGATTATTGATGAGTAAAAACTTTCATCAGATTAACAATTTTAAATTTTATGAGGAATCAATTGAAAAATATCATAAATATACAGGTAAATAATAATTTTTATCAAAATTCCTTCTTAAAGTTAGTATAAAAAATTTTTATTGGATTTTTCAATTTTTTTCAATAACATATGAGTAAAATTATGATACACTTTCGGGTTTTCATATCAAATAATTAAATTTGTAATGACATAAAAAATAAAAAAGGTAGATATTTCCAATAATTTAAAAGTTCTACATATAGCTAGAAATGGCCGATATTTTATTTTTTGAACTCTTAGTCAAATATGTGGAAATTTTTTTTGATATTTGGCGAAACTTACAAGTGTCTAGCACCGTTGCTTTTTATTTTACGACTAAAAATTAAAATGATTTCATGAAAATTTGATCTACCGCAAATATTAACGTTTTTACTTTATTTTTAAGCAGATTTTTCATACGCTTGGAAAAACCATTGAAACTAGAAAAAAATTAACATTTTTAAGTGCAAACTAGATACAATTTCCGATCTAAAGCAATGTAGGATGAAACTTTTGGACTCTTACTACTACTCAAAAAAGTTATTACATTTATAAAAAAGAAAAAAAGCATAATTGTAAAGCCAATTATTTTATGTTTCATTCAGAATCTAAAATGTACTGTTTTTTCAAAACTCGTTGATCCTCATGAAGATTTTGTAGTTTTTTCAAATGGCAAGTATGTAGAAGAAGATACACAAATATTTCTGTTCACTAAATAGAGTTTAACTTTGTTTTTGAAAGTAAACAACTGAAGCTTTGGATTCGACAAAGTTTTTGATAATTCATATTTTGTTTTTTGTTACAATACTGTTAATACACTAAAGTTATGTATTGAAGTGCAATAATAATTGCACTTTATATTGGTATTTATATCTCAATTTAATTTGTTTTATTTGTGACTGATTAAACCATTATTATTATTATTATTTGATCAAGTTCGTATCTTGAAATTATTTTTTTCCATTTAAAATAATCTAAAACTGATAATTACTTTTTGATATGATTATTATTTGTATTTATTTTAATTTTTTTTTTTCTACTTGTAAGTCACGAAAAAGAAAAACTAACAATAAAGAAATATTTTGTAAGCTTAAATAAAGATCACCCGAAGTCAGCTATGGCTGACTTTTCGTAAAATTCATATATTATTATCTATTGGTCTTATAATGTTCCTCTACTTACCATTTTTCTGGTAAGTCCTCTCACCTTCACACAGTCATTTTAATTACAAAAAAAATTAATATATGTATAGGTTGTTGTATGTCACTTCGGGATGTCACGTAATTGACGCATCGCCCACGATTTGTTTTATAAACAAACTAGCTTTCATTGCCCGGCGTTGCTTGAAGTTTAATTTGTCCGGGCTGAGTAGTACGAATACAAAAAAATTTCGAAAAATGTTAGAATGCTAGGTTGAAATGTATTATTAATCAAGATGCGCTGCATACTGTATAAGCGCAAAGTTTTCTGATTAACTAAAAAAACGTACGCTGAGATAACTACGTTTATTATACGGCATAATAAAATAGCATTAGTTAATAGTTGATTGTCTCCAATATTCCATATATATTTAAGGTATTCAATATTTTTATAGTTATAACTTCCGTCATCCAGCGTTGTCTAACATATTTTTTTTATAAAATTGTATTTGAAGTGTGTTAATTTAAATTTTGAATTTTTCTTTTAATATAGCTATTACAAATTTTGATTGTTTGTGAATTGATACAGCGAATTATAGAGTAAAAAACTGTTAATATGCCTAAATTTTTTCGGTCTTTTGAAATTCGTAATATCGTGAAAAAAATTCTTTACTTGTGGATGCCTACGTTGCATTAGGAAACTCTGTGCAACATTTCGTGTATCGAGACTTAATGGTTTATGTTGCGTTTATATCGATACATTAAACTTTGAACCCCTTTCATCCTTTATTGAATTTTGAAAATATCCTTACTTAGTGTTCACTTACACAGTTTAAGTAACCTCTTTGCAACATTTTAAGTCTTTAGA
This sequence comes from Therioaphis trifolii, assembly GCA_027580255.1. NCBI lineage: Eukaryota > Metazoa > Arthropoda > Insecta > Hemiptera > Aphididae > Therioaphis > Therioaphis trifolii. The sequence goes on along the minus strand of CM050405.1, from coordinate 56,129,281 downwards.
CCTACCATTTTAGTCTGTGCGTTGGTGCCTCAATCAAATGTTGTGTAATTTTTTAGCCACCCATAATTTTTTTTTACATCGGTATTATACTACCCGTTTATGGTAATAACCAGAAATATACAAACGAATTTTATTTTTTCGTATTCCAAGGACAAATTTTAAGAGAGAATTCTCATCGGAGAAATTTTATAATAAAATATAGCCTATTCAAATTTTAGTTTAGATTTTTTATTGAAAACAAAATTTTTTGAATCGTTAAACAATTTTCGAAATTTGAACTTATTTTATTTTCTTGATGTTTCCCATTATTAACCCGTCGTGACCCTTAATTCCCATAAAGATTGAATTATAGAAAATCTTTTTCTACAGGGTGTATAAATCATAAAATGAAACTACTGACCAAAGTTCACACTTATAGCTTCAGCGGTTTTGGCTAGACGATTTTTTACATTTTACCCCTTTTAAGTTTTATAACCACTCTAGGTATTGAATTTTTAAAAAATTATTTCTTAGAAAATGCCTACGTCAGCTATCTGTACGCCACAATATTTGAGCTGTGCATTGATAGAACAGTCAGTCAACTTTATCTTTTATAAATACAGATTATTATATTTAAAACAAATTTTAAACAAAGTGTGATATTATCATTTTATTAATATTCCTTTTTAAATAATATTTTATAATATCAAGTATTTCAAGTTTTGTATTAAATTATTTAATTTATTGAATTACATAATAAATATTATTATTTTGACAACTAGTTATGGTCGTATAAATGAAAACAATTTCATGAAACTGTATGAGTACCTATAACAAAAATGACTTAAATATATTTTATTTCAACTTTTAGTACGTATTTCGAGAATTTAGTATGATCTTATTTCAGAGAGTGATTGTATACACTGGTGAATAAGTTGTACTCATGTAAAACTCGTATGTAATTCATACGTTTTTTTTCAAAATTCTGTACAAGTTAAATTTATTATTTACTATGTCAACTATATAGTTACAACAATATATAAAGTAATATATAAACTATTTAGTTACAACAACTATAAAGTATACTAACAACAATACCTTTTGTAAGTTAGCAATAAATGAAATTAAAAATATATTTATACCTCGAAATGTATAGTGTAAGATATTTTTTTTTTTTTTAAAGGAGTTTAAAAGTTTAACTGATTTGAAGAAAAATAATTTGTGACTTGCTTGAGAGTTTGTGCTTGTATTCAAAGAACTGAAATGATATCCCAGATAACAGTATAATATTAGTAGCTGATATAAGCAGTTGTAAGCAAAGGTGTACCCAGGGTAATCAAAACTTTGATCGAGCAGGAAAAAGTATATAAAAAGTATTCTTTAAGTGTTTATATTGCATTAAAAAAGAATTACAATTATTACAGATGCTATGTTTTTAAAATTTAAACTATATTTGTTTATAATTTTTAAATTTATTATAAACAGTTTACTCTAATGTGTTAAAAAAACTGTAAGCGTAAAATATTTCATATGTAATACGTAGTAATCAAATTTATGTTAGGTACAATAGACTACCTATATAATACGTATACAAAAATAATAAATACATTGGTATAACAACATAAAAGTTATTTAAAATTGAAAATCAACAATATCTAATAATCATTTATTTATTTGTATGACAAACACTAATATTAAAACAATTATTTTAACTGTAATAAGAAAATCAATACAAAACAATTTACACTATAATTCTTTTTTCAACAAAGAGTTATTTTAACCAAATTTCCAACCTATACTAGAACACTAACATTACAATTTTTGAAAACAATGAATACACATAAAATCGTAAGTTCACATAATTAGTTATTTTGGTGAATGAAAATATTGAAAAAAATTTAAAACGTGTTCCATAATTTTTATTGTAACTGATACGTATGTAAGTTATACATTTATAGTGATTTATAGTGTATACATAAATGTATACAGTTCATATTAGTCTGAAATAAACTATTTGACCTTGTTTTAAGTAACCTAAGCTTCAAAGTACATGTTACACTGATAAAATTGAACAGTATACAATAAAACATGTTTGACTTTGATTTTTAGCATATTACGATTTGATAAATTTTGAATAGATGATACTAAATATAAATATTTTAATAGTAAATTCTGTTGTAATGTTTTACTTTACTTTATTTTCAATTCTCTTTATTTAATATTAATTCACACAACGTATTATTACACGAATTACTATTGTTTATAAAGGTACCAACTTTATTAGCTTGAATTATATTTAATGAAACAAATAGGTAATTTGGTAGTGAATCGTGAATTATTTTTTTGTTTAAATTCTTCTTTGTATTTTTACGAGCACCCATATGAAGTAGCGCATATAACCAGAGTCGTGTTAAGGTTCCAAATATTCAAAGTTTACGAGTTATGTTCAATAACACATATATGTTTATAAAAATAAAGAAATACAATATTTTGTTAAATACAAAAAGGACGTACTTCGCTCCATTGTATATTTTTTCGCTCCTAGGATAAGATAATAGAGATTGCTGTATTGAGTTTTAAAGAAACGATAGATTATTTCTTTAGTTAAGTGATTCTGAGCAAAGCTTCAGTATACAAATGTACTGTTTTTATATTTAATAATTTTAAGTCTAATTTTCGATAGACTTTTTTTATCGAACTTACTAACAAGTTGTCTTGTTTGATAAAAGAGATAAAACTAGTAGTTGTACTTAAACAAAAACATTTACGTTAGATAGGATTGTCAACCATCCAGGTATCACCTAGACTGATCATATTTGATAGTGCCTGTTCAGATATATTTATAGCTTTCAAATGGACGCGAAGTCATGGTTATTTATATTAACTAGGGCGTTTACATAAATTTTGTAACATCTTGTTTGCCTAGAAATAAAAAATGCTGGTGAAATCATCACATAATAGATAACATTTTAGTACATGATTCTACAAAACTTAAGTAATCATGACTGCCATCACTAGTCGCTACAACAAAATAATTTATCATATAAAACTAATAGAAATATAAATACAGAGTTTATTATAATTTAGTGTGAGTCGGATAAAAAAAATCAATCGGATGAAAAATTGAAAGAAAAATTGAAATGCAAGGAAAAGGAACTTTGCCAAATACGGAGGCAGTTTTGTGAATGCAAAAAAGAATGCAATCGATTAAATGAGTTAAATCAATTATTAGAAACCGATTTGAAAAATCTCAATACAAAACTCACGGATGAAATATCGTCTGCAGCACGCGCGGAAGAAAGGTCAACAAACGAGCGGCAAATATTGTGCAAAGAGTTACAAAAAAAATGCAAACAGTTGAGTGAAATGGAGGAGCAATATAACGAAGAAATGCGCATCGTTAAAGAACAGAAATGCAAATGCGGCCATTTATTTAAGACACTTATAGAAGTGAATAAACTGATCGGGCAAAGCCACTATGATATGAAAAACCAGGTCCACAAGTTGCGAAAAGAAATTTGTTCGAAGGAAGAGAAACTGTGTAACTTAAAAAACGAAGTCAAGGAATTGAAGCACTGTAATGAACTCAATGTTATGGAATTAAATGAGCAGAAAAACAAATTACACGAAAGAGAATGTCAGTTGAAACAAATGGCGATAATATCGGGTAAAATCATAAAAATCACACAGGAATGTGACCCATGTAACCCGAAGAAGAAAATAGAAAAACTATTACATAATGCCGAATGTACCAAGCCAAAACAACATGTGAAAAGCGTACATTGCAGTCCGATTAGAAATACCACTCCCCCGAAAATTCGCAACAATAACACATGCAACTAATAATTATGTTGTACGTACCACGAAACTACGTACGTTTTACATTGCGAGTTGAAAAACTAAAATTATATCAGCCAGTCTATATAATAAATAACTATAATAAATTTTGTGATTGATAAAACTGTTTAACTGTGAAATATATGTATATAACGTTTTTAAAGATTATATTGAGAATTTTTTTTGATTTACAAGCCTTTCAGTACGTCCACCAATGCCGGGGTCTTCCACGAGGTTGTTTTTCGGATAAGGTCCTTAATATATTGAGACTTAACAGGTATAGTTAAATTTTTAAATATTAATTAATTTCAAAAATTAAATACTGGGTCTAACTTACAAATATAATTATATACACGGTGATTTTTTAACATGCTTACACCATTTCTTAACCTGTATAACACTACATATATTTGAATTTTTTTCATGCAAAATTCAAAGAAATAATAGAACTACATACTCGTATTTATGAAAAAATTATTTAAAATTTTTTTCTGTGATTTTTAAGTTTTTAATTTTCTTAAATAGTAATCACTATTTTTATAGAAAATAATGTTATGAAAAAGGATACTTTTTTAGTCTTTTTTTTATTCAAATTTTTATATTGCACCAATAGTTCCAGATATATAAGTATTTGAAATTTAGAGTAGTGAATTAGTAATGGGACATGTTTGTGGGGACTTCTAGTACTCTTCATCGTCACTATTAACTTTATTATTTATGTCTTGGACTATCCATTCAATAATAAAACTTGAGGCGATGAAATGTCTTTAAAAAAAGTGTTCTTTTTCGTGGCATAAATTATAGAACACATTTTAAAACCAAAATCACTTAAAATAAAAAAAAAAAAATTTAACATTTAAAACATTAAAAGCTGCTAATATTTACTAAAAACTTGTGAACTCACCAAAAAAATGCCATTGAATTGTTATAGCTGTATTGTAAAGTTATTTATATAGCAATCTATGGCATAAAATATTCATTAAAAAAAATATATATATATTCAGTTTTATATAAAATAAGTCCCAGACCACCAAATTCAATAAAACATTTTCGACACCATTTTTTTATATATCGCTTTATTTATGGATACGTTTAATAATAAATTGTATTTAATAAAAAAAAATGTGACTGTCACTAAACAACTTACAGTTGAAGTATTTCAGTTGAAACCGATTCGTATTACGACAATATCAAAATAGTTTCCAATCACGGTATGTTATATTTTATACTATACTGTGCTTCCAATAATAGATTGTCATCGATGGACTGCGACCATTTTCGATATCGGACTCGGATGAATAATCGAAAAGACGTCTAAAGGCCGCGCGAACATAACATTGGCTAGTGGCGAGCGTCGAGCGTCGGTGGTGGCGACGCTCGGCGAGCGGTGAGCGGCTGTGTGTGTACATTGAGGAGCGTTATTTTTCAGCGGCATGCTGTTTTTCATTCAACGACAAATAGACATTTGTCCCATTTTTACAATTGTAGTTCATCTGTTCTGTGAGAATGTCGATTGTCGTTCATCACAGTGGAACGTCTCTCTTTAATCTTAAATCGACAATCCGTTTTAGGAAGTAAAATGCTAAAAAAAAAGAGTTGCCGTTCACCCGATTAACCGCGCCCGGAAAATGTACGCGGAGTTCTGTCATTTGTATGCTGATTTAAGAAAATCACCGGCTAGATTTTTCGAATACCTCCGAATGTCGATAAGGACTTACGACTTTCTTTTAAAGAGATAATCGGTAAACGAATTCAAAATAAAACGACTAATTAATAATAAGAAATAATAATTTCTCTCATAATTAATTCTACATAACGTGTGTCGTCCATAGTTCAAAAGCAACTAGCAAAAAAATGTAGAAATGTAAAAATTTTACGAATTTGCTGATATTTTATATCTATAAAATTAAGTGAACAAACAGGGGTTTAGTCGCCCTTTAATTTTAACTTTTGAGAAAGCTTAATCCTCTCATGCCCCCCCCCATCTTTCACCTATGATCTAAATTGAAATACAGATGGTAACACAACTATAATAAATTATAACCGCTAAAATTACGACATAAAAAAAATGTTTGATTTGTGCGGGTCCAGGAAAAGAATCGTTTGAACTTTGATTACAAGAGTTCTACGGACAAGCATTGTGTAGACCCATTTACACAAAGCCGTAGCTAAAAATTCTTTTAGGAGGGTCCAGGTAATTAATTTGTTTATTACCTGTTAAGATATATTAAAATGTAAAAAAATTTTAAAAAAGTGTTGAAGCATATATTAAATTCATTAATATTTACTTAATTGTTGATAAAGCGCATTATTTACATTTACATTTACAGGCGTATTCGATACGGATTCACATAACATTGATCGATTGGTAATCGCCTATTAAGATGAATGAGATCAAAAACTACAATGCAGAACTAAGTCTATTTCTGTATTATTTTACGGAAAATAAATTTTCATGATGTAGGTATCACTAGGTTCATAAAACGTACAAGTGTTGATCACAATATTTCATATTTTAAAACATTTAGGGTAGATTGAAACTCAACCCCCGCATGGCCTTGCAACTACATGACGCAGTGAGTTCAAAGATATAATTTATTTCTTTTCACAAAAATCGTCGTGTCGTATGAGCCGTGTTGTACTGTGTCACGATAATAAACTACAGGCAATGCAGGTAAAGTATTGTGTAGGGTATAATATGTGCAATAAATTGGGTAGTTTGGGGATTGTCACATCTGTATATTGAGGTAGGACCGACTTGCAGACGCCTTCACATCACTATAGCTACGGTTTATTTTACCAATATAATAGAATATTCACCCTCCGCTTTTCTAAACAGGTTCGTACCACTGCCTGAGGTGTAATACCTTATGTTCAATTGAAATTCAATTTTCAATACATCGCCTGATAATTTATCGTATATTATACTACTATACCACCACTTTTTTGTATTTTTCAAGCGGCCAGTCTCAAGTGTTATGGATGCATGTAGGCGTTACAAATATGTTTGTTCGAAATGATGGTTTTATAGTTTAATATGCCAATTATTCAAAACTATCTACGCATTTCATTTAAATATTATAATTAATTCATTTATATTTAAATACAAAATTAATCTGTTGATACCTTTACGAATTTACATATCATATATGAATAGCATATTATACCTATGTATATGTATATATATTTATCAACATATGCGTTTGTGTGTGTGTGTGTGTGTGTGTGTGTGTGTGTGTGTGTGTGTGTGTGTGTGTGTGTGTGTGTGTGTGTGTGTGTGTGTGTGTGTGTGTGTGTGTGTGTGTGTGTATGAGTACGTGCTTGCGTGCGTGCGTACATGCGTGTGTGTGTGTGTGTATACATATATACCGATTCTCAAACCATTTATTAGAGTAAAAAGGATCCCCACCCTTGAACTATGTCTACGTGTTATGTGTGTGTGTAGATTTTTACCTGAGAGTGCAGTATCATTGTATCGTGAGATTTCTTTAGTGTATACAATCTCAGTATCTTAAACAGCAGCGGTCAAAAACGAATTCATTTTTTTCCCAGTACGTCGTTAGTGAACAGACGCTTCAACAGATTTACTGCGCATTGGAAACTGTACAGCTAAATAGGTAAAATAATAAACTATGTACTGTAAATAGTTGGTATAGCATAAGAAATTATTGTTAATTTATAATAAATGCAATAATTTAGTTTTCATAGGTTATGTTTATGCGTAAAAAATGGTTACCAACTAGGGTTTTACAAGGATTTTTTTAAATTTTATAGATTCTCTTTAATAAATATTTAATTTTGAACTCATCTAATTGTTTTATTTCGTAAAACATTTAGTAATTTGTTATTTTGTTTTGATAATGATAGTTTTTTTACAAAGCTTACTCGAACACCTAACTAAATTAAAAGAATAAATGTATTTGTTTTTTTTTTTACTGTGGAGTGTCTGTCGTTTCGATAAAAACTGCGATTCAGTTTAGTAATATATCGATTCAAAAATTATTCATAATATTCAAATAGCCTAACGTTTATTATTAAATTGTACAGATAGGTAGATCTACTATATTACTATTTCGTTGGTATTTGAATAAGTAAATGATTAACGTTTACGATTTTCATAGGAGTGAAATGTTGCTCAATGTTCTTTGTTCCCTACTGACAATACTTTAAACTGTCAATATGTTGCATTTCGGCGATATTTTCCATAATCCATAAATATTAACACAAAATGTGAGAGTGATATAAATATTTGTTTATTTACAGCGTTTCCAAAGTTCAAAATTTATTTCGATAAAAAAATATTTTGGAAAAATGAAAAAATTGAAAGCACTATGCGCGACTATTATACGCATATATTTCATATGGAGCTTGACGGCGTCTGCACAGGTTTTGCACGAAAAAGTGCATCCTTGCCAAAGAGAATGTCGTGTGGATGAGCCGCCTAAAATCTGCAAGTACCACTTTAAAATGGAATGGTATTATACAATGAGCAAGGCGTGCTACGACTGTCCGTACAATCTGACCGATTGTTTCAGACCGGATTGCGTGCCGGCTGATGGCGTTGAAAGGCCCATTATTGTCATCAACAGAAGTTTACCGGGACCATCTATACAAGTAATGTATTAAATTTTATTTGAATCGAATTACAGTCAAATAATCTGCACGTTAGAGATATTATACAATCGTTACAATGTCAGTTTCAACTTATGTAATTATCCATTACGTGAGGGTGTTCTAAAGATTTCATTTCGGGGGTGATTATAACTGATACATTTTTGTTTCAATCAATATTATTCTTATCATTAATCATGCAATGAATAGTGACACTAATTTTTAAATTTCTTTATCAAAAATAATATCATACAACATTTAGTACCCATACCAATGTACAAAAAAAAAAATCGTAACATTTTTTGTTTTCTTTGAATATTAAAAATATCAAATTTATAGGCAGCAATAATACGTTCAATAATTTGAGTAGAATTTCATATGATGATACTTAATTAAGTATTTTATTAATGAATTAAAGTCAACAAAGTGAATAAATTGTAATAATACCAAACGTATCATATGCATATTTATGTTTTGTAAATATGAAATTATGAAAAAAATAAAACAGTTAATTTAGGGAAGGTTTTAACTTCTAAAACTACCACTTTGGCATGCTCTTGCTATAAAGTATATAATATTTTATTATATAAGCCAAACGAAACCTATTATTACGTACTTGAACTATACTGCTAGTATACTATATAGGTATACTACTATACAGTGGCGTACATACGGGGGGGTTTTCGGGTTCAAACCCCCCCAGGACCAAAAAAAAATTGATATTATTGATGAATTTTTTATTATTAATTATCCGTGTATACACAAACATACGTCATAATAATATGACTATTGAGTATACACTATACTTTACCAACAACGAAAAAAGATTTTATAACGAAATTATGGGTGCCATATATCAATCAAAATAGACATTAAATGTCATAAAATTTTGATTGTACACAGTCAGTGACAGTTAGTTGCGTGCAGACAAATATACATATTAATATTGTCGTTATCTCGACCGACTCGATCGGACAACGGAGAAAAAACCGACTACGTTATAATCGTCAAAGTTCGTGTGAACAATAATACGGTAAAACGGATTCTATTTTTTTAGCACTATCGTAAATGATCATGTTAAACATTTTCGTTAAATAAAATTATGAATTTTTCGTTCATTCTGTTTTATTCTGCCGTTGGAGAAGTTTATGTCAAAAATGATTCAATTACTCCTGATGAAGTGCTGGTTGAACTATCCAATAAAAAAAGGAGACTAGAATTTTTATTATAAATAATTAATTATATAATATATATAATATTCTGTACTCGTATATATTATGTGCATATTAAATAGTATTTAACAGTCATGAGTTATGTAAACCTATGTATTTGTTTTGCTATTTTGCCTATTGATATTTATACGTGTAATGTGTTTGATTGTTAGAAAAATGGGTAGTTTTAAAGAGAAGGTTTTAGTGTTAGCTATTTTTTTAAACCCCTCCCGGAGCAAATTTGAATGTACGCCACTGCTACTATATTATACTACTCATATTACATTAAATTTATGAATTAGTTCATGATGAGCACCATCACATCCAACTAGGAAGTTAAAGGAGCAAAATTCAATTTTGATTTTATTTTGTGACTGAATTTACGATAAATTATTTAATTTCCATTGTTTGAATAAAATTGAGTTTACAACAAGTTATTAAAACACACCTAATTGATTTAAGCAGCTATATGTTATATAATTTTTTTAGAGGACACCAAAGGATACCGTGGTCCAAATGTGTACTATACTTATACACACTTTTTTTTCGGACCTTGGTGTACATGTAATAATTAAGATACAAAATAGATAAATTGTTATTAATTTTTGAAATTGTAAAACAAATATTGAAAGTATCAAAACAAATCACAAGTACTTGAACTTACCAAATATACATTTTTATTCGATAAATAAATGTATTAAGATAAATTAAATAATGTAAACACACATTTTTTTATTTTATTATTTTTTTTTTTTCATTTGAAATAAAAAAGATTACTATGCCTCACTGAGAAAACTCGTGTGGAGGCTTAAAGTTATCTGAGTGTACATTATTATTAATAAAATATTATATACCTAAAATATAACATGAAGATATAAGACAAAATGAAATAAAAATACAATAATATTACATGATATTGGATTATAAAATTGGAATTGAATGGTTTATATAATTTAAATTTTACTTGCATTATATTTCATATTGGAGCCAATGAAAAATATGTTTTTTTTTAAACAGTTAAAGGCATATTAGCTATATGAATATGCATTAAGTTATATATTTGAGTTCCCAGGAAATGGTATACTTTACGGCATCCGGTTTTTTTTGGCCAATCTAAAGAAAATTTATTAGCTGCGTGTCTAATATTAATTTCACGGCTAATAGGAGATAATTGGTTGTGTTTTTTTAAGTATATGGTAATAATTTTTATGTATCGTGTAAATTGTTTATAATAAGAACGTTAAAATCTTCATACAGTTTTTTTGTTGGATATCTCCAATCTTTTTTAGTTGCAATTATAATAATTATGTTTTGGCATTTTTGGAGCTGCATTAGAACATTATCATATGCCACTCCCCATCATATTATGCCGTATGTAATAATTATTGATTCAAATAGAGTTAAATATATATATTTCTAATTTCCTTCAATAGTAATATCTGACGTTGTTGTTTTATTACGCATATCATTTTTCTTAATTTGCTAGACATAGAATTTATTTGTATTTTCCATTTCATGTCTAAGCACATTTCTATACATAAATATTTATAGCTTTTAACTACGGTAACTGATTTACAGGAACATGAGTCTGTTATTGTACATTTATATATTCATGGATTTGTATGTCTTTTATTGGTGGTTATAATGTGTGTTTAGATAAAGGCTAAAGAGTATACTGTATAGCATGATAGCTGATTTGTCGAAGTTAAAGCAATATAGTATCATTATTCCATCATATTAAATGGCTTTTTAGATTTAATAATTTAATGTCATTTGATTGAATATTAAATAGAACCGGCGATAGTGTTTTACCTTGTGGTACACCACATTTTATTGATAGTTCATTAGAGATACAGTTATTTATTTTTACCAATTCTTTCCTGTTTTTCAAATAATAATCAAATAGAGATAAAGCAGAACTGCTCATACCTATTTCTTGCATTTTATATAATAGTTTATCATGGTTTACAGACTTTTAGTATCGAAGGTTTTGGCAAGATCTAAATAAATTGATGCACATTTTTTATTTTCTTCAAGTGTAGTTCAGATCAATTTTGTCACATTAGCAATTGCTTGGTCAGTACTTTTATTAGGCCTTAAACCAAATTGATTTAAAAAACTGTATTATTCGATTCCAAGTAAAATATTAATTTTTTTTTTTCAAATAGTTTATATATTTGTTATAACCGATATAGGGTGAAAATTATTGATAGAAGACATGAGGTATTTTTTATACATAGATGTTATTAATGGTACTTTAAATGCATCTGGTACTTTATTTTCGGATTATCATAAGTTGAAAATTTGCCATAATGGTTAACATAATATTATTTTATAATGTTTTAATAAGTCGAAGGATATCTTGTCGATACCAGGAGATGAACCGTTTTTTAGTTTAGAAGTGGCTTCCATGGTATAATTAGTTTTTGTAAGCTCAAATGTCTTTAAATATATATTATTTGATGATTGAATATTACTATAAGTGTTAAAAGTAATAGGAATATTAGTATTCCTGCGATTTTGTAATTGTATTATTAAGTCGGAGGCCACGTTTATAAAATAGTTATTAAATTGATTCGCTAATATATATGCTGGTTTGCATCTATTACTATTTATGTCTATGGTATTACTATTTATGTCAATTAATGTCTATGGTATTACTATTTATGTCAATTAATAATTCTTTGAAGTTATTTGTTTTGCTCTTTGTACCAAGTCGCGTCCGCGCGAGGCTAGGACTACTAGGACACCCCGATAAAATTTATTTCAAAATGCGTATTTCGAACATCATTGTGTCGATGTGTTTGTGTGCGTAGTGTGCTATTCACAGCCATGTTTACGGTGGCAGCCTACGGTGCCTGGGCTGTTATTGCAATATTCGAAGTACCGGTCAATGGGTCAACCAAGTTTTAAAGTATAAGATTTGCAACTTTTAATTTTTGTTAAATGTCTTTTATGCATTGCTATAGATTGAAAAAAAAATAGTGTCTTTGTATTTTATCATTAACATTTCACTTTAGATACCTAAGCGAATTCATGAAACTTTTCGTAACATAATAATATTTTATACGCAATTAACTTGAATGGATTATACTTAAAATTATCGATAGTAGATAATAACTGTTGAAATGGCGTGACGTAGTGTAGCCAATTAATAGTAAACAGATGATTTAAACTTTTTTTTTAGTCATAAAATATTTTTGGAGAGGGGTATAAACCTTCCTGTGGGTATAAAAGGAGCTTTTTTCACCTCATAAAGGAAGCATTGGTAATTAACTAAGCTACCGCAGCGGATGAAGTCAAGTCACGCCTTAAATATTATTACTATAAACATATGCAAGTATACACGGGCGTATACGAGAGAGAGTTTAGAGGTTCAGCCCCCCCCCCCATACATTATAAGTTGAAACAATTAAAATAATGCAATTTTTTTTAATTCACGTAAAACTATATCTTTTAACTGAAAATCCTCTCCGAAAAATAATTATGTATGCGCACCTGCAAGTATGCACTGTCAACATATAATTTATATTTTATAACCTATTATGTGTCATGCTTTACAAAGCTTTACACCAGTGTAATATCGTATATATCAGGGGTGGCTAACAGGTCGATCGCTACATGAGATAAAGTAAATTGCAATTTTCTTTCGTCTTTTCTGGAATTTTTCAAAAAACAAATAATACAAATTTGTATAAAATTGTTTAGCTTTTTTAATCCACGAATTAAAAATTTAATGAATTATTATGAAAAATTAAATTACGTATTCACCGAAAATGAGCGGTTTACACATCGTGCGTGATTTGACGAATACCCCGTGTTATGAAATTAGATCATATCATAAAAATTTAAAAGAAAAAGTATGTAATGAAATATATATACTAAAATAATTGTTTTTCAACCGTTATATAAAGCGTTGTTTAAATTTAAATCAAAATAAACGAAGAAGAAGTGTCACGTGCACTTAAACAACACTCATGATTAGTTATCGATACACTTTTTGTCCGTTTATTTTTTTCCTCGGTTGACCGCGAAAACCTAGAAAACCACTTTGGTCGATCGCGAGTCGACCGATGTCGGCCACCCCCGGTGCAGACGCGCGTCAGCCCGTCACAGCGTTAGTTAATCGCATTGCTAAAACGATCGCTATCGTTAACAGGTGTGCCAGGGCGACACGGTTGTCGTGGACCTGGAGAACGGCATGATGGACGAGTCGGCGTCGGTGCACTGGCACGGGTACCACCAGCGCGGCACGCCGTACATGGACGGCGTACCGTACGTGACGCAGTGCCCGGTGCCGCCGAACACCGTGTTCCGGTACGAGTACGTGGCCACGGACGCGGGCACGCACTTCTGGCACTCGCACACCGGCTGCCAGCGCGGCGACGGCGCGTACGGCGCGCTGGTGGTGCGCACGCCGCGCGAACGTGACGCACACGGCCGCGCGTACGACGTGGACGCGCACGTGATCGCGGTCGCCGACTGGCTGCACGAGCTGGGCATGAGCCGCTTTCTGGCCCACTACCACGGCGCGGGCGACAACAATCCCGAGTCCATACTGATTAACGGCCGCGGCCGGTACAGGGAGTTCGACGGCGGCCGCCGCACGCCGGTCGCGAGATTCGACGTGTCGCAGGTGAGTGCGATTTTTTTTCACAAATTATTATTATCGTTATTGTTGTTAATATTACTGTTATTGTTGCAATATGGTCGGGTTGGAGCGGTTAGCAGGGGCGGAAATTCGGTGAACGAATTGAGGGGGGGCTATGTATTTTATGCTCGTTGGACCTTTTTCTTTTCGGGTTATGAGGTGCCGAAGAGCGAACTGTTACTGTGCATTACTTCCTGGAGATGCTTCCGAGACCAATACTTACCCAAGCCACTCGCGACTATAAATCAAATGGTTTATATTTGAAGTCTTAGTAGTTTGGTACCAACCTTTCTTGGAAAATATATTTAAAAAAGTACAAATATATATTTTTTTAAGTACGTATTTCGCCCCATGGGGTATTCTTCGCTAATCGGACAAGTTAATGGGGATGGGTGTATTGAATTTAAAAAAAAATGATAGATCATTTTTTTAGTTAAACGATTCTGAGCAAAGCTTCAGAATTAATACATATTGTTTGAATTGGTCAATTTCTTCTAATAAATTGTTAAAGTTGAAAATTGACGTAAAAATAGTTTATTACTAGGGCTCGGATTTTGTAGCAAAATAAATCCTTAAAAAAGCATTTTAAAAAGCCAAAAAACCCAAAAGAAGCATTTATTAAATTTAATTTTAAAAAAAAATAACTTTAAACTATACATAAAATTAAATATTAAACATGAATTTACGACCACATATTTGGCAAAGTTACTTTCATTAAAATTCATCCTGTTGGGTGCTAAAATATTTTTATACATGGAAAAAGATCATTCCACATCAACCGATGTAACTGGTGCATATTCCATATTAACTAAACCATCTAAATCAGGCGTGCCCAACCCGCGGCCCGCGGGCCGGATCCGGCCCGCGAAGGTGTTCGAACTGGCCCGTGACCATTTTATAAAAATTAGAAATTTGTATAGGTGTAAAAAAAAATTATTATTTATAAAAAAGTTTATTTTATTAAGTTTTTAAGAATACAAAATATTTTAGAATTTTTAATTTTTATATAAAATAAAGTGCATTAGATTTTAAAATATTTATAGAAATAAATTAGTGTGAAATTTGGGCTTGTTTTTCTTTAACTAATCTTTCAATATTCGGAGTGAAATGTGTAACGCCAATTCTTAATAAGAAGTGTAAGTGTTCATTAGTCAAACGAGATCTTTCTGAACATTTTGCGTAATTTATGCGTGTCTATGTTTTAATCCGTGTGATCTAATGAAGTTGACTGTTTTTGTAACAATATTCATCACATGTTCCAAATTCATAATTTTACCACACAGAGATTGTTGATGAATAATACAGTGTAAAAATATAGGTGTTTCAATCATTTTTGAAGTTGTTAACTCAGCTATCCTGCCAACTAATCCCGTATTTCTCCCAACCATATTTGGAGCTCCATCTGTTGTAATACTACAAAGTTTTTCCCAGGTCAGTCCCAAATTTTCAATACAACAATTCACTTTTTCAAAAATATCAGCTCCTTTTGTAGTTCCAGAAATACTTTCTAATGAAGCAAGTTCTTCTGTTATATTATAATCTGTATCTATTCCTCGTATAAATATTAATAATTGTGCAGTATCTGACACATCACTGCTTTCGTCCAAAGCTAAAGAAAAAAAGTTTGAACACCCCCCCCTAGGAACGCCCCTGCTAGTCTATATTTTATCGAAATGAACAAAAAAAAACCCGTGAAACATATACGGCCCGCAGTATAAATATAAATTTTGAATGTGGACCGCAAGTTAAAAAAGGTTGGGCACGCCTGATCTAAATCATAATGGTCCACATTTATGTCAAGTGTAGTGCCATTATGAAAATTATTGATTTTTTGAAGTTCTACCCATCCATTCTTTGAAAAAACACGATTGCACTTTTCTATAATCAATTTTGCTACTTCACTATTAGCTCTTCTAACTTGTGTTTTGCTTCTAAAACAGTAGCTATATTTTTGGCCAAAGGACGCATAAAAAAAATTAATAAATAAACTCAAATACTTGGAATACAAATAAAAAATACCTTTATTTTTCTTATTTTGTAATTGCATGTGGTATAAATCCAAAATTTGTTGTGATGTAGACGAGATTGTCTATACAATAATATAGTCCAAGTATATTATACATAGGAATAAATTAAATTTTCAAAAAAATATGTGAAAATTGAGAAAAAAGAACCATATAGGGGAAAAAGCAATAAAAAGCAGGCTTTGTGGGAAAAAAGCAAAAAAAAAACAAAATAAAGTTTACTTCATTGAAATCAGAATGAGTTGAAACGTATTTATATATAAGAATTATCTTTCTATCACGCTCCCCTCAAAAGAAGCATTTGCTACAAAATCCGAGCCCTATTTATTACGTAATAATCTTATAATAATTTACTCAAACGCTTATAGAAAAAAAGTCGTTTATCATGATTTTTGAAAATTATTTTCAGTGGCGTTAGTGGAGTATATGAGTAAGATCATATACAATTTTCAGAAGTTTTCATCAAATATTAAAAATATGCCATTCATATAATTCATCAATTTTCGTCCAATTTTCGAGATTTTTTTTTTTTAACTCTTTTTTTATTTATTATTTTTTTTTTTTGATAAACTTTTAAAAAAAAAAGTATTTTTAAAGTTCAATTTTTTAGCCCAAAAGCTTTTATTTTCAAAACGTTTTTTTAATTATACGTCAACAATATATGGTGAAAATTTCAAGTTTCTAGCAACATTATTTTTGGAGTAAAGACGAAATTACTAAAGTCGATTTAATAAAAATGTCATTTACGCCGAATTTCGCCGTTTTTGGTCCATTTTAGGCTGTTTTTCCGCTCGGCTGCAGAAACTACTGTGATGAGAGTTTAATAAACCCTCAAACTACCATCTGCATCGAATTTCCGACAAAGTTAAGTTGAGCAAAAAGTGTCTCCAGAAAAAAAAAATAAACATCATTGTAAAATCATAAGATGCTTCGCTTATCATTTATACGTATTACAATTTATATCTGGATTTATTTCTGTTAAATTTTATGTGTGTATTTCAACTTCATAAATTTAACAGGTACTCGCAATTAACGTAATCGTAATCGGAGATAATGTAATCGGTTTGATTATTTATTTTTAAATAAACGTAGTTGTGAGTAGTAGCTAATGGTAAAGAACAAATATCAGTAAATAAATTTAAAAAGGTTGTTGGACAGCTGTTTTTCGTCTTGAAGATGGCAGGTGTGTTTTTTGGACCATTTTAAATACCTTTTTGCAATGGTGACCAACAAAATTACACTTGTTCGGGTAGGCGACCCACCCTTTCCATAAAAAAAAATATATAAAAAAAAAAATAAGATTGTTATTATAAAGTAAAATATTTTATAATATTTTTTTATAGGTATAATTAATCATTTAATATTCTAATATACCTAGATAAATACTGAATAACTGAAGTTATAAATACAATATACACATAGCAAATAAAATACTAAATATACTGTTAAATACAAATATTTTAATATTTATAAATATAATGATAGAAAATATTTAATTGCTAATTTTAGACTTAATGTGATGGCTGATTTTATTTTTATTTTTTTTTATTATTTCTTGTATAAGACTTTCCACTGGGGTAAAATGTCAGATCAAGTGATACGCATGTCATGAGTGACATCTAATCTGTTCCTTTTTTTTTTTTTTTTTGATATTAGCCATAACTGAAAATCCTTTTTCACATAAATAGGTGGTAGGAAAAAGCAATAGATTTTTTATCGAATTTAATGATAGTTAAAAGATATTCGTTTATGTTTCAAATTTAATAACTTTTAAATGTTTAGTAAATTTTCGGTTAAAATACATTTTACATATTTAGCTATTTTTATTTTTACAATTAAGATGTATTCCTTGTGGTTAGTTTATGAATAACGACCCATCAAAAACATTTCGTGACCCAATGTTGAGTCGCGACCAATAGTTTGGAAAACGCTAGTCTATAATCTGTATATATAAAAAGACTTGTCCTGGGTGATTCATCATCGCCTAGCCAAAACTACCGAACCGATTTATTCGAAATTTTCAGTTAATGTACTTATTACTATGTGTAGGCGCACTAAGAAAGGATTTTTCGAAATTCGCATTTTAAAGGGTAAAAATGAGCATAAAATAGTTAATTTAGCTTACCTAACCTAACGGGTATTTAGAATATTTGTTTGATTTAATAGGGTCGCCATTGGTTACGAAAAATATACATATAACGCGGACCATTTTATGAAAAATTATATGTATAGATTGACGAGATATATAGTTGGGATTGGGGACGGGAAAGGAACGAGGACGAATTCAGTGACGAGGAGGTGTATGGAGATGAAAACGGGGATACACAAACATTAAAGTAAAATAATTATAAGATATTATAGACAGGGATGGGAATGGGATGTGGACGAGTACGGTGACGGGGAGGTGTATGGTGATATACAAATATTTTTCACTCGGGCGAAGCCGGGTACATTCAGCTAGTCTGTATATATAAAACAGTAAGCTGATTGACTGCTATCAACGTACAGCTTAAACCAGTGGACGGATTGGACTGAAATTTGGCATAAAGATAGCTATTATGGCGTAGGCATCCGCTAAGAAAGGGTTTTTCAAAATTCAACCCCAAAGGGGGTTAAAAGGGGTAAAACATTTTTTTTTTTTGGTCCGATTTCTTGAAAATTAAGTATGTATACTCAATAAAACATATAGGCATTGTCTATAAACTTTTTTTTTTTTAATTCAACCCCTAAGGGTGTTAAAAAGGTTGAAGACTAAAAATAGAAAATTCCGCCATGCCGGAACCGTTGAAGCTATGAGTATGAAATTTGATCAGTAGATTCTTTTCATGCTATAGACATTCGTTCAGATAATATTTTTCAAAATTTAACCCCTAAGAGGGTTAAATGGGTTAAGAAAGTATAAATATGGAAAAAATCCCCATGCCGAAACCTTAGTATTAGAACACAACCTAAATGTGCGCATTCCACAGGTCACTCTCGCGGTTGTTAGTAATAATTTTGGTACTGTGAAAAACTGTTTTCTCACAAGTCTATTTGATTTTATTGTTCTAATAATGAGTAATAACATATACATATATATAATATGAATTATAATAATACGCAAAACGATTCAAAAACATACTATAAGACATAAGTAATAAAGGATATTATATTTTATTTCAAGATATCTATCTTAATCAATTTGAATTTTATCGAAAATAGAAGTACTCGCGACATTGCCTTAGCTGTGGCATCTTCTGGAATCGCAGCTACACTGCTCGTGGGTGGTCGAAAGGCCCATGCTATCTTTAAATTATCACTCAATCGTCTCAATCTAACAACTATGGTCACTCTCTTTTGTAATATATTAAACAAAGTAATTTAGCGGAAGTTTAAAAAAAATACAAAAATAATAGTGTGGGATGAAATAACAATGGCACATGAGGGTGGTGTTGAGGCTTTAAATAGATCTCTAAAGGGTATGAGGGGAAATAAAAGGTTAATGGGTGGTGAAACGGTTTTGCTGACTGAAGACTTTTGGCAGACTCTACCAGTAGTACCAAAAGGGACCAGAACTGATTAAGTCATGTCTTAAAAGATCTACTTTATGGCCTCAGATTAATATACTCAAACTGTCGAAAAGTATGAGGGTCAGAGGGTATACTTTGGAGGAGAAAAGTTTGCTGGTAGATTTGCAGATCTTTTACTTGAAATTGGCAATGGTGATTATCCGTCATTCGATGAAATGATAAATATCCCAAAAAATTTGTGTACATTTGTAACTACAGTTCAGGATTTAATATCAAAAATGTATCCAGATATTGCTCATATTCATGATAAGCCTGTGAAAAGGTTGTCAGGTGTACCGGTGTACGAGCTATACTCACTCCAAAAAATGACCAAGCAATAAGCCATATCATAAGCTTATTCTGCGTGTGGGCACACCTATTATGTTTTGCGAAATTTGAAACTACCTAAACTGTGCAGTAGGACCAGGCTCAAAGTCAAAGCATTATATCGCAATATAGTGGAAGCCACAATATTAACTGTATGTGCGAAAGGGGAAACTGTGTTTGTAAAACGAATCCCTTTAATTCCGAACGATCTTCCGTTCGAATTTAATCGATTACAGTTTCCCCTCAAAGTCTGCTTTGCAATGACTATAAACAAGTCTCAAGGCCAGACTCTCAAATTTGAGGAATAGACTTACGAGAAAACTGTTTTTCACATGGGCAGTTCTACGTAGTTTGCTTACGCGTAAGCTCACCCAATAGCTTGGTGATTTTGCCGCCTACTAATAGATCAGCATTGAACATTTTACAAAGAAGTATTGTAGATAAAATTTTGAAAAAACCATTAGTAAAACATTTATTTTAAACCTTCACTGCTAAAACTTATCGTGAACATAGGCCGCTAAAAGCTATAACTTATAGAATAGGTTATGTTAATAATTATTATCTTAAAAACTAAAAAATATGTATAAAATATGATTTCAAAAATTTAAATTTCAATAGATTAAACAAAATGTTATCTTGCCAGGTTACATACATTTTTATACTTAAACCCGGCAACGACGGGTAATTCAGCTAGTATAATATAAAACCTAACTTATAATATTATAACGTCATTTATACTTGAATAACGTTTGAAAATTTTCTCCAAAAATCCAACAATTGTCCAACAATGTTTAAAAATTCCCAATGCTTATTTTGGGATGGTTAAAATTAATTTTCGTTTGATATGTAGTGCTCGTCGTGAAGTCGGTACTACAAAGTTAAAACTTTAATAACTTTTGAACTATGTTCCAACAAATTTCTACAGTTCTCCAACAACGTCCCACATTCATCGTTGAATATTGTTGGATGAGTTTCATGGACATATTTTTCATATGTATTGCTGAGCGTGAACTTAGTACTACAAACTTTATACGCACATATTTTTTGAAGCTTTTTCCAATAAATTCCAACCATTGTCCAACAATGTTCAACAAGTACGAGTAGGATTTGTTGGAATGGTTTCATTGAGTTATGCCGATTGTGTAGTGCCTGCTTCACGTAGGAAATAAAATATTCATGAATTTGTACTTTTTTTCATTATTTGAACTTTACATATTTTTAAACTTTCAAGATAGGCACCTTTATTTAATGATGTAATTTTTTAATAAAATTATACTCCTAAGACCATATTGATAATAAATAAATCACATAAGTTACGATTTATGTTGAGGTGTATAGTACATATATCTTTAGACATATAATTTTATCCTAATTTATAAGATAATCCTGTAAGATATTTTAAATGATCAGCAACAATTTAACATTGATCTATACACTTAAAAAAAAAAATTGAACAAAAAATACATATGGTTATTTATTTATCGAGTTGTAGTATAATAAATTTGCTATGAATAATTAAAAAAAAAAAAAAATTATGAATGTTTTCTCTAATTCTTGCTTATATTTTATGAGTTCAAAGCTCAATATAAGTCATATAATAGATAAAACATTAATTTACATAATAAATTACCAAAAGTGAAATATTCAAGTGAAATAAAATTATTATTACAATTTATATTATTAAAAACGTATGATTTTTTATGTATATTAATGATTTTTTTTTTTTAAGACATTTATATGGAAATTATTCTAAATTAAAATTGAAATGCTAATAGTTTGAAAATGTAATTTAAATAAGTATATTTTCTAGGGAAAACGGTATAGATTTAGATTGATCAATGCTGGATTCTTAAACTGCCCTATTTCGATGAGTATTGATAATCATAATTTTACTATAATCGCAACAGATGGGAATAACGTCAAGCCAGTCTCAGGTGAATATCGCTATGAAACACGTGACACGCAAATTAACTAACTTAAAATTGTATACTTCAATAAATATAACTAATATTTATATGTATTATTCATAGTCAACTCCTTAGTAAGTTATGCTGGTGAACGTTGGGATTTTATATTAGAAGCAACAGCCAGTGTAGGAAATTATTGGATGCGATTCAAAGGTTTAATGGACTGCGATGAACGTTTCACAAAAGCCTTTGAAGTAGCGATTTTGCACTATGATAGAGCTGGCAATGGAGAGCCCGAGAAAATACCAACATATGATAACTCATTTCATTCTGGATTTGTGAATAAAACTTTAATTATTAATAATAATAATTTATTTTATTTTTTAGCTGTAGTGGTATTTGATTAAACTAATGATTTTTCGTAAAATAATTCCAGCAATTAAATGCATTGAATAAAGGATCAGGATTAAAAAATTATCTTACTGTAGCAGAATTAGAAGATTTAATGCCCCCCAAAAGAGATCCAAGATTGAAAAAAAACCCAGATGTGACGTTATTTATGTCTTATGATTTTTATCCTTTAGATAATCCACACTTCCACAAACCTATGCTATACGGATTCAAACAAAGTAAATATAATAGAAATAAAAATAATATACATAAATTTAGTTTTTAAAAAAAAATTGTTTAAACTAAATTGATTCAATGAATACATATTTGTATGTTTTAGTATCACACGAATCAAAGCGAGTTTACACGCCTCAAATTAATAAAATTACTTTTAAATTTCAATCGTTTCCATTATTATCTCAGAGAGAAATGATACGACCTGAGATGAGCTGTGACTATATGAAGAAAAATTGCTCTCGTGATTTCTGCGAATGTTCAAATATTATTAAAATTCCGCTGGGGTCGGTAGTTGAGTTGTTCCTCATCGATAAAGGTTCATATTAACGTGTAAGATTAAACAAATAGTTTCCGATAAGTAGTTCTCTTTATTTTTAGGGGTAATATATGATGCGAATCATCCATTCCATTTACATGGACATTCATTTCGAGTAGTTGCGATGGAAAGAGTAGGAAACCATACAACAGTAGAAGAGATTGAAAAAATGAACAAAAATGGGCATATTAAAAGAAACTTACAGTCTGCGCCTCTTAAAGATACTGTCACAGTACCAGATGGTGGATTTACTATTCTACGATTCTTAGCTGATAATCCTGGTATGTCTTAATAATATTATTTATTTAAATAAAATAGATAGCATTTCAAAATTTCACACTATTGATATTGCAGGATATTGGTTATTTCATTGTCACCTAGAGTTTCACGTTGAAGTGGGTATGGCAGCTGTGTTTAAAATTGGAGAAGATAAGGATATGCTAACACCGCCGCGTAATTTTCCGAAATGTGGAAATTATAATGGAAAATGATTATATTCACATTTGTCTATTGAATATGTTGTATTAAATTACAAACGAATTTAATAATAAATGTTTTGTACTCTAAAAATGTTTTTAACCATAATATGGTTTATATATAAGGATTATATACAAGTATTCGAAATATTGTCGAACTTTTTTAGATTATTTTTTTATATCAGTTATACTAATAATTTACAAGTGTACAATACAACATACTTCTAAATATTATCATGTATCAAGACAGCTCAATTTTTAAATAATGTATAACCTATTATACATTTGTACCTATTTTAATTGCATTTTTTTTCATTTATGAGGTATTTATATAATATTTAGCATTTGCATTTATTATTATGTATAATTATTAAAATTTAATAAATTAGATGTTACTACATGTTTGATAGCATGTATATACAGTGTTGGATTTAGGAAAAAATGGATGAAACAGAACATTTGCTCCAGGCGCCTATACCAAAAAA
Source organism: Therioaphis trifolii (assembly GCA_027580255.1). NCBI lineage: Eukaryota > Metazoa > Arthropoda > Insecta > Hemiptera > Aphididae > Therioaphis > Therioaphis trifolii. The sequence goes on along the minus strand of CM050405.1, from coordinate 56,105,282 downwards.
AGTACAAAAAAGTGGTAAAATATTTGCACTCTCATCTGTTTAAACATATTATGTTTCTGGGGTGCATTTCTAGTCTGTATAATAATGGACTAATGTGGTATAAAAATAGAGATTATTCCATAATTTGCTTCTAGTAAAAACTTTTAAATCTTCCTCTGCAAAAAAAAATCTGTAATTATAAACAGCGTAATATAATCAACAAATAGTACCTAGTTTATGAGACATAAAATAACCTAGTAGGTATAAAAAAAAAATCGTATGGTTTATTTTACTTGAAAGTTGCTCTAGAATTATACTGATTTATTAGAACGGCGAATATAGAGAAAGGTGATTTATAATCAAAATAAAACCCAAAAGAATTTAGGGTAGTTTTGATATTTGGAAGAAGGGTAACAAAGAACATATTCCCTGAGTGCTGTGAATCTTGTACTGGCACATTATGTTGCGTAACTGTAATTAGCATCGTAATATTCGTGATATTTGTGATTGTGATATTATATGTGAGCAGGGCCGTCCCGATGATTTGCGGGGCTTGGGGCAGAGTAAAATTTCGGGGCCCGAAATGTCTCAAATGTCACTATCGTCAGTTGCAATCATAGCTCCTAAATTTGAAACTAAAATGTGCGCAAATGTTCTTAACAAATATAGTACCTATACTATAGCCCAATGTAAAAGAAAAAATAATTAAATATTATTATAAAATATAAATACTTTTATAACATTCTGTTGTGATCCTTTCAACAATTCTCTATGAAAAAAAATTTTTTTTTTCTGCTCATCAACTTTACTTATTTATGTTGAATTTATGAAAGCGGAGCCTGTCTAACAGTAGTAAAAGCGCGTGGTCCGGGGCGAGGGCCCCGCTCGCCCTGCCCTAGGGACGGCCCTGTATGTGAGGCATAATAGTTTTTAAACAGATTTCTTGATTTTACCCAATGTTTGTTGTAATCTGGAAGTTCTCAGTAATTCGGCGCATTTGAACAAAAGTTTAAAAATCTACAAAGAACCTTTAAAAACTTATGCAATCAAATTACAAAAATTACAGTCAGCATAAAACATCTGAAGTTGAAAATCAACATAAAAATAGACATTTCCGTAAACATTGTATAATAATTTACCTAAACGGTTATAAAAAATATTCTGACTAACGATTTTTGAAATTTGTATCAGTATCATTAGTTAAATGTATGTTATGACTTAATATAATGATCATATTAAATTTTCAAAACGTTTTGCCAAATACTAAAAATTTTATTAGACATAAATAAATTAAGGTATTTTCAATGTTTTATGTTTAGACCAAAAGTAGTCAAATTTGTATCAATGTGCCGTTATTATGTGATGATAATTTCAAGTTTCTGAGCAAGATAGTTTTTTGAGTTATCACTAAATAACTTAAAAAGATTTAGCAAAAGTTTTTTTTACGGTGAATTTTACCATTATTACTCGGTTTTTCGGAAGTTTTTATTCACGATTGGAAAAACTATTGAGAGCAGAGAAAAATATACCCTCAATGTTCTATCTACATGCGATTTCCGATCCATAGAATAGCTCAATGAAACTTTTAGTCAAAGTTAAGTACACCAAAAAGTGTCTCCAAAAAAAAAAAAAACTAGAAAAAATAAACGTCATTGTAAAACCAATAGATCTTTCGCTTCCCTCTTAATCTTAAACTGCACAATACATACACATTAATTTATTAATATATACGAGTATGTATATGTATTTAATATTTAGTACCAGGAAGGCCGATCTCCGATCGTAAGATATCGTAGATCTCCTATCTATTTATTAGTAAATAAGGTGCGGTTATTTTACACTGTATTGTTTTTATGCGAAAAAAGTATGCTTATTTTTTTGTAAGTAGATTTTCGTTAATAAATAAAAAATGTTCAGAAAATTGTAGCTTGCAAAAGTCACCCTTAATGTATAAACTTGATATGTTGTGTTTTGAAATTTTAATATTTTTTACTAATTTGTTTTCGGAAATTACATTTGAAAAATAAAATCTTAAAATGTCAAGCGAATTTTTTATCTTTGTATATTTATAAATTTATATTTTTTTAGGGTATTATGAAAAAAAATATCTTAAAGATTTTAAGGACGCTCTGGCCAATGAATTCCCCAACTAAGACATATACAGGTTGTTAGAGAAAAACCTCAGAAATCAAATAGTATGGGTCTTATAGTCGATTGTCGTGCAAAATTTTTAGATATAAGGGTGCAAAGATAAATAAATATTGCATTAGTCTTATGGGGAGAATTCATGAAGTTAATTATTTTTACCATGAAATTGCGAATTCCCCAATGCAGATAGTGACAAACTGAAAGTTCAAAGCTTAAAGAATTTATTGGTACTTTCCGAATATGAGGTATACGTGGGAAATTTCGTGTAATTAAACGAAGAAAATTTTATAATTTATGATTTTTAAAATAAATTTTTTTCCATAAAATAATTTGTAAACTGCATTTAATAAAAAATATTAAAATTTACTTGATAAGTATATACACGGAAGTTTGAATTTGAGTTTTGAATTTGTTCTTTTTGCAGAACTACTGTTTAATAAAATGTTTCATAAAATGTAAAATTAAAAGATATTTACCATTAAATTTGTGAATATTATTTTAAAAATTAATTTTTTGAATTTTTAAAAGTATTATTTGTATCATTTAAATAGTTAAATGTGTATTATTTTTTTTTATCACTCAACGACTGGCCGTCGGATACGCTGGGGGTCCGATGCAGGGAGAATCTGGGGGTCCAATGCAGGGAGAACGCTACATGCAGGGAGAATCGAAATGTAGGTTACCAGAACCCAGAACGTCGCGTTGTCATCATCGCGGTCCCTAGAAAGGTTTTCCATTAGCAACGAATAACGATATGAACTATCACGTCGCGCGACGGTGATATGGAAGGGGAAGTTTGGGCGGCCACGTCTAATAACCGCCGTCCGTTGCCGTACCGCGAACCTCACCCACTAAGTCAACGTAACAGGTCATTATTTATAAATTTATAATAGCTGATAACTCCTTTGTTTTTAAAGTTAGAGAATCGATCAAATGCCATAAACCTTCTCCGCAATAAGCTCTTCAATTTAAAAAAAAAAATCATCTAGTAGTATCCGAGAACATATGCCTCAAAGGTTTTCATTTTCACATTTATATGTATAAGATACAGTAATCAGTAGTATACGGGTAGAAGTATAAGTGAGATAAGAAAAGCATTCGATTATTTTTAATTTTTACCACGAACTATGATTATATTATAATCATAGTTCGTTGTTTTTACCATAACATGTTTATTTTATCATGCATTTTACTACTAATTTTATCATTCGAATATTTCATTCGATTATTTTATTATTTGAATGATATTTAAAATAATCGAATTGATTCGATTATTGAAATAATCGAATGATTCGATTATTTCATTCCCATCACTAGTACGAGTATATTCTATTAACCTTGAATAAGCATTACAAATAACTATAACATAATATTAGTTTTTCTTCGAAATTGCATCATTTTATTTGTTGTGAAACAATAAACATTCTTTAAGTGTCCACTGCTTTGTAATTCTTTCGTTTGATCTTTGTTTATTTTTTGGATCTCAAAACCGTAATTTGTAGTTTTATTGAAAAATACGTTTTGCAATAGGTACCTATATTAACCTTGTATAGCTATTGAATTTAACATTAAACATAACATTTCTTCGTTTCGTTAATTGATATTATCAATTATAAACAACTTCTTTTGTTAAATTAGTACGTTATCGTAAAATAACACATGTATTAATACATAATACTGTTATTAACTTTTAGGTTGTTGTGTGGCGTATTCATTTAGTGAATACCTTGAAATTTAATTGCGAACAATGTCCAAGGTTTCAAGGTAATATTTTAAGTTATGACTGATTCAAATTTTCAGTTTTAATGCTTTTAAACATGAATATCAGAATATATATATATATATATATATATATATATATATATATATATATATATATATATATATATATATATATATATATATATATATATATTCATAGAATTGTTGATTTATTAATATTATATCAGTTATCTGTAGTGATGTTATATTATGTGATCTACTAAACTCTTATTTTTTTTTTTACTGTACACCAAAGACCATTAATACATTGTCTATGAACACAAAGCGGATCAATGACAATGTCACTATGTTTTACTGTTTTATGATTTAACCCATGGTAATTTAATTTACCCTCCACTATAGTCACTTTGAATTGCCGTTTCCTGTTCTACTTCAACTTTTCATTGATAAGTACTGCCCTATGCCATAATAGTAACTAGGTACCTAAATACAATTTCCAATTTATCACCAGTTCTCTATATTGGTAATTCATTATCTTATTGTGTTGAATGAGTTATATAAGTGCATATAGGACAGTCTTAAATTTATTTATTTATTTGAAATTAAATGGGCGAGCCCAGTTACAATTTAAATATGGTACAAAAATATTTACATAGATGAGGTATTTGTATACAATAGTTAATTGATTAAATTACTAAGATATAATTTAAAAGAAACAATATAATTATATATCAATATTGATTGTAATTATTCACACGTTGCATGGATCTAATAAATGAATTGTATATGTGTATCGATCAGGTAAAAGTTTATAGGTAGGTATAATTAAATGTTTTTTTAGATTTCGGTATTTCTGATAAATTGCCAATTTGGTAGATTCCTTATGAATTCACTACCTATTTGATATTGTCATTATTATAATTGTAAATTCAGAAATTATTTTTTTATTATGTCTACCCAATAATGTGCTCATTTCTAAAATGCATTTGCAGTAGACTCGTTTGCTACGTGTTATATGTACAAGATAATCATATATTAATTTAGTGTTTATTAATTAAAACATTCACTAAGCATCTATTTTATGGCTTTAGGAGATTAAACAAAGTAACATTTAAAAAAATGTATTGTAAATACTTCTATGTTTAACAATAGATGAACAATCTTTTTTTATCAATTAGTTGTTATTGCACTCTACATATATTAAAATACAATTAATGCAAAAAGTCACAGGTCCTGGTAAAGTTTGAAAGCCCAATGTTCAAAACACAATGTCAATGTTTACCGTAAAAGAATTAGGTAACCACAATAATCAAATTATGATTAGTGGTTAATTGTAGATAGTTTTTATAACTAAAAGTTGTCCTAATTAATTATGTGAATACTTAATTATTCATTACATTGATTATGAATGTTATATATTTTTTTCAAATATTATCTAATTTGTTTTATAATATCATTTAAGGTATTATATTATGCAGCTTCTCACTAATAAAAGTAATACTTACAGTAATTTATTTTAATGATAGTTAAAATTTAATTTTACTTTTTCAAAAAAAAATTTGTTGGTAGTGATAACTTATGTGTTACATTTAGAAATAACTTCTAAATTTGTTTGTATTCAACTAATTATATTTATTAATTATTTTGCTTTATCTAGATTGCGTAAAGATAAACGTCATGCATCTAGAAAAAATCCTATTAAACATCAGAAGAAATTACCATGTCTTAAAAAACTAAAACACTGTAAGATAATAAAAGGGAAAATAATTGCTAAACAGAACAAACCTAAGTTAGCGAATTCAAAGAGTAAAATGCAAGAAAAAAAACCAAACGTTAGATCAACTTTCGAGATAATATTTCATAATCAAATACTTTTTTCATCTATTTAACATACTCATGACTAGGGAACGGATTTATATATAAATGCATTTTTTTTTTAAACAAGATATTTAAGATTCAATAAGATATGTTCATGATTTAAATCATTCCTATTAAAATGATGCTACTTTTATTTTACATATTTTTACATATTTCGGTATAATTACATATTTGGTAAATAAGTACATATGTTGTACATATTTTAGTAATTTTAGATTTTTTCATCAATTTTCGACAACCAAACATTATCTTATCAATATTATTCTGAACACTTCTATCGCTATTGGTAAAGCTCTGCATATTATGCCAAATGAAAAATTGAAAAATAATTTAATTTTTATCTCAGTGAATTTTAATATTATTGCACATATAATTACAAAATTAGAAAGAAAAAATATTTCCTTAAATGAAAGTATGTAAATTGTTGAATCAGCGGTTGAAAAATTAAAACTCGTAAGCGGACCAATAGGAGATGTTGTAAAAAAGAAAGTTGATGCTGTTACAGAAAAAAATCCAGGTTTTATTGATTTTAAAACAATCAATGACATATTGAGTGGCAGACACCCTTCTAAAAATTTGGAATTATCGCTTTCTGATGTTATGCGCTTCAAATATGCTCTAATTACATCGGTGGATGTGGAACGATCATTTAGCTGTTTTACAAATATTTTGAGACCTAATAGTTGTCATTTGACATTTGATAATTTAAAAGAAATCGTAATAATTCAATGCAACAAATCATTTTGATAACTTAATAAATATAATTTTATTTTTTATTTATTTTTTATTACATTTGTCCCCCATATTTGTATGTTTTTAGCACATATTTTATACTTAATTTAATAACAATAATTTTTTATTTTTTTAAATTACATTTTTTCCCCACATATTTGGATGTTTTTAGCACATATTTCATAAATTATACTTCTATATATATGTACATATTTCTGTATTTTTATAACATATATATCCGTTCCCTACTCATAACTTATAGTTGTCATTTTCAAATATTTACACGTTTTTGTGAATACTATTTTAGAATAATGCAAATGTTGAATCTACTGCTTCCAAAGAAGAATTAAAAGAACTTCAGATACTTGAAAAAAGTCTCATTCGATGTTTATCAAGTTCAAAAATATCCAAAAAGAAACCGAAATATGAATCTCCGTTTCAGTCTTTGGATTTTGAGCTCAAAGAACATGAAATACTTGAAGATTTGATTGCAATGAAAAAATCAGTATTATCAGCTCAATCAAAAGAAAATACAGATCTATGAATTGTTTCGTATCAATGAGTTAAAAGTATTTACAAAAGTTATAAAATATTTTGTTTTCAATTTTAACATACCGTCGGCTACACTGCAAAACCTCGTAAGTCTATTTTATCAAATTTTTCAGGAGGGGCCAAAAACTATGAGATGCACCTATTAGTGCTTGACATACGAGGTTCAGTTATTTAGGATTATAATGATGAATATTCCATGAAATGTTTGCTTTTATGATAATAAAATGTGTTGAAAAATATAGTGTATCCATTAGACCAAAAAAAAGTCCAAATCTCGACTTACGAGGTTTCGCAGTGTAGCTGACAATACATACCTACCTACTTATTTATAAACCTATAAAATAAGATAAATACCCAAATCATAACTCTTTAATAGGATTTTAAACTTTAAACTTAAATGTATGCTTTATGACTGTATACTTTAGTTTATTGACATAATGAGTTTTCATTTAATTCAGTTTTATTTTCATTATTCTTTGCTGTTCATGGCATTTTTCTATTGAGTTGTGAAAAGCTTTGTAATTGAGTAAATAATGATAGGTACTTTTAGTTTTATCATAATTAAAACTTATATAGATAAGTACTAAAAAACATTGATTACTATAATATAAATATCTTTCTTGATTATTGTATTATTACTGTATAAATGTCCACGACTAGAAAATTACTGATAGCCACCATTGAAAATTGACAAATTGTCAAAGATTACTTAATTGGCATTCTCATGTGAATGTAACTATATTCGTAGGAATATTGGCAGAATTGATATTATATATAATATATATATATATATATATATATATATATATATATATATATATATATATATACATATTTATATATATATTTTTTAATTTTGGGAAAGTTACTGTATTCTGTTATTCTATACTACATATTATAAAACTGTTACCTTCTTGCTATAATGTATAATTTTATTTAAACATTACCCTTACAGATGAATGATTCTATATCTTAATAAATGCTCTACTATATTGTATTAGTATTTTAGTGATCAATTTTGTCGCTACATTTATAATAGGTACGTCGTTACAACAATATCTAAAATAACAACTTTTTTAAATGACATTGTTTTATGAAAAATTGTGTGTGAGAAATTTTATTTTTTTTAAATTTAAGCAGTAAAAATTTTGGTATTTTGTAGTTTTATCAAATTCCTTATTGCAATAAATATAACTGAATTTCGTAAAAAAACCATTTTTTATTAATATTCAATGTTTTTTTGTAATAATGTACTAAAACAAAAAATGTATTAAATATTAATTTTCAAACTATTCAATGAAAATATTAAATATATTTAAGTATAGCGAATTTCACCTATAACTTTTGGCTTATGTTGACATTCACTAGAAAATATTTTCAGTTTGTTAATTTATTGAATTTATCATTGAATTTTGAAATGTATAGGTGACTCAGTGTTTATCCAATCCATCTGTGGACATTTATAGTACCTTATTGTATCTAGCATAATATGTAATAACAGATTATGAAAAATATTTAGCCCAGGAAAACTAGTTGACTTCCCTTCAAATTTTTGTCGTGGAAATATGAATGCTTTTTAGGATATTAATGCAACATTCATATTTTGACAACTTTTAGGACTTTGTAGCCCTCTAGTTGGTAATTACTTAACTAAATAACTCATTTTTACACTAAATAACTACTAAATAATAAATACAATAGTTATGAAACAAAAATTACCCATTTTTAGATTCTGAGTAAATCAAAAAATGTGTTAGTTTTTTTTTTTTTGTCTGTGATCAAAATTTTTTGGCAGTATTAATTAGTGTTCACAAGTTGGCAGTTTTAGATTTTCTCAGAAATATTTTAATGTTTTTCCATTTAATACATAAAATATTAAATTAAAAAAAGAGATGCTTTTGAAGTTAAATTCCTTCATAATATACAACAAAAAATGTATTTAGAAAACGATCAATATGGATATAGTAATATCTTTCTGTCAAGCATATATAAACATTATTCCTGGTTTGATGTCATATTTATCAATTTACTTTCCCCAAGATTATGCACCACATCATAGTTCATAATTTTGGATTTACATATGATAAAGAGACTTTAATTCTATCTATGTGGTCCATGATAATTCCCTGCCTTTAAATTATAGTAAATTTATCCAATCTTTAATTTTAACGACTTGATAGTATTCAAAACAATTCTTTTTAACTGATTTTAAAATTTTTAGTATTAACAGTTGTTTAGAAGGTTTTATAAAATTAAAATACAAATGTTGTAGTGTAACCTTACTTTTAAATAATCCAAAATTTCTTAATAATTTTTCCTTTTTGAAAAAATTAGAACACTCAGATTAAGACATTTTCAAAATACATTTTTATACTGATGTGCTAATAATTTTTTTCAATTATTTTAGTATTTTCATAACCAGCCTCTATTAAATGAACTATGTTCAGCTCCTTACTATATATAGTTATTTCTAATATACCTACCACTTGTAATTAAAAAATTAATTTTATATTTTCTAAACAAAAGGTCATAAGTCTTTTGTATATATGTACCCACAATTTAGTAGGTTCTTGTTAATATTTTAGTTTATCATATGTACTTTAAAATGGAGTTGAAAACATATTTTAGTGTACTTATTATTTATATTGTATTTTATGTTTGTTTATTTTAGGTACAAAATAAGTGTATCAAAATATAATATGTCAACTTTCTCGCCGGCAAATGATTTCTGTAAAAAAAAATTATTTATAAAAAATGTATTTACCTATTTGATTCATTTTTATTTAATCACTTTTAATATTAAATCTTAATTTGGTTTCATCCTAATATTAATATAGAATTTCCCAATATCATAAGAAATATGAATAGTCAAAACAATGTAATATTAATTTAATTTTAACATTTTTATATTCACTTTAATTTTTTGATTAAGTATAGACATTGGTATTTATAGTAGAATGAATATCTTAATGATGTTAAATACCAGTTTAATACTACTACTGGCCTTTAAACCAATGCAGTTATAAAAAGGATAGGTATATTGTGTATTTTTTATTTTAAAAGTCAATTGTATACAAAATTTACAAAAAAGTTTAATTTAGCCCATTTGAATTTGTCATGTTTTTTTTTTTTTTTATAATATTAAGTTAATTTTTCTTATTAACTATTTTCCCAAGAGCTTTGTATTCTTTTTTTTTTTTTTTTTACTTTAAAATCAATTTTAACACAGTTTTTGATGCAGTTTTTAAACATTCAATAAATTGTAGATTGGGAATTAGTTTTAAAGTTATCTACATTTAAAAAAATATATAATGGAAGTCAAAGAATACAATTTTTATTGTGTTGATTATTTCAGGTAAATTATATATTTTGATTTATATTTGTGTGCCCAAATCCTCTTGCAATATAAAAAATAATTAATGTGCACCAGAGAATTTTAGATTCTCTTAAAGCAGTGTTTCCCAACCTTTTTATCATCACGGACCACTTCGACAATATTTTATAGGCCGCGGACCACCTCAATTTTACGAAAATTAGGAATACCTTTTTTTTTGCTCAAGAATACACAAAATCTATGGGACCGCGGACCACCTATGACTGGCCCACGGACCACTGGTGGTCCGCGGACCACCGGTTGGGAAACACTGTCTTAAAGTTATGGCTTGTATTAAGCAGATAGCTCACATATCTACTGAAGTCAAAGTTCTACGATGATCTCTGTGTGTGTTTTTAGTATTAATTTGGAAGAAAATATTTTTTATATACAGAAGAAATGAATTATGATGACATTGGTCAATGTGACGAATCAGATTTGATTACCAAAAATTGAAATTCTTGACATAACAATGGAACATGAACTTGGTTCATATAACTATAATATTTTTAGATGCGACAGGTGTACTAATATCATTATATCTTCTCAGGGCAAAGGCATCCTCATTGGTATTCATAAAGATTATCCTGCTTCTCTTATTTCAATCCCCGACCTTAATATTGAACATGTTTTTGTTCGCTTTACAGTTGGTCAATCAAGTTTCATTTTAGGTGGTGTCTATTTTTCTCCTAACTCTTCTCCTATCCTTTATGAGTCACAAATTAACTCTATCAAATACATAAATAAGAACTACCCTGCCCATACATTTATTTTATGTGGTAACTACAATTTTCCGAAGATATCTTTGGACAATGATGACCATGGCTTAATTATTCTTTCTTATCTAACAGATTGAATGAACGCATAGAATCGTCTTTAAATAGTAACCCTACTGATTTCTGGAAGTTTGTTAAAAACAAAAGGTCTTTTAGTGTGAGTCCGAAGGAGGTTTCTTATAAGAAAACAACCTCTACTAACGAGTGGGAAGCGGCCAATTTGTTTTCTATGTATTTCTCTTCTGTTTTCTCCGGAAACCAACTTAATCTTGATACTTACTTTTTAGGTATCAAGTCCTTTGATTTAACTAATAATGTTAACTTTACTGTTGAAAATGTTAATAAACACTTATCTGACTTGTGTGGTAACTGGTTCATTGGACCTGATGGTTTATCCGGTGAGTACTTATATCTATTAAAAACTGTTATAGATTTCCCCCTCTGAACTCTTTTTAGCGTTCGCTTGAAGAAGGAATCTTTCCTTCAATGTTCAAGTTCAGCTCATTTACCCCTGTACACAAGTCTAGTGATCTGTCCAATGTTTTCAACTATCGTCCGATTTCAATCCAGTCTCATATTTTCAAAAATTTTTAAATGTTGGTCTTGCACTGTATTCAACCATCGATCAATAGAGTTCTTATGGAGGAACAGCATGGCTTTCGCCTGTAATTTTTACCTGTAATTTAGTCTTTAACAACTATGTATGCCAATCTTCTAATTTGAAAACACAGGTAGATGTCATTTACACTGATTTCAATAAGGCATTTGATTCAGTTAATCACAATGCTCTAATCGAGGTCCTCAGCATATCTGGAATAGGTGAACCTCTCCTGTCCTGGTTTTCATCTTACCTTGCTGTTACCAATGGGTCAAATTGCTTGGAGTAAAATCTAATGTCTATCTTGCTACGTCTGGTGTCCCTCAAGGAGGTCACTTATCTCCGCTCCCATTCTCTCTATTCATTAATAGTGTACCTATCAAGTGTTCTTTCCAATAGTCAAATTTTATATTTTGCAGATTATATTGAGCTCTTCTCTTGTATATCCTCCTTGGATGATTGTATTTTGTTACAGAGTGATTTTGATTGGTTCACGGAGTGGTTTAATTTACAAGGGCTATCCTTTAATGTTTCTAAATGTAAGACCATGACTTGCCAGGATTCAGTCCCCTGTCAAATATGCTTATCATCTCGGACCTACTGCTATTTCACGTTCTAATGGCTGTGTATCTGATCTAGGATTTATTCTAAGTAGTGATCTTGATCCTAGACCCCACATCGAGCATATTTGTTGTAAGGCTTTTAAAACTCTGGGGTTTGTATTAAGATTATTTAAGGATTTTCGGTTAGGTATATCTTACAAGGTGCTTTATTGTGCACTTGTTCCCCCTTTGAGCATAGATTGATCTCGGGCATTAAGTTCCTTAATAGTTTAATACAAGGTAATATTGACTCTCCCTATTTGCTTTCCTTAATTTGTTTTAGAGTTCCTCAACATCATTTCTGATCTGTTACTCCTTTTTATGTTTATTTCGCCTTGACTAATTACCTTAAAAATGAGCCTATTACATGTATGAAGTCAGATGCCACTGTTGACCCTTCGTTTCTTTTAAGCCTATAATTTACTGTAAAGCTATTAATTTCTTACTATATCATAATTTGTACAAGTAATGCTTACTAGATATGTATAATGTGTATATATGTTCAAAGGGTTTATCCCACATATTTAATAAAATAAAATAACTTTGATGGCTTATATGCTAATATATACTGTTAATTATAACATTCATCTAATGACCATTAGGATATTCTGATGTTTATTTTTAGTGAACTTGTTAAATATTGTATTTACTATTCACCTCTCAGGTTACTCTATAATAGACATATTATATCAAAGGTAATAAAAAAAAGTGATAAATTATAAAATATCAATGTGTCTAAGTAATACAAAATAATATTTTTCCCGAAATATCAAATTTTTTTAATATCAATACTAAATTATATTGGATATATGTAATAATTATTTAGAAATTTCTTTCACTTTTTAATATGTTGTATTATTATTATTATTTATATTAAATATTTTTCAATTGAGTTTATCTTTTAAACTAAGAATTTTTTTTTTTTTTTTTTTTTTTTTTAATATTATGTCATGATGTAAATACTTTTGACATTTGAGTATAGTATACACTTACTATATTTAAACATTCAACATTTCAAGCGTTTCTGTTTCATTTTTACCAGCTTTATTATAAATTTAATCGCTAATGTAATGAAATGGAGAACGGAATGTTCTCCATTTCAAACTTATAACTACGTACACCATACAATATTTACACTGATTACTACTGAATCTAGTGATCCAAGATTATCTGAGATAGATAATCTACAAAAAAAAATAAATAAATAAATAAATAAAAATATTATTTACTGTACAGATTAAGCTCCCTTGGCTCTGATACTCTGAAAGTAATCAATTAAATAAATATAATAAAATAGGGCAAAAGCTGATATGGAACAAATTTAAAAACACAAATTTTATTTATATTATATTATGTATTTGAAAATATTACTTTTTTTATAATTTAAAATCAATTTGATATTGATTGTACAATTTTAAAGAAATGTAAATCTAATTCTAAATAGTATGAAAAAAAAATGTTATCTTATTTATAACTGGTTTGTACAACTGAGTGAACCTTAGTTTTTTTTTTTTTTTTAAGAAAACATATGTATACAATTTACTTATTAATTAATTGGTAAATAAGCTTAGAACTAGAGAATAAAGATAGATTTTTAATATAAAAAATTTGAAAAAAAAAGCTAATACAATTTTAATTATTTAAGGAATTGAATATTGTTAAATGTGCTCTAGAATCTAGTCTAGATGATCGAGGAAAAGTAAATGCATAAAGCTAAAAACTATCAAACATAACGGACATAAAAATAATTATTGAGCTCAAATTATTGAGGGGACTTTTTTAAATAGATGAACCAATAATATCAATGATTTGTACATAAGAACACTATTATAACTACTCAGAGACGATTAACATTGTTGTTGATGTGTGAATGTATTGATTTTGACTTATGATCTTATCAAGGGTTTTCAGCCAGTATTGAACGGATTCTTTTTTGGACCAACTAAAAGTAGAAATATAGCTTTAGTAAATCGTACATTTTGTGCTAAAGTAAAAACATTGAAACATGAAATTTTTTTTTATTCCCTGCCATTATATTTGTTCTTTGTAAAAATAAAGTACATCAAACTAGAATTTGAAAATTAATAAGAAATTTAGAGCCATAATAAAAATAATTAATGTAAATTATAATAATATGATACTTATGTTATCATAAATGTCAGCAATCAATCATTATCAATATCAAAAGAGTCAAAGAAAGCAAAACTACATTTCTTTTCTAGAATTATGTTATTATTGTTTATTAGTTATGTGTATTAAATAAAATTAAAGTAAACCATAAGAGATGTTAAAATCATTATCCAAATTAATAAAATTGATAAATATAACTTAAAATTGACTTAACTCGACAATTTATAATTTATTATTTTTTTTATTCATGAGATTTGAAATAAATTATTACATCTCAACACTTACAGCCAGATAATATTAATAAAAAATAAAACTACAAATATAATAAAAATATTAACAGTGTATTGGCTATTAGCTACCGTGTGATTTGAAAAGTTCGTAGTTAGAGTGGTATAATATTTTTAAGTTCTAAAGGAAAATAAAGTGGATTATGGATTTTATTGGGAGAATAGGAATATTTAGGTAGTAAAAATTGGTGTTACAAGAAGCAAAATGCCTTATAAGACATTGCCTGTAAGATGAAAGAGCTGGACATGTGAATAGTAGGTGACAGAAATCACAAGAGCTGTCACCGCAGTTGGGGAGAGTGTTTTAGGTTGACCTAAATTAAATACATGTTCTGGTAATAAATAAATTATGCCCCATGTTAAATCTAGAATATAACACTATCAAGATCTACTTATATTTAGTTTACTAAACCAGGGTTTTTGATACATTTTGGGACAGATCTTTTTATATTTATAAAATATTAATTTTGGGTATTATTTATGTATGTTATTTGTTGATGATATTCACATGTAATGTTTTCCATCATTTTTTAACAGTTAGATAAATACACTGATTATTCATTCTAAATTTAATAGCACAACTTATTTTATGTCGTACAATAATAGTTTCATCAACAATAAATAGAGAACTGGTTAATGAAATAGATACCAAATCTAAAAGATGGAAGAACTACAACAAAATTAGTTATAGTTTTAAGTTGGAAATTGAAATCAAACTTGATTAGAATTCTTCTGGGAGATAAGATAAATTATTGATTTATTTTTCTAGAATAGCTTTTAATTACATATCAGGCTTTTTACACCAGGTGTAGTATTTACAACAAATAGTAGATACTAGATAGTAAACTTATGTAAATATAAACAATAATAAAATTATTATTAATTTGAGGGTTTCCCAAATATTTTTCAACTTTTATACGCGTTATTTAAAATACTAATAGATCTTGCATAAGTTTGAAACTTGAATAAATAAATAGATACAATTTTTTGCAGAACTATCAATAAAATATAAATTACATTAATTGCTGGCACTGATAATAAGTACATAAGTATCATAATATTTTAGTTTACTAGGACACATTTTTGCATAATTTGCTGTGTACTGTTGTGCACGTTATTTATTTTGTTTTTATCTCAGTTTAAAAAAATTTCAAGTTAACATGAAATATTTTACATATAAAATAAACTTAAAAAAATAAAAATTCAAAACTAACTTGAGTGCCAATGAAACCACCAGTGATGAGTAATGGACAACTATAAGTGTTATCAGTTGTATTTATTGTTGGTACATTAGATGTATTGTTAGTTGGTACGGAAATAATACATCCCATTTCTTCTTCCATTTCTCTAATTATATCGTTATCAACTATGTTATGAACTTGGTTAGGTGGCAAGAATATTTCAACAGTTAATATTACTTCTTCAAAAGCTGGACCATAACCTTCATTCCACATTGTATCAAATATCATATGTTGAGCCTACAAGAAAAAAAGTCAAACTTCAATATTAATAATAATATATTTATTGTTACAAGAATCAATAAATAAGAAACACCCCAAGAGGTAGGGATACAGTAATATTTATAAGGAAGTTATCAATAATAATTATTTTATGAAAATTAACATTAGTTATTAGAATTATAAATACCTTTTTCTAACATGTTGCAAGAATCAAAAAAAAAAAAAAAATCAAAATTTTTAATTGATTGCATAACGTTGGTAGGTGACACAACCGACTATTAGAGAAGTAAATTGTGTTTGAATGGTATTTCAAAAGGAGGATTATGTCTGGAATTGAAGGAGAGTACTTAGAGACCAATTTTTTCTATTAATTCAGGACTGTCAATTTCTCCATTCAAATTTTATAAATAAAAGTAGCATCAAAAACTAACCGCCTGGTCATTAGGCTCATTAGAAACTTAAAACTTGCAAAGTTTGCAATCACATTGTTTTACACGCATCAAACGAAATAAATTTCTCTTAACTTTTTGTAATTTATTAATTAAATGTAATTGATTAGGATTCCATAATACACTACCGAATCAAAGTGATGATCTTACTTATGAACAAAATGGTACTTTCAAATATAAAGGATAATTAAAATAATGACATGTATGTTTGATGAACCCTAAAACACGAAGACTTTTCCCACATATTTTATTTATATGTGCATTAAAGAATAAATAGACTGACAGAACAATACCTAGATCTTGTACTTGGTTAACAAAATGGAGGGGATGTCGTTTATATAATAAATTGAATTAATATAAATCAACAGTTTCAGCCAAATAGGAATAAAATACTAATGTTTTAGTCAATGTTGATTTAGCTAGACCGAAGCCACGTTTCCAACTGATTTTCCAGGCTTAAAGAAATAACCCATCTTTAGAGAAAGATTATATAAGTGATGGATAGGTTTAGTTAATGTCCTACAACAGTTAATTAATAGGATAAGAGGGATAGAAAAAGGACCTGACAAATAAGCACAATTTAACAAAGCTATAGCATCAAAAATATTATTTAAAATTAATACCATAAAAATTAACAATGCAAATGATTTGAATTTACCTCCCACTGAGCTTTATATGTACCAACAACATTCACTTTCTGGCAAAACTGGCGAGTTGCAATTGGATTTATAATTTTTTCGCCTAAAATATGTATTTCTGCACCACTTATATTGACAATGTCATTAACATTGGAACCTGTTATACCTACTAAAGCTTTGATAGAAATAGTTGGTATGAATAAACAAACAGATTCCTGAAATGAAATATATTTAACATTATAATTTATAACATATGACCGAAATATATCTGACTAATTAATAAATAAATAAACAAGAGTAAATTCTAAGTAACATAAGAGTTTTATGACACCAAAGCAGATCAATCACATTGTACTAGTGTAAGTAAGGGATGGAACTATAATAAATATCAGAGCATATAATATGAAATAAATAATTATTTATGTGTACCACGACATCGCTGAGATTGGTAGCCAAAATTGGATTAGTGACATTTGAATAAGTTGAAAAACATTGTGTTGATAAAAATGACTGGTCACTTATTTGAAAAACAGGAACTGCATAATTTATGCCTGTTGTGTCCATCACATGAAGTCCAGGATTAAAATTAGTTTGAGGCTATAGAAACAAAAAATATAAATATATTTTACATACAGAAAATTGAAAGTAAAGTCAAGTTTAAAATTAGAAAACCTTCATTGAATTGAAGGTCAACATTTTAAAATCAACAATTTTAATTTTATACAAAGATTATAAAAATTATGAAGTTTTAAATATGTTTGATTTATCGTTTTTTTTTTTATGATTGACCAAATATCAATAATTGCAATAATAATTAAAATGCATACACTATGAAAACAATAAAAGATTAGGTGCTCAATTGATTAAAAAAATTTACTTAAGAACTCAAACAAATCAAAAATTTGGCCAAGAAATACAGAGTTGCAGATCTAACACTTGATCTCTCTTTTCAACAATGTATACAGAAGAAGAAAAGTAAAATAAAACATTTTGAATATAAGTATACCTGATAATTGTGAATATTATTATCTATGAATGTTGTTGTAACCGTTGAATCAGTGACTTCCGTATGAATGGGCAGAAGTTGTGCTGGAGAAAACGGTTGTTGCTCAGCTTGGAAAACATTGGCCGAATAATTTGTATATATTGGTTCAAAGGTGTGAAAGCTTGGGTTTATAATAGCTTGAGGCTATTGATGCAGAAAAAATATATAAGTACACACACATACAAACAACAAACAAGATTTTCAAATTGAGATTATATTATCATTAAATGAATAATAGATGCATTTGATTATATTTTTTTACAGCCATTATACAAATGAGAATCATTTTTCAAACATGTATGTTATAATTCAAATTTTTCCTTTTTATATATTCTATAACATAGGTACATTCATCTGGTTTTTTTTTTTTTTTTGTAAGGTACACTTAGTATTTTTATTAAAATCTACACCTGATAGTAGCTCTATTTTAGAATTATACCTTTACCAGAAAAATAAATAATACTATGTTATTTTTTATTGGTTGGTAATGATATTAATTCAATTGTATACTAAGAAACTGAATACAACTTGTTTTTATATAATATTACACATTTCATAGTTGAATGCAATGATTAGTAAAATATGTGAAATATCAAAAGATACAATAATTATTAACTTTTGAGATTATAAAATAGATTTTGAGAATTAATTTAAAACACAAAATGCTTTAATATACAAACAACTGCAAACAAGTTTGATATATTGTTTTTTATCTTAATATTTTTTAGGGTTCATTTTTTTCTGCTTATAGTAATTAAGTAAAACATTAAACAAATACATTTTAATTATTTTTAAAAAGGATTAAATTAACTTTAAGAGTGTAAACTATTTTTCGAGAATATGACATAGAAATATTTGTATCAAAAGTTTGGCATTCAAGTTTTAAATTTACTAGATACAACCATTGATTGTGATACTATTAATGAAGGTACATTTGTTTAATTTTGATATGAATATATGATTATAATAATATATAAAACAGTACAGTGTAATGTAAGAGAAACTCATATAAGAGTAATGTGGATTTCACGATACCAAGTTGGATCTTAAAACATTGTTAGTGTCAAAGCAAATAAGCAAATGGGAAGTACATAAAACTAAATAAATAATAATCATTTAAAAGTGTACCTGAATGATAGGAGCCGGTAATGGATGTGTGCCATTTGAATAAGGTGGAAGATATTGAACTGGTGAAAATGGTTGATAATTCATATAGAGAACATTTCCTGGATAGTTTACAGTTGGATTCATAATGGAAAGTACTGGATTTATGTTATATTGCGGCTATAAAAAATACATTGATAATATTATTTAAAATTGATAAACTAGAGATAATCATGTAGAGAGTGATTCTAAAAAATTTACAGCCATTGAATTAGGATCATCAAAAAAGCTCCGACGCAGTATTTTACTAATTTGAACCTCGGCATTACACACTTTCTCAATTGAACCTTCAATAGTTATTATGCGGTCTGGTATGGATGTATCGTACACACTAAACATTGATTACATTTTTATAATCTGATCAATTATTCTAAAATTTTTGCGAAATTGTACTTACTCAGATAAAGTTATTTTTGTTTCAGTCTGTGAAATGATTGTTCTCATTATATTATATTGCTTTCCAACTATTCTACCCGTATAACATCTAGCCAATAAGATTCTCAACGTAACAGATCTAAAAGTATTGAATTTTAATAGAAAATTTTTAAAATAAACTGTAATAAGTAATTGAATAATAGTCTTTAGCATTTGAAATATTAATAGATATATTTAATTTCATTTATACATAATACAGTAAAAATATCAGTCATAATTGGTATCCTACCAATTAGATATTTACATTATTGTTCAATTCTTTTTTAAATGTACTTTTTCTTTTTAATACTGAATGAAATCATTTACATAAATGCATAACTATAGTCAAAAATTTTCGAAAAATGCTTTATCTACATTTTGTTCTTGGTAAATGTAGTATAGCCAACCTTATATACTATTGTTATATTATATTACCTAATCTGTATTAGTTTATACATAGCATAGAACAGTAATATTATGCTTATGGCATTGATTAAATATACAGTATATTCAATCAATGCTTATCCTTACGGTTATTCTTATTACTTATTGTTCATGTAATACATGAGAAGTTAATAGTTACGTAACTTACGTCCATGTTTAGTAATTTATTAATATAACTTATGTTATTTTTTACCTTTTATGAGTATTAAATACAATGAATACCCCTAAGGCTACAACAAATGGCGACGAGGCAAAAAAGAATTAATTGAAGTTGATTAAAACGGATGAACGTGTCAACCATGCCAAAAAACTGTTTGAACAAAGAGTTTACTTCTACTCAAGGTGAGATGGAAGCAAAAGAAGTCCGAATGTATGGTGCGATTGGGACTCTGGCTGCATTTAAAGTGGATGGTGATTGGACAGTTTACCAAGAGCGTAGGGAACAATATTTTCTCGCCAACATGGTTCCAGAACAGCGTAAAGCCGGTCCCACACGACTCGTGAACTCGGCGAATGTTCGGCAATCGCGATAATTGACGAGTCGTGTAGGAGATGTATAATCGTAAAGCATAATGGTTATTTTCATTCGCTCGTGATTTCACATCGGTTGTTGGTAAATTCTGTGCGAGTCAAAGGAATTAAAAATAATTATTTATAAGTCGTGGTAGTTCCCAATAAATAATCGGTAAAACACGAGTATACACGAGTCGTGTAGGAACGTCATAATTGTCAAGTTAAGATAATTGGCGAGTATCTGCGATTACGATTCTTGCCGAGTACACAAGTCATGTGGGACCGGCTTAAAGTTCTGCTATTAATTATACATGTATGGGAGAGCAAGTTTATAGTGTTAAAAGACTTGTGTGATCCGATTGAGCCATCTGATAGTACATATGAACAATTATGTAAAGTATTGACTAGGCAATTTGCGCCTAAAATGTCGATATTTCGCAAACGAGAAGAATTTAACAATTTACGTCAAAATGTGCAAGAGTCAATTAGTGACTGGTACGCACGTATGAAAAATTCTGCAGCTCAATGTAAATTTTGAGCTGATTTAATTTCGGTTTTGAAAGATAAGTTTATTATTGGATTAAGAAATGGAGCAATTAAAGATCGTTTATGTGAGGAAGAACCGGATAAAGATTAAATGAATGTTGGAAGTAGCGATGAAGAAAGAAGCAGCGTGGAAGTACATACGATTGGAAAAACATTTAAGAAGAGCTGGGATGGTGCAAAGAAAGGAAATTTATTCAAGAAGCAATCGCCGGCGGAGACATCAAAGGAAAAAGATATCTAAAGAAAAATCTTGCTATGATTGTAGGTTAAGTAATCGTACATTTGCAGAGTGTAAGTATACATTTTATCGTTGTAAAACATGTAAAGTTGTTGGACATTTGGCAAAAGTATTTAAAACAAGTAAAAATCATTATGTGGAAGTTGATAATAGGACTGATAAAGTTGTGGAAATTTTTCAACTTGAGATTGAAGATAATGGTTATAGTAATGCAGATCCAATCGCGATTAATATAAGTATAGAAGGCAAAATACATCCTACTATATTGAGCTTAAGAGCTTATAATAGTTCAGTAATTAAACCTACCGGTGAAATAATGGCCAAATTAAAATACGGTGAAGTTGAGTATAATGGTCGACTATTGATAGTAAAGAATACAGAGCGCTCATGGGTAGATATCTAATGAATAAGTTAGGAATACAAATAATAGGCATATCAAAAATTGAAGCAGGAAGTAATATAAACAGCAAATTAGAAAATTTAATTAAGGAATTTGATGAATTGTTTAATAAAGAAACTGGTGTATGTGTTACAGTAAATGATGTTTAACATCAAAATAACGTTATTTTCTAGTAAATAACAATAATTACATAACAAGCTAGTGATTATCGTGGTTTATTAATTTTTTGGTTTGATTATCGATAATTTCTACACACGATGGAAAATGTTGTTATATAATGTTATCTTAATGGTATTAGATACTATAATATTATAGATAGTACCTATATTACTATAATATTATAGATAGTATATTACAGCCGCAGTAGATAGAACTTCAGACTAAGATATAGGTACCTACTCTAATATATAAATAAAGCGTAAATAAGCTTAGTGGGGCTTAATTGTAAATATAATAACTATTATAGATAATATTTTGTCAGTCTTTCACGGTACGCATCGGATCGACATCGCCATTATATTATCATATTATTTTTGCATGTAAAAACATTGTGTTAATTTTCTTTGAGCTGTATTAAAATTCAATATGAATGAACTTGAAATGGAAAACAAATTTAACAACATTATATCTAATATAGTTAAAAAAAAATTTAGCGATAATAACTCATTTCTAACCATTGATAAGTACAATACTCGTATTGAACAATTAAAACATTCAACATTTGTGTTGAAAACGCCAGGAAAAAAAAAGTCTATGAAAGATTATCAAATGGTACGTAAATATGATATTTTAACAATAAATAATAAAGAGCGTCATATTAAGCCAGTAAATAACGTTACTAGACTCTATTACATTACAATTGACGAGTAAGTAACATGATTAACTAATATTGTTAGGTATTAACGTAAATCCTTAGTAATTAACGTTATAAACCTTGTAAAATATTCATTATTATCTATTCACGTTAATTGCTAGTTAATAAAGTTAATATAAATTTAACATCTTTTACTGTAACATATATAAATACGAAAAAGTTTTGTTAAAAGTTAAAGAAGGGTTAACACCTGTATTTTGTAAGCCAAGATCTGTCCCTTTTGCTTTCAAAGAGGTGTATAAATTAGAAAGAGAAGGTATTATAGAGAAAGTAAAAACAAGTGAATAGGGTACTCTACTGTTGCTAGTTATGAAACCTCATGGGACTATTCGACTAAGCGCAGAATAGAAAGCGACAGTGATATAAACCATCCATTACCTAAAGTAGAAGACGTTTTTGTGGCGTTACAAGGAGGAAAACTATTTTCAAAGTTAGATTTTTTAAATACGTATAACCAGTTAGAATTATGTGAGAATGCTCAAAAATAATTAGCTTGGAGCACAATTAAAGGTTTATGTTGTATAAAGATTGGCTTTTGGTACCAAACCAGAATGAGCAAAATTTCA
Organism: Therioaphis trifolii; assembly: GCA_027580255.1. Lineage (NCBI taxonomy): Eukaryota > Metazoa > Arthropoda > Insecta > Hemiptera > Aphididae > Therioaphis > Therioaphis trifolii. The sequence goes on along the minus strand of CM050405.1, from coordinate 56,081,754 downwards.
AAGTGTGATTGAAAAAGTTTTATTGGGTGCTAAAGATGTACAGCAAATTTTTAGATGACATTATAGTTACTGGTGACGATCAAGAATATATTAACTATCAGAAACCTGGGTTTATGTTAAACAAAAATAAATGTTGTTTTTTTCAGTCTATAATTAATTATTTAGGACATGTCATTAGTTCTGAGGGTATTGAAAGAGATCAAACATAAACAGAACCAATGTTAGATACCAATGCAGTAGAGCCTAAAAATATGACAAGTTTAAGGTTTTACGGGTATGGTAAACTACCTATTATGCTAGATTCATACCTAATTTATCTACAATTCTTTTATATAATTTGTTAAAGGTGTAGAATTTAAATGGTCAAATAAATATGGAGAAGCTTTTATTAAAGCTAAGCAAGCTATGACGTCTGATTCATTATTAGTTCATTATAATCCTAGATTACCTACTATTAAGTTAGCTTGTGATGCATCTGAATATGGCATAGGAGCAGTTTTAATGCATATTTGTGAGAATGGTGAGCAACGACATGTGGGTTATGCATCAAGGATTCTTACTATAGCAGAAAAAAAATATTCAATAGTACAAAAAGAAGCCTTAGCATTGTTCTAGGGTGTAAAACAATTTTCACAGTATTTGTTAGGAAGGAAATTTCTGTTAGAATCAGACCATAGACCGTTGTTAGCTTTATTTGGAGAAAACAAAGGTATACCTGTAATGGTATCTGGTAGAACGCAACAATGGGCACTATAGTTGTCAGAGTTTAACTATGAATTGATTTATGTGAAAGGAAGTGACAACAAAGTTGCAGATGGATTATCGAAATTACCGAACCAATGTAAAATTCCAATTGATATTAAAGAGTTAAATTATATTAATTTTATGGAAAATGTTAGCTTCTAGTCAGAGACTAATATAGCTCAACAATTATACATCATACATAATATTATAAATTAAACATTGTACATTATATATAGTTACGCCAATTAAGAGTCTTATAAGGTTTTCCCATAACCGATATAAGAGATAAGATAGCAGTTGAGTTAGTTAAGATATATACTGTGTAGCATAAATAAAATACATTACTATTATGTTATATAAGCAGTGGCGTACGCAGGGGTAGGGTTCTAGGGTTCTGACCCCCACCGAAATTTTTTCATTTTACAAAAAATATCTCATTTACCACCATTTGAATACACAGTCGATCAATTGTTGGTAATTTTTAATTTATTATTAATTATAATTTGTTATAACTTATAGGTAACTAATTATATAAAAACTGTAAAGCAAATTATTTAAATTGTTTATTATTATTAAAATTATTTACTCATGTAAAACCCTAACCGAACTAAAATCCTGCGTACGCTACTGTATATAAGGAACATTTTTACAGAAATAGCTATGGAGATAAGGAAGTTTTGGGGATTAATATGTGTAAGACTGAAGAGAGGAGAGTAATTAGAGGACTGATTAGAAAATTGAGGTTGGAAATAAAGTTAGATAATAGGACGGAAAAATAATCTGTGGAAAAATCTTTGGTCCGGGTGGCTTCAGCGTATGATTTTGGTCTGGCATGGAAAATGTTATTCCTGTTGATTATGGAGTTGTTAGATTAGAGACTAAAACACATGAAGAGTTAAGTAAAATATTGCAATACATTAATAGTTACTGGCCTGAAAAAGTTGAAGAAGAGTTAAAACCTTATTGGATTCGAAGAGAAGAATTAAGTATAGAAGAATGAACTATTATGTAGGGCTATAGACTGTTAATTCCTAAAGTGTTGAGGAATGCTTTGTTAGAAGAAACACATTCAACTCATTTAGGAATTTCAAAACAGAAACTTTATGTCGGTCTTACTTATGGTGGCCAAATTTGGATAAGGACATGAGAAATGGGTACAAAGTTGTGATGCTTGTTTACAAAGTAGATCAGAACCAAGGAAGGCTGAACCTAAAGAATGGGAAGAAGTTTATGGTGAAAGACTTTATACTGTTAAAATATAAAATGAAAATGTTGTATGGATAACACACATTGATCAATTATTAAAAGTAGGTGATATTGAGAATAATAGCTTCAGCTGCAAAGAAAAAGAAAAAAGAGTGAAAAATGAAAATGTAGTTATTGAGTTATATAAAAATAAAGATCTAGATGTGATTGGAGAAAAAGAAGAGCAAGAAAAGAAAGGAAGTGTTGAAAATACTGAGGAGAAAAATCTAGTGAAAAAACAAGAGATGAGGGAGAAAAAGAAAAGACCAAATAGAATAAAAAAAAGTACCAAACAGACTAAATTTATAAAAATTGTTTTTGTAAAGAATTATGTATTTTTTTAAATTTTTTATTTGATATTGTGTAAATTAACTTAGAAGTAAGGATTGTAGTATAGCCAACCTTAGATACTATTGTTATATTATATTACCTAACCTGTATTAGTTTATACATACCATAAAACAGTAATTATTATGCTTATCGTTATTGTTCATGTAATAAATGAGAAGTTAATAGTTATGTCCATGTTTAGTAATTTATTAATTTAATATATAAGTAATTGTTTAACTTTTATGAGTATTAAATACTATGAATACCTCTGAGGCTACAACAGTAAAGCGTACCAAAATTAAGATGATTAAATTCATTTATTTCAAGTTTTTTACATAACTCCGTGTATAAATTAAGTGATACTTTAATAAAATAAAAAAGATTGACCTAAATGACAACCACTTTATGTACAAATTAAATGTAATTTTGAAAATATAATTTTTTTTAATAACATTTTAATAGTTTATTTAATAGATTAAACTTCTAAGTAACTATATTATATTACATTATATTACATTTTTTTAAATTATCACCAAAGAAATCATATATTGCTTTGATTAATACATTTTCTATTATGAAAATTATTACTTTGGTATATGGTAATTAGATTCCAACTTTTTAGAGTACTTAATCATTTAAACATTCATTATATTCTTTGAGCATTTTTTAATACCTACTTACTCAAATTTATCCATTAATAACAATAATTATTTTTATAGCTTTGCTTAAAGAAATAAGTTTACCATAATATATTACCTCTTACGATGGTGATTTTTTTGTTTTTTTTGTATGATATCCAATATTTTTTGACATGCAATTGAGCAATTATTCGGTTTACCTTGTATTGCTAAACCGATTTCCACATTGTTATCATTTTTCTTAACTTGTATACCATCAAAAAATATTCTACAACAAAGTTAAATATTCATATTTATAGGTAGGTATTGATCAAAAACATTAACAACACACTTAAGAACATATTATGTAACCTTTGTAATAAAAATAAAATCAAAAATTTACTTTGTGTTGGTCTCATTTGCGATTTGTTGGACTGTAGATTTTTTAGGACCCATAACAACACCGATTAAATTCTTGTTTACCAGTATGCGTAATGGAACTGGCATTTGACTGCTCACGAGAACATTCATTTTCTTCATACGGCCATTCTTTAGATTTGGAACAACCGAGTTATTGTTCAACTCCATCGCCATTTCAAACGTTGCGATTTAACCTCTAAATGTCGGGCAGACGTCAATATTATTTCAACAAGGATTCGACAAGTCCAAGAGGAAATGGTAGAATACGAAGCGCTAAAATAACATTAAGCAAATGCGCGATCTGTCGCTAAAACATTTACCAGCGAACTACGACAACGACGTACCGATTATTATTGAATGTCGACGAAACGACCGTGTTGCAAATACAACACGGATACACACAACAGGCGGCCGAGCCGCTGTGACGGGTCCGATTGAAATTTGAAAACGTTCCGGACGAAACCAACAGATTGACGAAAATGGCAGAACGACGACGATAGGTCTGGATGATCTACGTCGCACTCCTGACGGTTAGGTTAGGTTTCGGGTTTTCGCGGTCCAACAGGTGCCTTGGCCAGAAACGCGAAAGACGAATTGCGCGTCAGACCGGAGCGCGAATATCGATTTTCGTATTTAATTACACGACTGGAGATCACCGGTAGCAAACGAAAAATGATTTCGAAGCGTTCGCGTCGGTAACAACGATGCAGACAATGGCGAGTTTCGCACGCGCACGACAGTGTAAACAAATATGTCGGCAAACGACGTTCTGCTATTGTGTTGTGGTCGTGGGACAATGTGACGTCACAAGATGTGTGCGCGTGTGCGAAATAAAATATTGTTTGGCACGCCGTGCTGCCGTCGTAACCGACAAGTGAAAACCGGTTCGAAACAGCCAACGGGACAAGGACACGAAAAGCGGGACGTTTTGAATTTTTTTTTGAAACCCTAAGGGGGTTAAAAAGAAAATAAAGGGTGAATATCTATGTATAAATAGAACATTTTAAACACGAAATCTCGAAAAGATTTAGGAAAATGCAATCCCAAAAGGCGTTAAAAAGGACAAAAACGGAAAACGTTATTTCTTGGTCGGGTTATTTTTTTACTAAGCAGTTAGTGAATTGAGAGACAATATAATTTTTTATAAGAAATAAATCGTTTATCTTGCACCATAAACTTTGATGATAATATTCAGTACGTAGAAAAAAAGCTAGATAATATTTGAGGACATTTCAAATTTTTAGGAGCTTAGCCTAGGGTGACCATAAAAATAAAATAAAAATACGGGACACTAAGTTACTAAAAAAAAAAAAAGGAAATTCTAATTTTAACTCAATATATTAAAAAAAACAAATTAAATATATGCTGTATAATAGTTTTTAAATACAAATAAAATAAAAATATTAATAAGTATCACATGTACACAAAAATCCAAAAAATTTTGAAAACAAATTAGGTACCTACACTGAATTTTAAATAAACTTAATAAACCACACGTCACTACGACTACACTGTGAATGTCATTGTGAACACGACACTCACGTATAAATATAAATCACAAATTATATTTATAATAATTTTACATAGATATTATAAAATAAAAATAGACATATTTGACAACAAACTGATTGTGGTGGATGGAATTTGTACCTACTTATTTAGTAAACGACGTCACACATCAATAAAATAATAACATTTTGTACATTATCGTTATACCATTTGTATTTATAATCGTTGGTTTAATGTAGTCGATAATGATGTGATATTATTAGTTCTCTATTTTCTACCCGCAGCAATTATAATAATTTATTGTCAAGACAAGAATCTAAAAATAATGTTGATAAGTATAGATTTCAAATATGTTCTAATGAATATTGTGATACAAAAATATCGTAGAATTTAAAAATTAACAATGAAGAGAAAAACGGGATTAATATGGGACCTACTTGAAAATACGGGACAAAATGCGTCCCGTATAACTTTTGTCGGGACAACGGGACACAAAGTGAAAATACGGGACAATCCCGTATAATACGGGACGTATGGTCACCCTAGCTTAGCCCCTAAAAATATAAAATATAAAAAAAAAAAAATAACAATAAAAAAATAAAATATAAAATATGTGTTGCCTATGGTGATGACTGATGACACTTTTGCATTTTTTTAAGGTTTTAGTTCGCACGGGCAAAGTCGGGTAATTCAGGAATTCAGCTAGGTAGGTACCTACTTAGTATAAATAGATGAAGAAACACATCATTGTAAAATCAATGCATTCTTATCAGGGCCTGATTTAGGGGGGTACCTGGGTGACTAGTCACCCGGCCCCAATTTTGGAGTGGCCCTCATAATTTTTGCTAATTTGTAATTTTTTTGAATATTAAAATTTTGTAATCATTTCAATAATTCAATGCAACATTGAATATTTTTTTTTGTAGAATCATAAAATTAAAAAAAAAAGAATGATTCATATTGTCATAATATTAAATAATATTAAATATTATCTATTATATCGACATTTATGTTATAACTTTTATCAAATTATCATTATGTCAACTGTAAGTTATATTCGAGATCGACCGATTTCAACATTATCATTTTTAAAAACACTATTTCCTTCCTCCTAAACAAATTCAAAAATGTTGATTAGACTCTTTCAACCTCCATGTGCTGCACATTCAATAAATTTAGTAGGAGTAAATGCTGTTTCATCAAGCGACAAGCACTACAACAGTTGACTAAATAGTTGATATTGTCCATGCATTATAGGCATTTTTTCTTCTTCCTCTCGAAGGTGGGGAATTTTGTGTGAAAGATTAAAACCAAACAAATGTTGTTTAACGTTAAAGTCGACATCACAAACACGATGGTCAGCTGATGCAAACGCCGTAAAAGCATTAAGGCTTTGGTATAATGAAGTATTGGTAGCATTGGACGATATCAGTCAAGATCTGTATCAAAATCCAACAACTCAAAATTAAGCTAGGAAACTTGATTCGAAGCTTAAAAAAAAGCAACTGGTGTTTTGACTGTAGTATAAAATTCAATTTTACAAAGAACTAATAGTGTTAACAAGGACTTACAATCATCTAAAATTAATGTCTCAGCTATAGTTCCTCTTTATACTTCATTAATTAATTTTATTCAAGGTGTCCGGGACGATTTTACAATATTATATGAAGAGGAGGCATCCAGTTTAAACATAACTTCAGATAATTAACTAAAAAGAAAAGTGAATGCACCTAAAAGCAAACATTTGGATGATACAAACAGTCAATGTATCAACTTAACGTCCAGAGAAAATTATTGTTAATACATATTATGTTATTTATGATGAATTAATTTTTGAACTTAAAAAAAGAAATAGTGCTTACTTAGAAATAGAAAAAAAGTTTAGTTTTTTATTCAAAAAAAATATGAAAAAGTCAGATATTATCAAGGATACATACAATTTATTGGATCATTTCCCTGATGACTTGGATACAGAAATCTTTGTTGATGAAGTGCTAAAATTCCAAGAATTAAAAATGTCATTGTTTATCGATGATAAGATTATAGATGATCCTCAAAACCAACTTAAATACCTAAAATCGATGATGCATACTTTTCCTAATATTAAAACTGTGTAACAAATTTATTTGACCATGCCTTGTACAAATTGTAGCAGCGAACGATCATTCTCAGCATTAAAACGTTAAAAAACTCGATTAAGATCATGTTTATCTTGAGATAGGCTTGATAATCTGACTCTGTTAACAATAGAATATGAAATAACAAAATAATTATCATATGATGACATTATTGATGAGTTTTCGAAAAACCATAGAAAAATATCAATGTTATAAGTGTGACATGTAATTATATTAAATAAAATATACATTTTTGAATAAGATAATAAATTTATATGGGACCTCTTTATTTAAGTCCCTGGCCCCGAAATTTGTAAATCAGGCTCTGATTCTTATATTCACTCACAATTTAACCCTTAACTGGTATCGTCGGGTCAAAAAAGACCCATGACATTTTGTTTTTAACTTTTCTACCATAAATCGCGCTTTTTTTTGTTGTAGAATGCATTGTATTTTATCACAATACTTCAGACAACGTATTACGTCTTTCGTTATCAACAATTATTAAGTATTTCGTTCAAAAAAGCTATTTATAAAAGTTTCGGGCCATAATTGACCCGATGATACCAGTTACGTAGGTTTTTTCTTACCTTTTGCCATCACGAAAATAATAGTTATTTTGAGACGAATATTTTCGAACTCCATTACGTGTTGGTATTTAACATGTGTCCAAGTTCTAAAGATACGAAATATTCAAATATTTGTTCTGTATGCAAAAAAACGGTTCGTAAAACACATGGCGTTCAAGTATTGAAATGTGTTACCTACCTAATTGTGTATGTATACGGAGTAAGAAAACATTTTTATTTATTTTTATTTTATAATGTAAGGAACTTTCCGAATATATATATATATATATTTTTTTTTATTTAAATTTCATTAATTAACTAACATTTAAAATATATTTCATACAAAATAGTCAAGTCTTAAATAATAAACTAATACCTAAACTTTAAAATTTGTAGTTACATAAAAAAACGTCCTGAGAGGTACAATAAGTGTTTGCAATTTTATATAAATAAATGTTTTATGTTCTAAATTTTATTTTATTTTGTTGTTATTGTATCTAAACTTAACTAAAAACCAATGGGTAATTCAAATTTGAATGTAAATATATTTTTTAAATTAATTTGTTCAAAAATGTATTAATAATCATGCAATTTTGCAAGATTAAAATAAATTTGTATAAAACACTTATATTTTATGAAAAAAAAATTGTAATTAGATAAAAAAATATTCATTTCAATTCATAGAATGTAATGAAAAAAAAAAAGAAATAAAAAAAAAAAGAAATTGAATAACATAGTTATTCAAATTTCGGGTCATTTTTGACCCAATACCAGTTACGTAAATACAAATAAGGATACCAGTTAAGGGTTAAAATTGACAAAATTATTATATTGTTGTTTAAATTATGTAGGTACATGGTTTTTAATGAATAATCATAAGTTATAAATTGTGATTACTATTTATATGTATTGGTAAAATTTAGCATTTTAAAATCTAGTCGGCTATTTTATTGACTATCTACATCTATCCATGATGATCGCCTTTTTGAAGAAAACCTGGCATCAGTATACACGGCATGCATAAGTGTTAAACTGTTGTGTGGTCTGAGGCTCGTCATATTAGCGTGACTAAGTTTCTACGACATCATTATAGTACTTTAATAACTTCATAGCCGTCATTTTCTCCATTTTTCACCGCGGCTATCACTACGCCGCGCTGATGATATTTAATTACGAAGGTATTTTATGTGATTGCAATTTTTACATTTCTTATTTTTTTTAGTAGGCAAATTCCATTTGAATTGATGTCTCATTATTATTTGTAGTTCGGTTACCTACTCAATACTTATTACCTAGTCATTATCTTCAACCCGCACACCGGATCAAATATGAAACTTTCTGGTTATCACACATTTTTGTTGAAATAAATAGATTTTTGAATAAAAGTTCTCAAACAAGTTTTGTCAAACGTATGCAAAAAAAAATAAAAAACAAAAAGTAACACATTTAATTGGTACCTATTGTTTTACCTTTTGTTAAATTATTTACGTACCCATGATATGTATGCGTCACACAGAGGCGTGCTCAGGATTTTTCTATGGGGGGGGGGGTCACTTAATATTTTTTAATAGATCTATTTAATAATATAAAATTTCGGTATTATACATAATATCATATATTTATTATAGATAATACACATTACACACATTCACACAGACAATAACATAACATGTTTTTAAAGAACAAAGTCAAATTTTCTAGGCTTTTTGGCCAATTCATCAAGGACTTCTTCAGCTGTTATTGGAACTTCCTTGTGAACGGTCAGCATTGTCAATCCATTAAGTCTAGTCTAGAAAAAATATTTTGTAAATGTAAACATAAAAAAATATTATAATTAACTATTTGTTTAAATTTTTAAATGTTTACTTCTGTCATCGTGCTACGTAGATAATTCTTCAATCTTTTAAGACATGAAAATGTTTGTTCCGGTGTGGCTGTTGACACAGGTAGTGTACATAATTATTTTACAACGCGTTCCGATTACACAGATATAATATATATATACCTATCAGTGCCGAATGCCGATTCTTTTGAGGACCAAGCGCATGGAATAATGAAATTAAATATTGTAACAATACTTACTCTTATCACGGGGGCCTAAATGTACCCATCCCACAAACACTACTAACAATACTACGCCGATTATTCAATGTTGCCAAATTAGAATAGTTTTAAATTTTATTATATTATTGAAAAAAAAAAATTTAATATTTCCTTCTGTTTATAGAATATTAGTATTACACAATATATATATTACCATGGGGGTGTCCAAACCCCATGACCTCCCCCCCCCTTGAGCACGCCTCTGGCGTCACATGAGGGATAGGTATCGATACATACTTAGTTTTTTTTACTGCGTAAATAGTTTTAGGGCAAGATTATTGTTTTATTACTCAAAAAGTACTACAATTTGAAGAAACTATTGTGCTTAAAAATAGGTATAACCAAAGTAAAATTAATGGTCTAACAATACAATTTTCAATGATTTTTTGTCTACCGGCCGCTATACACTCAGACACAGGACATCGGTGGTACAGTATTACAGAAACGATTCATCATTCGTGATATTTATTTCATAAGAAGATTTAGATATAGGAGGACCAATATAAGAACCAGAAGCAGTGGCGGCAACACGTATTTTTTTGTGGGGGGAAAATATCGGGTAAGATTTTTTCTGGCGGGGTATACTCACTGTATACAAAGTGCAGCTGCTACTCACACACCCATTGAATTAAGTACAAAACACAATTTTATGCTTAACTAAACAACTTGTTTTTATTATTTTATTCTACATTGATTAAGAATAGATTAATTTTAAACAATTAGTTAAAAACTCTAATTTAACATTTCCATACAATCAGTGTATAACATAATTATGATTAATGAGTAATAATAAATGAAATTAAATACTAAATGTAAACTTTTCATTTCATAATACATTTATAATTTTTTCGTTGCAATTAAATAAAGAGATGTTAAAGAGGAAATTTTTTGGTCTTTATATTTAAATATCAATATATTATTAGTATTATGAAAATAAAAAATTGTATGTTAGTATTTTTTTTCTATTATTATGAACTGATTTAAATTTATCTACTACTATATCCATATCTAAATTTTAAGAAGCTTTCTTTTCAATAGCTAATATTACAATTAATTCAAGTTTTTTGTTGGACATATGGTTTCTTAAGTGTGTTTTAATTTGTCTAAGACTTGATTGAAAAAGTACGCTCTGCTCCAGTGCTTGAAGGTGGTATTATGATTGAAATAGTACATAAAATATACGTATGAGAAAACCCCATTTTGTACTTTTCTAATAAGTGTACAAGATCAAGTATTGTTTTAAAATCACAATTATTTTCTTCTTTATACCTTTTAATTAACTTTGGTAACAGTTTTAATTCAGCTACCAGGCTGCCTTAATCGTTACCATAGTGAAGTAAAAGAGATCGTAAATTGCTCATATCTAAAAATTTTGAATTTAAAGGATTTAAAGAACCTATTCCTTTTCAAATTGGGCTGTTATTAATTCTTTTATTCAATTCACTCTTCATTCTATCATATACGGGATAAAATATCATCAACTTTAAATCATTAGTATTCTGTATGGTTCTAGTTTCTATTATTGATTTTGTTGGAAGTGTAGCAAACTTTGTAGGGGGAATGGAGGTATGAAACAAAATATTGGATAGGCACTTGCCTTGTTGCCCACTCTTGCCACCAGATGATCGAGAAAGTGACAGCGAAACAGTAAATTGATCGTTATTTTATTAAAGTTTATAATTTTCAGTATTTTTCACGGTATAAAAAATTCAACTCAATAATAAAATACAGCTCATCGTCTTTGAAACACTTTTATAACTGTATAAAATATTAAAAGGTTGACTACATTTGTTTTTCTATTTATATCTCCATAATATTTTAATTTATACCTATACTATTTTTAATTCTTTATCGATGTATGGTATTTTAAAACCAATCATGTGAATGTTCCAAATATTTTTTTTGAGTATAAATAATTGAAAATACTGATTATTAAATTTATAATATAGTTTTTGTTTTTCATTTTTTCTCCAATCGTAAACCAAGAGTAATGGAAGTAATGATAATGGTCCTCATATTTATATTATCTAATTATATTTAAATAGAAATATCCACTTACTGGCTTATTGTAGCCATTACACAATATTATGGCACCTATTAAAAAAAAACAAAAATATATAATAATATTTTTAATTTTTTCAGAGCATGCGTTATTTATTATGGTTATAAATTATAATCTACCTTTAGAATTGTCAGATCATTAGTTTGTAAAAAAAATTGTTAAAGTAAAAATACGGTACGCGACTTTAAGGCAATTTTAATACCACGCATGTCTGTTCAACAAAGAGAACATCTCAATCTTAAAAGAAAGGTGACATCCATAGGTTTTTTTAATGCTGATTGTTTGGTCCCTAATTAATTTGACGTACAATTTTTTTAAATATTCATTAGATTTTGACAGCATTGTGATTTTTCATTAGTGGTTCATGTTAATATATGGGACAACAAAATTGCAGTCCAATTCAGTTCATTTTCTGTGATTAGATACTTATTGAAGTAGCAAATGCAATGAATATCCCTCCATGACATAGGTATATAGATTTTAACCTCCTCGGGGGTTCAATTTTAGTAAAAGATATTTAATTATCTGTACCTACTAAAGATTAAATATACTAAGTTTTGATACGGAGCGTCGTTGTCGACGTTCCGTGATCTTGAATAAACACAAGTTATGTCACGAGAATGTTCTTTATTATGATCGCAGTTACAATACAAACGAAAATGGTAGTTAGCCCGAACCGCACGGCTGGCTTGTAGAAGCGGGCCGTGACGGTCGGGTTCGGACCTTTAGAGGTGCGAGATAATTACAAATATAGATTTTAACAAATAACTGTACAATAACGACAAGAAGTACAATAATTACTCCGAACCGTACGGTCGACTTGTGGAAGCGGACCGTAATGGGCGGATTCGGACCTTTAGAGGTGCGAAACAATTACCACTGCTGGCTTGTGGAAGCGGACTGTAACGGGCGGATTCGGACCTTTAGAGGTGCGAAACAATTCCAGCGGTTGATCTACCGGCCGGTCGGCGCTGGCTGGTCGGTGTCGTCAATACAATTATTCGTGCCGGCTGTTCTGATTGCTCTGGTCTCAGCGAGCGGTCGTAGTCCGATTGCTTGGATTGATTACGGGCTACAGCTATGGTCTTGGAGTCTTGGTGTCTTCGGGTCTTCGGGTCTTCTGCTGTCTGCACTGTTTGATGTGTTCTAGTGGAAGACGAATGAAGGAATGGAAGACTGATGATTATTCTTGGAACTTGCCTTTATATGACGGCCTGTGGCCTATATAGAGCTCCAGGCAGTTGCCTTTTCTCTCTAGTTTAAGTTTGGGGATGATTTATGATGTTTTGGTTGTTAGTGTGCTATGGATTGTATATGTGGGTACTTGGATATTGAGGCTCTGTGAAGGAAAACAGATGTGGCGTTCTTTATGTAGTCGGAGACGGACAGTATGTTGGCTGAGTTCCTTATGGCTTCGTTTCGTGTGAGGTAGTGTGATCCAGTGATTATTCTCAGCGTGGTATTTTGGACGGCTTCTATTTTTTGTCTGTTTGTTTGGCTTATGAGTGATGCCCATACAACTGAGCCATAAAGTAGTATGGGTCTTATATATATTAAGTATAGTTGGAGTCTTGTCTTTAATGGAATTCTGGATTTCGTATTTAATACTGGGTATAATGCACTTCTGGCTCCTATTGCTTTTTGGATGGTGATCTGGACGTGTTGATTCATTTTGAGTTGAGTGTCTATTGTTATTCCCAGGTATTTGATTTTGTGTTTCCATTCTATGATTTGGCCTTGTATTTTTATTTTTGGTGTTTTTGGTCCTGGTAATGCTCCGAATATGATGGTTTCTGTTTTTCCAACGTTGAGTGATAGTCGCCATTTGTTCATCCAATTGAGTGTAATGTCTATTTGTTTTTGGAGTTGGTGAATAGCGTATTTTTTATTTCGGTGGTTGGTGTGAAACATTGTGTCGTCGCGAATATTAAAGTTTTGACGCGGTCGATGGTTGGAAGGTCATTTATGTATAGACTGTATAGAGTTGGAGACAAACATGAACCTTGAGGTACTCCTGCCTCTATTTGTCGTGGAGTCGAAATGGAGTTTGCTACGCGTATTTGAAAGGAGTGGTTGAATAGGAAGGATTTGATGAGTTTGACGATGTTCATTGGAAGATCAGTTTGTGTTCTTAGCTTGTATATAAGTCCTTCATGCCAGACACGATCAAATGCCTTCTCCATATCCAGGAATACAGCAGTTGTATATTGCTTGTTGTTTTTGTTATCTTTGATTTCTTTGAAAAGTTTATAGAGTTGTGTGATTGTTGAGTGTCCTTTTCTGAATGCGTGCTGTTCAGGTCTGGGCTTAATGAATTTCTTCAGTGATTGTAGTATTATTTTTTCGAGTACTTTTGAGATGGACGTAAGAAGGGAAATTGGTCGGAAGTTTTCTGGCTTTGAGTGTGACTTGCCTGGTTTTGGGATTATTACTACTATTGCTTTTTTCCAGTCTTTCGGGAAGTAAGAAAGTCGTAGGCATACGGTGAAAATTTGTGCGAATTGGGTGATTATGTTGCTTGGTAAGTTTTTCAGTGCCCTATGATTATTCATTGCATTGCATTGCATTGCATTGCATGGAAGGATGGTTGGGGACGCCAACCGTTTCCAAAAGTTTCAGGACTCTGTCCTATTACTTAGAGTAGGAGGTAGGATGGCTAGTGTGCTTATTTCAATAGGCTGGCTGGTCGACTTCGTCTCCAGTCAGGGATTGAGTTTGAGAGGCCTAGAGTCTTGAGGTGGGCGTGATGTGATGTCGATGATTTGAGGAATTGTTTTTGTGTAGCTATGATTATATTTTGTTTTATGGTTTGAAGTCCAGCAGAGTTTAGGAGGATGGAGTTTTTGACAAACCATGGTGAGCCTGTTATTGTACGGATGGTAATGTTTTGAACAGTCTCTAGTTTCTTCCAGAGGTGTTTGGAGATAAGGGCGCTCCATGCTGGTCCGGCGTAGGTTAGGATTGGTAAAATGTAGAGTTTTGCTATAAGAATTTTTGTCCTGAGAGGTATATGATTATGGCTGTTTATCATCGGATATAGGGCTGCTCGGATTTGACGAGCTTTGGTGACCGTGATTTGGACGTGTTGTGCTAATTTTAGTTTGGCGTCTAGTGTTACGCCAAGGTATTTGACTGAGTTGCTCCATTGGATGTTCTGGCCGTTGAGTTGGAGAGGTTTCATATCTGAAGAGGTCCGGTCACCAAAGAGGACCGCTACTGACTTTGTGGCGTTTAGCGAAATTCTCCAATCAAGGAGCCATTTAGTGATTTTGTTTAAATGGATTTGGAGAGTATTGGCCGCGTGGTGTTTGTTCATGCTTGTGCAGTAAAACATTGTGTCGTCCGCGAAAAGGTTGGTTTGAATCCTGGGGAATGATGGCATGTCGTTGATGTATACAGCGAAGAGAAGTGGAGAAAGACATGATCCTTGCGGGACTCCCGCATGAATCCGTCGTGTCTTTGACTTCGAATCACCTATTCGGACGTAGAAGGATCTGTTGTTCAGAAAGGATTTTATGATATTGACAATTTGAATAGGTATGTTTGATTTAACCAATTTGGATAGGAGACCTGGATGCCATACTTTGTCAAAAGCCTTTTCGAAGTCTAGAAAGATGGATGCTGATCGTAGTCTTTTATTTGCTGAAATGGCCAGGTTGTCTATAAGATTAGTGAGTTGAAGGGAAGTGGAGTGGCCTTGACGAAAAGCGAACTGTTCTGGTCTGATTATGGAGTCAGTGAATTTTCTGAGCCGTGTGAGAATAAGAACTTCGAATATTTTACCTAAAGTGTTGAGTAGGGATATAGGTCTGTGGTTGGATGGTATGTTCCGGTCTTTGTTGGCTTTTGGTATCATCACCACGCATGCAAGTTTCCATGAAGTGGGGAAGTGTTCGAGGCGGAGGCAACTATTATAAATTTTCGTCATGTGGAGAATTGTTCGGTTTGAAGCATATTTTAGAGCTGTGTTTGATATTTGGTCAGGGCCAGGAGCTTTTTTCCTGGATAGATTTTGGATGATTTTCTGGACTTCAGCTGGAGAGATGGGTTGAGTGTCAAATGGATGGGGGGTGTCCAACTTGGTGAGAATTTGAGTGGTGTAAGAGTTGGTAGCGTTGGTGCCAGGAGGGCAGGTGAATTGATGTTCTAGTTCGGATGCGAAGACTTCTGTTTTTTTGCCGGGATCATACACTGGACCATTGCGGCCGATCAGGGGTTGGTCTGGTGTATTTTTGTTGATCAAGCTTCGGTTTATTTGGAATAGTTTTGGATCATTTTGCTTGAGGTTTGCGATACTATTGTGCCATTGATTTTGACGGTAGTTTTGAAGTTTGGATCGAATGATCTGGATTTGCTTGTTCATCTGAATTTTAAAGTCGGTATTTCTAGTATGTTGCCATAGGCGACGGAAACGGTTTTTTAAAGTTATGTCTTCGATGATGTGGGAGGGAAGGTCTTTATATTTATTTGTGAGTTTTGTAACTGTGGTAGCTTGGATTGCATTTTTGAATCTGTTGGCTAGATTAAGAGCCGCGTCGTTAAGAGATTTTATGGTGGTAATCGTCGGATTTGGGTCAGTTATTGAATTGTGAAGCAGAGTTTGGAATTTGTTCCAGTTGGTGTGATTTTTGAGATAGGAGTCGTTATAATGAGATCTGCCAGGTAGTTCCAAGAGGATTGGGTTGTGGTCCGAAGATAGTTGATTGAGGTTTTTAATAATGATGTTGAGGTGATTAGTGCGTGTGATTGCAATGTCGAGAACGTCAGGTTGGTGGTGGCTGATATCGGGGAAGTGAGTAGGTGTGTCTGGAGCTATAACGTTGTAGAGATGTTGTTCCATGTGTGATTGGATTATTTTGCCTGCAGTGTTGATTGTGTTACTGTGCCATATAGGATTTTTGGCGTTTAAGTCACCAGCGAGGATAGTGTTGGTATGTGTATTTAGTAGCGAGTCTAGATCGGAGCAGAGAAGAGGTTTATTTGGGCTTTTGTAGATAGCTCCAAGTCGGATTTCTTGTCCATTGTGTTCGATGTGTATGATGGTGTTTTCGATCGAAGAGGTAGTGATTTTAATGGATTGATGGGTAATATTGCGTTTAATGAGGATAGCTGTTCCTCCACAATTTGTTCTGCCGTTAGAGGGACGGTCGTTTCTGTATAAGTGGAAGTTTGGAATATTGAAGTTTGCTTTAGCGTTAAGGTGTGTTTCGTTTAGTAAAACGATGTCTATTTTGAGATGAATTATGAGTTGAGAGAGTTCAAGGCGCTTGTTTCCAAGGCCCTGACAGTTCCAGTATATTATTCTTAGGGCGTTAGACATA
The DNA here is from genome assembly GCA_027580255.1 of Therioaphis trifolii. Classification (NCBI taxonomy): domain Eukaryota; kingdom Metazoa; phylum Arthropoda; class Insecta; order Hemiptera; family Aphididae; genus Therioaphis; species Therioaphis trifolii. The sequence goes on along the minus strand of CM050405.1, from coordinate 56,064,717 downwards.
TTGAATTATTGTTAGCATTGAGGTGAGAGCTGTTGTGACAGTGAGTTTGATGTCGTTTGAGTCAGTAATTTTTTGAATTGTTTCTGTAAGCAGGCATATCATTTGGTTTTTTGTGGTGTTTGAGGTTTGGTTTTTGGTAATGTCTGCATATGTATGGTTTGAGATTTGTGCGACTGGGTTTGTGTTGATGGTTACTGCTGGGGTGAGGCTCTGGTGGTGGTTATTAGGCTTGCGAGATTTTTCCAGAATTTCTACTTGGTTTGAGTAAGTTGGACATTTCCTATAATTTGCTGTATGTTCTCCTCCGCAGTTGCAGCATTTAGGAGGGTCGTCTGCAGTCTTTTTACATTCCTTGGTGGGATGGTTGCCGGCGCACTTAACGCAGCGAGCGGAGTGATTACAGTTTGCCGAAGAGTGTCCGAAGCCTTGGCACGCAAAGCACTGGGAAGGGCCTGAGGTTTTGTAAGGTTCAACCTTGATGTAGGCGTAGAGGAGGGTGTCAAGTTGAAAAATCTCCTTGTTGCAGGGGGTATTAGGTAGCGTTACCATAAACATGGGTAATTTTCTACCTTCTTTAAGGAACTGGCGAGTGTGGGTGACATCGAATCCGAGGAGGCTGAGCTCGTCTTTTACCTCTGCTTCTGAATGGAAGGTTGGTATGCCTCGTAGAAGAACTTTGAGCTGCCTTTCAGATGGTAGTGAGAAGGTATGGAAGGTGATTTGGAGGTCTGATAGGGTTCGTTGGGCCTCTCTAAAGGTGTCAGAATTTGTGGCTAGTAGGTGGAGGGAATTATTCGTGAATTTAGCAATGATTATTCGTAAATACACCTGGTATATATAGTCTCTTTTGGTCTTCCATCCTTCTCTGATTGATTGAGTTGGTTGTTTCGCCACGTAACAACTACATCTTGCCCATTAGTTTGTACTTAATCGGTGTGGTTTTTACCCGTCATCTTGTTGGTAAAGCTTGGAAAATTACCGTTTTGATATCTACACCGTTACAGTTTGAAAACAACATGAATTTGCACGTGTAAAAACTATTGTTGGTTACTTTTTATATATTTAACCCGTTTTACCCTTTTTAACCCTTTTAGGAATTTAATTTTCAAAAAACTATAATTAGCTGACGTATTCTACTTATAAACTATCTACCTGCTAAACGCTAGCTTCATAGGTCCAGTATTTTCGAGATTTTGTGTTTAATCAGTGAATGGATTTCGCTTTTATATATTACGTGAACTTATTTCTTTGAATTTTATAAACAAAAAATGGTGACTGGCGTTATAGGTAGACAGATAGTGTTGATGTACCTATCATGATTTCGCGAAGCATTGAGATTTAATGATCAAAGATGCGACATGCATTCATAGTTTTTTTTATTTATTTCGATAGACTGAAAATATTTGAAAGCTTGCGTTGTATACTATATAAATCTCAGTTATTTGATCTTTGAGTAGTTGAGTATACACCTTAAATTATCTAAGTATAGATTAAAACGTATCTCTATATTAAATCCAAATACGATTTTCGCAGAAATTAAAAATTGAGTAGGTATCGCATAAGATTATCGATTCTAGTATAGCGTGTCTAACGTATCTTATTTTATTACGAACGATTGGAGAAATTTGAACGTTTTGCATAGTAAATTATAATAAATAATCAATAATTATATTAATAACAATGTCAGATAATACACTTTATACATAATTTACTATTAATATTGCAGCATTCTTTGGAAGCTAATCTTGTGTCAGGTGAGTGATTCTCATCAATAAAATCTATACATCGACGGTATTTTGTTAAAAGGGCGTATACCAAATTTTACTTTTTTTCAGGAATCAAATAAAACTGATTAAATACTCAATTTTTAAGATAGAATATTTATTTATACATTTTATTAAACACGAGGCTCTGTGGAACTAAAATTGCTTATTAAATTGCTTTAACTAAATTTATATTAAATGTTATATTAATTTTAAAAAAAATGTTTGTGGTGTAAGCCCTTTTAACAATTTGAATTTTATAAATGCCCTTCTAAGAACATATAATGATAGTGGTATAAGTCCTTTCAACATTTTTATTTCTACAAACGCCCTTTTATATTTCTTCAGATACAGGTACAACATTATGTTTTGATATTTTTAATAGTGACAATAACTTTTTACTCCTAGAGTTACTCATTATTATTTAAAATATATAATACAACCTAAAAGACTAAAGACTAAATAGTAAATACTAAATAACGATAAAACATAATAAAAATATTGTTTTTCTCGTCGTAAACCATACTCCATAGTATCATTTATTGTTTATTGTTAACTGATAATATCAAATTAGAGGGAAATTTGTTATCAAGTGTTATCAATACAAGTGATGTTCAGTCTGTAACCTAAAAAAACCACTTTGTTCAATCTGATAATATACAAACAGCTGAAAACATAATTATTGTTACAAACTGTTTAGGTTGTAAACAATTAGCATACATTCGATGTGGTATAAGCCCTTTCAACAGTTTTGTGTAGATTGTTTTAATTTTTAAAAGGGCGTCTGGATATATTGTTTTCGGTATTGTTATCTTATTTTTTCGTAGACGTATACGCCTTTATACCAGATTATTTTCGTGATTTTTCTGAAAATTTTGATACCAAAAACGTATTTTTCGATTTTTAGTGGTAAACGCCCTTTCAACAAAATACCGTCGACATGGTAATTATAGAATAGCTTAATATTATTTAAATTAGTATTACAATAAAAATTATAAATAAAATAAAAGGAAATATAGTGTTTTCACATGAATAATATCAATTGTATTTAGGTATGAATTAAACAATTGATAAATCATAATATTTCACATAATTTTTGAAAGATCTCCAATTATATAAAACATTATTTTGTTAATTAAAATGAAAATCTCTTCTATATCTTGTATCGTGCTCATGTTATAGAAATCAAAACAAATGTTTGTATTTATTAAGTTCAATTAGAGTAGACAAATTGAAAATACATTTCAAATAATTCACCTTAATCATCTTATCAATCAAAGTGTTGGTAGTATGCTTAGATAGATTTAGTAAATATTTAATAATGCACTTTATAGTGACAATTAATCTAAAATTATTGACAAATGATTACTAGAAGTTCCCTTTTAAATAGATTTTCCGCAAGAATAAAATGATTGTACCAAAAAAAAAAAAAAAAATTAAAAAAATAGTTTTTTTTAAGGTTTTATGTTTAATTAGTTAAAAATCATATATTTGTATACAAATTATAAAAATGACATTATTGTTGAACTAGACAGACGACAATAGACGTAGTTGGTTCATCTTCTCTACGATTACTAAATATACTAATAGTTAAGTATTGATTCAATGAATTAGATTAAATTACGTTTTTGACTTAAAACAGACGACTATCCCCAGATTCCAAAATATTATATTATTATCACATTATTTGAATGAATATGAATTCCATGCATTTAATAATAATAAATAATAATAAAATACGCGAATAAAACGTAATTCTCACGAAAAGTAACTAATACAATTTTTTAAAAACTTTTTAAGGGCACATGCATTAAAAAAAAAAGTAAAAGATTTTGCACCGAGAAACTGTCGAAACTAAAACATTTTTCGGACGCAAGATATTTTCGTACTATTGTACTAATATGACTGGCATGAAAAAATTTCACGCCAATACTATTTCGACGCTAAAAAAAATTGAGAGCGCTGTTTATCGAAATTATTTGTGTGACAGAAAATTTTGGCGTGAGTTATTTTCACATTTAGATTATTTCGATGTAAAAAATCTCAGGGTGCACGACATTTTCATTCCGAGATCGGGTAGAATAAATGGTCATGGCTGTTTTACCGGAAAAACCTTTTGCTGTAATCAATTTCAAAGTAGCGGCATTTCGATGTGGCCGCGGAATAATGTAGGTACACTCTATAAATAATTATAATAAAGTTTTTAATTTCAATACAATATGTCATTAAATTTTACAGGCACCAGTGGCTTGTACTAATTTTATCAGAGCTGTATCGTATTACGTTTATTTATGACTTGGTGTTCAGGACACCCAGCGTGTGCGGCCTTTCTTTTAAGGGTGTAAAAATTAATTTGAAGAAATATACCAGATTAAATGAAATATTTTATTTTATAAAGCCGTATTGGCATGTTCACTTCGTAATCGTAATTAGTGTATGGTTTAAATTGTATTAGGCTACTACCACGCGTAAAAACTGCAGTTGGTAGATTTCATGAGTAATGTAAACTTCAGTAACTAATTTTTTTTTTTAATTTACATTCATAATGCTTATGAAAAATTAGTTCATATATTACATAACAGTATAACTTAATGCCTTATATCATACTATATAGTATACTATAATATAGTATAATACCTACTAATATAAACTATTAATCATGCATTTGAGGATTGTGATTGAATAATTAAAAAAAAAAAGTTTCATTTAATCACATAATTTTTTACTTGTATTATCATGTCATTAAAAAATATTCAATGGTTACGTTAAAAAGGCTACAGCTAATGTCTTCTCGGAAAAACCGCACGGTTTAATGGTTACAGCGATCGTCCTAAAGCCAAATTTATATTTATTATTTTATATTATTTAATACAATTACTATCATGAAAGATCCATAATAATTCTTAAAACTCATCGGTTGTCGTTAATGATAGGCATTAGTGAACCTAGGATTTTGTTTTTTGTGGGGGGGGGGCAATATTTTTTTTATATCAGTACATATTTTTATAAAAACACTTATATTAGTATAATGGAATAGTTATATTCTTACACATCTTATGGGCCAAGGGGGGCCCAGGCCCCTCTGTCCCCCTTAAATCCGACACTGATGATAGGTAAATAACGTCTAAGGACCTCTATCTCTTCATGTTATATATAGAACGAAAAAGGTTCATTTTTACAGAAAACATGTCCAGCGAGATTCATTAATGCATCCCGAAATACGTGTACCGAAATTAATTAAGAAAACAGATTTGAATTCTGGGTACAGAATTTTTTTTATCCTTCATAGCTGTTTGCACATACAATTTATAGTGACTTGTCTCTTCTATCTCCCCATAATTTTAGCCATATAATGATGAAGGCTCGCCAGATACTGCATTAAATGCACTAGGTGAAAATCTTGTAATTTTTTATAGAGACTTTGATATGGCTGAATTGAAAGATTGAAATTGAATTAATTAATTTTGCGAAAAACTGGGATCAACTAAAAAAACTTTGCCTGAGTCCTACAATTTAATTAATGAACTAGAAGATGATGACTATGAAAAAACTAGGGAAAATACTAATGAACATATAAATTTAAGTAACAAAACGTTGAAAACCAAATGCATGTATTGTATGAAATGTGCTGGTTGCTGCCATCACGTATTGATGAAATAGAATATGTATAGTAATGCTTGTAGGAATTCGGTACTGGCTTACAAATACCTTCTAACACTTCCTTCAATTCAGGTACAAAATTACTATTTATATTATAGAATTTGGTTATAAATCAAATTTCATTAAAAATAATTAAATATGAATACCTATTATAATAGGTACATATAGTTGTATTGCAAATAAAAATAATTGATACTTTCAGTTAGCATGCGAGAGATCATTTTCCACCTTAAGGATTATAAAGAACAGGCTAAAGAGTACACTTTCTGATTAAAAACTGGAGGCATTTATGCTAGTAGTGTCAATAGCAAAAGATCAACTTCCTAACTTAGACACTGATGAAATTATAAATAAAGTAGCAACTAACTCAAATTTGTTATCAAAAGAACTTTCATAATAAAAAATATTTTTAACTAGACAATTTAATTTAAATAGGTATATGGATAGATTATTTTTATATTTATTAATATTACCTAAATAATTAATTCACTGAATGATGATGACTAATAGCTGGAACAATTAGTTACTATTTATATTTTAATTGTACTCTAGGTTAAAGTTTACCTTAATATATACAGTGGAATCCGCTTAATTGAGACACATTGGGCGGTGACCTATTTGTCCCCATAATCCGACTGTCCCGATTAAGCCGAATAAAAAAAAAAAAAAAAAAATGAAAAAAAATTTTACATACTGTATACTTAATTCATACATCGTTTAAAAATTATTATTATTATTATTAGCAGTAGAACATTAGAGTCATACTTACTATTTAAAATTTCATATTATATCGTACATTAATTAGTTGATTATTTTAATATACACACATACCTACATACTTATTGTTAATTAATTGATTAAAATTTAAGTGTGGAAAATAAAATATGTAAAATAAATACCCTACATTACCTATACCAGCGGTTCTTAACCTTTTGTTGAACACGGACCACCGATGAAAGATTTTTAGACATCGCGGACCCCCTACCAATTTTTTGTTGAATACCTTTATACAAAACATCTCATGTTATCATAACCAAAATTATAATAACTATTTTATATTACAAAATATAAAAGTAGACATAACAAAATAATATACACATTTATTTTTATTAAACTTAATTTTTCATTTTGAACTTTAACATCATAACAGCCCCTTACAGCCTTTTTTTAGTATTAAAAAGTCGTCTTTGTCATTTCTCAATATTTAAGCTATCTAAGTACCAAATTTCATTTAAATTGGTTCAGTAGTTTCGGAGCCTGTTCAATACAACCAATCAAATCTTTACTCTTTATAATATAAGATAATGCACTCATGTTACATATTGACTTATGTTAGGTGTTAAGGCTACCGCGGACCCCTTTCATGAGTATGGCGGACCCCCAGGGGGCCGCGGACCACAGGTTAAGAACCGCTGACCTATACATATAAAATACAAATACGGACGTATATAAAATATAAAGATAAATATGTATATAGATTAGATAATTACCGTTTTGATAGGAAAATAGATAAGTTAGGTCAAAATATCTAGTTCAACACTTTTATTTTTGTCCCTTATAACCGATGGTTTATCCCCAATTCACGGAGTTTAATTGCCTTAAGGGCATACATTCGTTTGGGACTATGCCAATTTGTCTCCGTTAAGCGGTTGTCCCCTTTAAACTGTGTCCTAATTAAGCGGATTCCACTGTATTATTAATTAAATAAATGTATCATTCAATTTGTAATAGTCATTATACAGTCATGCATTGGCGCAACTCGCCTTAAAATCTTGGGGGGGGATTCAAGTGCCACTATGATATTACATACAAATAACAAGTGGAGGTTTTGCTTCCACCCCTCCTAGTCACAATTTAAAACATTTTAGGGGACTAAAATCAACTTAGAGGCTAAGCCCTCCTTGCCCCCTCCTAGTTACGCCAATTAAGTCATGAAAAAATAATACAAGAGATGGGCCGCTAACATGTTGAATATCCCGCCGGGCCGAATTCCTATCCCAATACGTCCCTGGAACTGACGGAACCGATGAGTCCCATTTTTTTCATGTAGGACCTTACGTGTGTATATACGTGGTGATTTCAACAGTTCAACCTGTTGTGTCTCGTGTAGAAACTCGTGTTCGCTCCACTAGCTTGATATCATTGTGCTTGTTGCTTGTCCGTTTTCAAGTTGGTCAAATTGGGCGGGGGCGTGTCGTTGTCAGCGACGACGTCGGTTACAGTGCCGGGGGTGACGCCGTCTAAAGCGGTAGTGGTCACGTCGTCTAGAGCGGTAGTCGTCACGTCGTCTTCGGAATCAGTGGTGACATCATCTGGAGCGGCAGTGGCACCGGTATCTAAGGCGGCCGTGGTTACGACGTCTGGAGCGGTAGTAGTCACGTCGTCCAAGGCACCAGTGGTGACCTCATCTGGAGCAGCAGTGGCACCGGTATCTAAGGCGTTTGTGGTGACGTCGTCAGAGGCAGCAGTGGCGACGTCGTATGAGGACGCCGCGGCCCTGCGGAGGGCCTCGATCTTGCGCGCCGCGGCGGCGTTGACGGCGGGCCCGAAGTACGGGTGCAACACGTGGTCGCGCAGGTACGCGCAGCCGTTGCACTCGATCGGCGCGGAGCACCAGACCAGGAACACGGTCTTGATCAGCTGGTAGCACGGCACCACGTGCGCCACGAACCACAGGTGGTTCTCGGCCAGCAGCACCGCGGCGGACAGCGCCCAGAACGTGAGCCACTTGTGGGCGGCGGCGGCGTCGCGGGAACGGCTGGCGGTCAGCGCGACGGTCGCGCGTACCGGGTACGCGTAGGCGAGCGCCAGGCCGACGGCCGTGGAGACGTGGCCGAGCGTCAGGCAGAACGCCAGCACGCACAGCGCGGCCACGAGCAGCCTCAAGCGTCCCACGCCGGTGGCGTGTTCGGCCCGGGACAGCGGCGCCACCCACGGGGCTGACTGCTCGCGCAGCAACTCCTCGTATAGCGCGATTTTCTCGTCGATTCGTGAGACGTCCATCGTGTGTGTCGCGGCGCCGCTCGTCGTTATCGCGGATCGTTGGTGGTCGACGCGCGACCGGAACGGCCGTTGGTTGACGACGTTTTTCTTGCAAACTAAAATTAAAAAAATAAGGTGTCGATCGATTAAAAAACGGCTGTCATTCGTACAGGTAGGTGTCCACTGCAAACGGTTTTATTAAGCAAAATTGTATTCGTTTGAAAAACGGACGTTGTTATGGTTTTTTTCACGTGTACCTACGTAGGTATCTTATATTATGAAAAAAAAAAGTAAATTAGGCATCACTAAAATCACTCAATTTTTCTTTTCAAAAACATAAATATGTTCAAAAAGTTAGCCACTAAATAATAATAAAAAAGTACGTTTTCGCCCCATGGGATATTCGGCATTCGTGTAGCAGGTGATCTACTACCTCGTCGTAGGTATTAGGTGTATCAGGTGATCTATCGTATTATACTAGGTGTAGTTGGTGATCTACAATTATATAATTAATAATATTATTACTAGGGATGAGAAGTTATAGGATTTGCATATTTTTTTCTATGTCTTCTATTTATAGCTAGGTGAACTAAAAATCTGCTCTATAACTTAATGAATTGAAATTGGGTATTTAAATTTTGCATATTTTTGCATGTAATAGTTGTTTTCTTAAAAGTTGCATATTCATGGTTTTTTTGTGCTTAAAAATGCATATTTAGTAAAATTATGTGGATTTTAATACAATTGACATGAAAAATGACCTTGTTTACTTTAAGAATGCCCCCATAACTTTAGCTGATGTGGAAAGACGTTTTTTGCCATACAAAAATATTCTTTCGGATAATCGTCGGAGACGATGGATGCCGAAAATATTAAAACAATTTGGAGGTTCAATGCAACAAATTTACAGGTTTGAAAAAATAATTATCAAATATATTACAAAACTTATAAAATTGAATTTTTGTTTTTTAGATTAAATCACCTGACTATCAATATATAATCAATACACCTACCAATCATTTATCATCTCATATTTATACCTAGTATTAATTTTTTACCACTCAGTTAAAAATTATTTATATTTTAATAGAATCAAATTTAACGAAATATTATTTATATATTAGCTTATTGAAAACACGTTTTTTATTTATAGAAAAAATTGCATATTATAATACATTTTTTGCATATTTTCAAATTTTTGATGCATATATCATAATTTTTCCTCGCATATTTGCATGCATATTTTGTCTATTTTAGCTCCTATAACTTCTCATCCCTAATTATAACCTATTATTATATTATATTATATTATTCTAGGAGAGACATAAATTTGTTTTATGATATTGCGAAATTAAATACTAAGTTGGAATTTGCAAATTTTTGTTGTTGAACGTCGAGATAGAGCTACACTTATTGAAAAAGAAATACTTACAGGAACAGCAATCATGTCAGACGAATGGAAACCATTTACAATTTTACAAATTAAGATTTTTATTACTTGAGGTTATTCTGAACATTTTGTCGACCCGCTAACAGGAGCCAACACCCAGGCAATAGAATGCATTTGGTCACATCTTAAAATGAAAATATTTCGAAAAATGCATGGCGCACTACATCAGCACTATTACACCGTCATTTGATTGAAGCATGGTGAAGATCAGTTAATGTTCAAGACACATTTTTAAAATTTTTAAATGATACTAAAAATGTTTACTCTAATTGAAATTTGTATTATATTTGACTAATAATTTTTTCTTTTTTTATATTTGACGAATATTTGTATAATAATATTATGACGTTTGTACTCGTAATTAAAAATATTATGGGTTTTTATACTGTTAAAAAAATCATTTTTTTAATTTGTACGAAGACCACTCGTCCTAAACTCGCAGATCACTCAACTGCAGTAGATAACCTACTACATGAATGCCGGATATTCTTCGCTTCTTAGACAAGTTAATGGCAGTGATTAATTGGAGGGAGGGGTGCGCAGGGGGACAGAATCTCCTTTCCTTCCTCGGGAAAAAATCATGACACTTCAAATTTTTAAAATGGAACTCAAATAACGGGACCACAAATACTCTCAGGAATTTGATTAAATTGCATGAGAAATTAATTTGTCATTTAAGTGAAAATAATAAAGATTAAATAATTTATTTTGATTTATTTTACTAATTACTAAAATAGTATGTTATTGTTTAAACATCAATCATTAAAGAGTAATATTTTAAGATTCACAAATAGAATATAGACAACCGTTTCCATCCCCCAAAAATTATTGAGATGAGAGCTTCATAAACCCTCAAAGAACCATTTATCATACAATTTTGGCCAAAGTTCGGGTTGGGCAAAAAGTGTCTCCAGATAAAAAAAAACATTATTCTAAAACTTTAGGATCCTTCGCTTCACAATAATAATAATAATGTTACACAATTTTATTATAATTATATAACAATAATATAACACAATATTATCAAGTAAATCAAAATAGTAATTTTTTATTTAATCATACAACATACTACAGCAATTTATCATAATAATTTGTATGTAGTTTATAAAATACTTTCATTATCAACTTATAAGATAAATATTAATAAAATATTTAAATCAGGAACATAATTTATCGATAAAATTTATTCTTACTATCAAGTCAAAGACATAAATGTTTTGAATAGTAGTCATTAGATACTCGGATGGCATATAATGAATTTTAGTTGACTAAAACCAGCTATAACTTCAATAATATACAATTTTATACTGGAACATGTAAAAAAAAGTCAAATTTAATAGGTTATAGGTACTAACTATACATGAGTGTATGCCATGTTCCATCATCAACACAGTAATAATATTAAATACAGAAGTACAAATATCAATAACATAAATATAATCATGCTCAGATATTCCTATGGCATTATCTTTAGAGATAATTATGCTATTATAATATAAATTAATATAATTTCCAAAAACTGGACTCGTAATCAAATATGCCCCAACTTTTTCAATAGGTATACGTCCACGATTCAAGTTACATGGCATATGAGAACTAAAACACTAAAATAAAAGACATAACTACAAATTCTTTACCTTAGTAAACTTTAATGACTAAGAAAAAAACAATTTTTTTCATTTACAATTCATTCTTAGTATCAACAAAGTGACTAACCTTTGATTTGTTTAGTTTATGTTATCAAAGACACTGTATTTGAATACAATTTATGGTTTAAAAACTAGTATTTAGACAGAAAATAGCAGCTATAAAATAAAAAAAATAAAATGTATTATATGCTAATAAAAGAGCACCACAGAATTTTAATCGATCCATCTGACCAGTGTGACTGTATGCTGTATTAGTGTATGGACCGCTGTACACAGAACTTCCGCTCGAAGAAACAGATTTCTTGTGTTTTCTCATTAACAATACAAGAGCTGTTATCTGAGTCAAAATCATAAGGATGAGTCCAGCAATAGTGAAACTTATGACAACATTTCTCTGAAAAATGGAAATGTTGGATGACTCATCCAATAACTATTGCAAAAAAAAAAAAAAAAAAAAAAAGTACATATTCTTTAATTATTTAAAAATCTTTGGACTTTTGAAAATTATGAATTTACTTGATGCCTATATACGGCATGATCAATAACATGCATTACTTCATCTAAACACCAAACTATAAAACCTAATATATTTTAATTTATCAAATGTGTTTGACTATTAATCAATTCTTTGCGCACAATTTGTTTTTAATTATTTATTTTAGGTACTTGAAAATTACACAAAACAACTTTTTGAGTTTTTCAAAAAATACCATAAACAGTGCAATAAGAAAATCTCATTAAGTAAATAAATTAATTTAAAAACATCTAATAAACCAGAATTAATTAATAAACTAGAGAGACTAAACAATAAATACGAATTTCAAATATGTCATCATATAAAACATATCGTGGGTACATATTGTATGTTTTATCACCTTAAATATTTAAATAGTTTCATATTAAATAAATAATTGTGGTCTATTAATTCGACACATCAACTAGGTATAATGAAATTAATGAATTGTTTACTCTTATCCTAACCGCCTTCCACAGAAAAAATCAAAATAATTGAATAACTTTACCGAATTAGTGAAGAAATTGAAAGAACAAAGACCGATTGTTGTAATTGTTGTGATAAAATGTCATGTGTTTGAACAGTTTGGAGAAGTACATAAATCTCTCTTATTTCTATCATTGAAGAATGGGCCATTATTACAGAAACATGCCTATTTCCTGTAACCAAAAAGACAGAAAACTGACTTCAACATAAAGTATAAACTAACATTTTAATGTTCAAACCTTTTGATCCTATTGTATTAATCAGAAATGTACAAACCGTTTAATTCTTTGGATTTTTAAAACTATCCTGAAAAAAAAACTCATCAACAATGAATCAATAAAATTAAATGAATATACCGCCGTAGTATCATAGTCCAAGTCGTCATAGCCTAATCCAACAGTCACACTTAAATATAAATCCGGACCTTTCACAACAGACGATTCATCTGTAATCACAAAACAAATCAAATCACCATATCTAAATTTAAAAAAAAATGAGTAGTGGGTATTTTCTGTAAAAAAAAAAATAATAATAATAACAGAATGAGATGTAAATAAAGTTTTACCTGACAATAACGTATTAGGTTTTACTCGAGGTCCATTACTCGTAAAAAACTTTTCATGTCTTGGGGCGATTGACCGAGGAAGTCCACTGTGTACTTATAAAAGAATCCGTTTTTTACGTATTAACCTCAAGAATATGAAAATAATGATATCGAAAATCGTACTTACCGCTGCTGACCTTCGTTATTATTTTTGACGTGTCGGAGGACTGCATAAACGAATAAATCGCGGTCGAACAGACAGAGTAAAATACCTACACGAGTGGCAAGAACTTAGATGACAGACCGTTTTTATAAATAAAAATAAAAAAAAGATGAGTACGGAGCAGTGGTGAACTATGAAAACGATTTGGCTGGGAAAATTTTATTTGACCGGCCCCAAAATTTTTTATTTCCTGAATATTATTTTTACGATAAATTGTTATCATTAAATTACCATTACACCTTTATTGTCTGAAATAAAAAATACATGATTGATTGATTGGATATTGTAAAATGTAAAGAAAAAATAAATACCGCATACGAGGTGTGTTCAATAAATATGCAGACTAAAAAATTGTACAGAAAAACATTTTATGTTATTGGTTATTTTATTTTATGATAATCTGAAAGTATTACCGTAGCACAATCTATGTATACAACCACTACGTGTCGTCTATATAATATGTTTGATGAAAGTACACTAGAGCGCGTTCGACATGTTTATACCGTCAAATCCACTATACTACTCTACGTACTAAGTTCACAAAGATTTATGAAGATAATAATTAATTACGGTAATATTTGCTTTTAAGGAAACGTTATCTTGTCAATCGATGGTAAATTATTAATTATCGCATGATAATAGCTGAAACAAAATTTATCGTAAACTACTACAATTAATAACTATGAAAAAAAAATTTTAATTTTCAAAAAATATTACCAATAGTTTCTAAGATCAAAGATCTAAATTCAGCATGAAAATTATCGATTGATTTTAAACCTTTCATGTTGTCGTTAGTTTATAACTGTTTTTGATGTTTGGTGAATACACTTTGGAGTTGTATGACTAGATAAAATTATTACTAAAATCGTAATAAAAATTAATTGAATAAAAACCTTGGAACCTCGTTAACGTCATATTTTATCGGTAGTTTTTTCTAAATACCGGGAACACTTTTGAGTATAGAGAAAATTATCTAATTATACCTAGTAAGAAGATGAAATAATTGATCATTAAGGGAACCTAACATAACTTTTGGCGAAGGTCGAAGGACTATTTATTCGGAAATGTTCATAGATATAAAAAGAAAAAAAGTACGAACTTCGCACCGTGGGGTATTCTTCACTTCTCGGACAAGATAATTGGGATACACTTAAGTGTGTGCAGGTTTTTCGAACAGGGTGTTCCTTCACTCTAAAGTTTAAATATGCCACTTAAAATACCATATGTTTTACTGTTTATAAGAAATAAGTTTAAACTATACTTAGGTATTACTTAGTACTATTTATCAGTATTTTAATAACCAATTTTTATTTTAGTTCATGTAAAACACCTCAAATGTTTATTGTTGATATAATTTTGATAAATAATAGGTACGCAACATTAGTGAATCTAATTTATTTTTGAAATAATGTTATAACAAATTAATTTAACTAAATATTACTTGTGCATTACTTATACATTTTTATAATACATTTTTTTAAAACTTATAAATCTATTTTACGTTTTACAGGTGGTGTTAGGTTTTAAATTAATTAGTCACTTCATTGGAATTTACGTTAACAGTCAAATCTTGTTCAACAAATAAAAATAAAGATCATCTAAATGCTCTTGTTTCATAGTAGATATATTAATAAATAATAATAAATTGCGATCATAGTTATTTCACTTTTGATTAGTATAAATATTATTTTATAGGCTTGTAGCTTTTCGGCGATGGGCCCCTCGGTTAGAAGTGCGAGGTGTGCCCGGGAACACTCGGAACACCCTGTGCGCACGCCAATGGGGGTACGTGTTTTGAACTAAAAAAAAAAAAGATAAATCATTTTTGTAGTTAAACGATTTTGTGCAAAACTTAAGTTAAAAAAATATATACCATTTATATATTCAACTGCTTTTAGTTTGATTTTCGGTGTTTTTTTATTTTATTAAATCTGTTTAAAGTTTTCTTGTTTTTCTTGAAATTCTTTTTCACCAAAAAATTCAAAATATGATGGTCTATCTGTATCCAAGATTTCATAATGATTGGATGGACTATTTTTTTTAAATAAACATTTATAGGTAGTTAAAAATTGACCGAAAAATAGTCCACCCCGTGTCCCCGTACAAATGGTATAATAATTTACTTGAATACTTATAAAAAAATAAATCCTGACCAATGATTTTTAAATTTTTTCCTTATCGTTTCTTAAGTGTGTAAGTATAACTTACACTTAAAATTAAAAAAAAATTTTCTTAAATATTAAAAATATCATTACAGATGAACTTTAACAAACTGAGGTATTTGAATTGTTCTATTTTTAGCCCAAAAGTTGTTACATTTTTTTGAAACCTTCGTTTAGTATGTATATTATAATGGCGTTATTGTATAGTGAAATTTAACATTTCTAGCAACATTACTTTTCGAGTTATGAAAATAACTAAAATCGATCTAGTGACAGTGTCATTTACGGCATATTTTATCGCTTTATCAGTTTTTTTGTCAGTTTTTCCTCATGTTTAGAAAAACTATTGAGAGAAGAAAAAAATAACCTTTTTAAAGTACAAGCACTGTACAGCTGTCGTCCAATTGCTAGTTATATAAGCTGGTAATGATAAACAATGTAAGATGTACAACCAATCATTTTTACGATAAATTGTCGTGCGGTAAATTATTTACGACCAGTATAACGTATATCCAAAGAAAACACTTAGACGGCTCCGAATCTTGACCATCATTAAATCGAGTGACTCACACTCGACTAGATTCGAATAAAATAGCTAAGAAGATATCATAATATTCATTTTATTTCTGGAACGAGTACTAGGACACCGTGACCTAAATGTGAAATCATTTTTTATGCTGATCATACCATTTATCAACGGTAACAGCTCAATCAACTAACAATTTCGTTTGATCGAATTTGTTTTATTTTCAAAAGATACGACTGATTTGTTTAAGAAAAGTTCGTTTTTTCATATTATGTATTAATACTTTCACAATTTATTTAATCACTAAATAAATATTCCTGTTTGTTTGAGATATATAATACATATCTTAGAAACTTATTATTTTTTTGATTAATTCAGAAAGACAGAACATACCTATTTTTTCATAGTTTTTTACAGATGTAGTTTTATCGGTTAATTGATGTACAACCATTTCCACGAATAAAACTCTACCGGTGCCATTGAAGCATAGCAATTTATACGAGCAAAACTTAATAGGGGCAACTGATCTGTATCCTTTTTTTTGTATACCATACATGCGTTTTTTACTTTAAAATTTTTGGCGATATCGACACAAACCCATACTTTCTCGGTTGACCTTTTAGTATTTAAAATTCGGGTGTTGTACTTCTAGAAATTGAAACTGTTGTTTTATAGTTACGCGTGGCTTAAATATACTTGTTTACATATATCTATTCTTCTAATAACCATTAGCAAAAATATTTTACGTCTGTATTATTACATTGTACATATTATGTTAATTTGAGTCGTGTTGTAGTGAGTAGCGTATTAGTATTGTAGATATATTCAAATGAACACATTGTACATAAGTAGGTAGATTTATACGTATGTAATGTATTAATATTTAAATCTGAAAATTAATCAACAAAGTAATTGAGATGTGCAAAGTTCGTTACAGGCAATATGTTCTACACTTATTTCATCGATTATTATAATTAGATATTGAACAATACATACTTACCCGACGGCAGTGTTAGGGAGGTGAGGGGCGTCGTGGATTACGGGTGAGTCATATCGTTCATCAAAGGAGGGTTAAATCGAGGATTGAAAGTTTGGAGAGCCATGTTTTATGTTCAACGTCTAAAATTGTCGAATATGTTTTTGAGAAGTACTAATGAATGCATTATATTGTATACATATTTATTATTTTAAGTGACAACATATTTTACATGTATGTAACTAAATGTCCAATTTATTTAGAAATTTTTTCAAAATATATTTTATTGAAAATAATCGATAGTACGATGAATAGTCTATAATAAATAATAGTAAAATACATAATTACATGTCATGTTATTGACGTTAAATGCTAAAAAATATATTCATGTTGTGCGGAAAAAAAATTTGAAAACAGTTTTAAACTTATCATAAATGAATTTTATTCTACAACGATAAGACCTTTTACTCATATTTATAAAAATTATGGCTATAGCATAATTGATAATGAATTAATAAAAAAAAAAAATATATTATAAATGTCCAAAGGGGAGGTCACCCTTTATTCACACCAAATAAACTCGCACTATGGTGTATTGTTTGGCACTACGTCGTCTCGATTGATTATCTAGTGAATATAAAATGTGGACTTAAGATCTAAAAATAAATTTTCTTTACTAATTATTGTCGTCGTAATCCTTCCGTCCAAAGGTCTCTAAAATGTGTCATAGATATCAGTTTAACCCAACTACATATCACTTTTATTGTTTCGTCTGCGACGAATAGGAACATATAAAAAACTAAACAAACCTTGTTTTTATTAAATTAAGTATGGACAATAAATGATAATAATTGTTCTCTTAGAAGTTTTTAAATGTTTTAATCAATTTCGAAAATCTACAATAATTATAATATTTGTAAATATACCTATTAATATCCTTAGTAAAGAAAATGTTTACGTAGTAAATTTTATATTCATTACATAAAACATGAAATCGGGTACTTTTTCAATTATTACTTTTACAACGGAAAGTTACGGAACAAGGAGCGCACCACATTATTGAAAAACTGTGCTATGGACAATAAATAATAATTAGTACGTCATTTTCAAAAATTCGTTTGGTTTTAATTACGTTTTATCGACAGTTGATAAGTTAATTTTGAACATAGTATTGATTTTAAACAATCAATGTTTTATAATTATTTTTATGCACGTTCTTATAATATATTTGATATTGTGTATTTAACAATTTATATAATATTTTGCGTTTTCATTAGATTTATACTTTTTAAGAGCAAATATGGATAAAAATTTTTACGATTGCATGAAATTAATACAAAGTGCAAATTATAAATAAGATAGTTAAAATTTAGTTATAGCAAAATTAATTTTTTTTACCAACTGATACCTATTATGAGAAAAGAAGATAGTAATTACATTAAGTATTTTACATAATTCCTACTAAATAAACTATTGAATTTGTTTTTCTATTTTTCCAAGTAAATGGTTCTTTATATTTGTTCCAGGGAATCATATTTTCGATTTTTACACAAAAAAATAACCGAAAATTTGTCAAAATCTACCAGTATTAAAAGCTGTATACAATATTGACCTAAAACTATGATGTATAGGAACCCATATGCTATAATATACCTTTTAGAGCTAATGCTTATTTAATGAATAATAAAATGGAAAATTAAGTTGAAACAAAATTACGAAATTCAGACAAGGTATGTAATTTTGTCAACTAATTGCTTTTTTTGGCTATTCGCATTGGAAATTTATATGAAATATGAAGCTCGTAAAATGATTTGATGATCAAAATTTGAATTATTTGTGTAATTGCGTCGCTATAAAGAATAAATTATATTTTTTAATTTCATAGTAAAAAAATTATTAATAAATAAATATTGTTCATAATAATTAATACTTGACACAAGATAAATGTAATATTATACCAGTATGTTTACACACATCGTTATTTCAAATTTCGGTATCTATATTAAATTGACCATGTTTTATTTACAAATTGTATTTTGTACATTTTAAAAATATAAGTTGTTGAAATGCCAAAATATGACGACTTTTTTGAAATTTTAATGTTTTAAAAGTCCAATTCCTTATTTGATAGATGTAGCTGTATGTTTTATTTTCAAATGATTTATATACGAGTATAAAAGTATCATAATGTTTTTATTTGTATTAATATTTAGTTGTCACATTACAGTCATGGTGTTATGAATAAATTTTGATTTTAACTCGAAAATCATGCACTCATGCTAATATAGAGTAAAATTATTATGGCAGTGATAAAGATGAAATTGAAGTTTTAAATATATTAGTCGAAAATTATAAATAGGTATATAGGTACTAATCAAGGAATTAAATGTATAAAAACAATTAAGTGCTAATAACTTCTGGTTATAGTATAAGAGTTTAAAACAGAAGTGAATAAAATTGTAATGCGTAATTTGGCAAGACGTTTTGATGTGTTTAAAATGTATCTACAAGTTCTATCTAAATATACATGTTGAATATTAACACCATAAGTATTCAAACACCCTTGGAATGTATTGATAAAGATCTTTGGTCGTTATAATAAAAGCTTTCGGTTGGTTCTAAAATACGTTCTATATATGTTACACCGAATTCGTGAAATTGCCGATTTCATGAAATCAGCAGAAAAGTTGCCGATTTCATGAAATAAGCAACGCCCTTGCCGAATTCATGAACTCGGCAGTTTGGATACCTAATTCATGAAATCGGCAATAATATTCTGCCGATTTCATGAATTAGGTATACTTTTTTCTGCCGAATGCATGAATTCGGTAACACATTATTTGATAATCCGTGCATGACAAATACAGTCTAAAAATTAAAAGAAAAAGACGTTTTATTTTACGTAAATAAAATATTTTCTGACTCTTGCAAGTACTTATTGACATTATTACACCATTATCTTAATAACTTACATAGTACATATTATAGATGATATGATCCGTATTATAGTGATATACAACAATACCTAATAAAAATACCTTGTGTTGTAAAAGACGTCTAAAAACGAAATTTTATCTTATACAATGGCCTTTTATCACAGTATGAATAACGATTTCTATGATCAATCTTAAATTATCAGTGTTCAGTCAATTCGATTCTTGTGTTTTAAACCAGTGTGTTAAAGTGCGGTCGTGTGTCGAACGTCTAGTGTCTTAGACCTTAGTACCTATATTTATTTTAATCTCTCATCTGGAAAATTGATAAATGGACAGCAGAAAGAAATAATGAAGCTATCAGCATTTTATCTGATGACAATATCACGACGAAGAATAGGAGGTATTGTCATATTAGTGATAAATTTGAACTAATCGAGGGGGCTGGCGTTCGAAGAGTACGTACGGCGGATCGCGATTAGGGCATAATGGCGATATTCGAGAATTTCAAAGATATCATTTGTGATATGCATGTGGCCAGCGGACATAAAGGGGAAACAAAAACTCATAAAAAAATTATGGAGCACTACTCAAATATTCCAATGGCTGTTGTGAAAGCTTACATTGTGATTTGTGAATAAAGGTGTGCAGAGAAATCAAAAAAAAAAAATGTGCTTCAGGAGTCGTTGTACGGCCTATTTTATCTTCCTCTTTAAATTTCATTATTTACTCTATTTTATTTTTCGTAATTCATTTATCTAGTTTATTTTTTGAGGTTGCCGATTTCACGCAATCGGCAGTTTTATGCTCTTAAAATTGCCGAGTTCATGAATTCGGCAAGGGCGTTGCTTATTTCATGAAATCGGAAATTTGTCTGCCGATTTCATGAAATCGGCAATTTCACAAATTCGGCGTAACATATACATTACAGAATCGTGATTTTTTCCAGCTCAGTGGAAGATTTCACCATTACCAAAACCAAAAAAATGCTACATTTTTATTTTTTTTATTTAATCAATATTTTGTTAACGAAAAACTATATCTGTTGTAGTATTGCATCTAACAGAAGATATAACAGAAAATGTATAATTCATTTTAAAACTATTTTTAATTTTGATCCCAAATGTTCAAATAATGTTTGGTTGGGCGTAGAACATTGTTATTTGAAGTTATAATAAGGAACTACAAACAAGCGAAATTATTATTTTAATATGTCTCTAGAGTATATATTAAACTCAAAATGCATGAGTGCATTACTTGTTCGTATCGTAATATAATGAAACAACGATACTTCCGGCAGAACAATGCAAGGTAAAAATATTAGTCGAAAACTTTGATTTACAATTTATAAGTAATTAATAATTTATTCAATTTTTTTCCTTTGTACAAAGAATAAAAAACACGTCAAAGTTACTTACATAAAAACGCAGAAAAACTCAGTGACAATACCGGAAGTGCAAGAAATATTATTAACTTGCAAGAAGCTTTTATAATAAGATATAATACAAATGTAATTTATTATTATTGATTTAATTCAAACCACTGAGTCTTTTAATCAATAAAAATATCTTTTTGGATGATTTTCGGATTACATTTCAATATTATTATTAAGCTACTCAATTGGTAATATGTATATTGGCGCTTCCATGCTTCGTTCTCGATCAAATGTACATTTATTAAGAAGGCATGAATAATGTATAATGGTTATTAAAATGACTTCTTTTTTCTATACTAAAATATGATTTATTTTTGAATGGTCTTATAATTTTGGAATTGATTTAGGCTGCTCAATTCTTTGAAAAATAGTTCATGGGCTAACAGAATAATTATGAGGTTATGCAAATTTTAAGTTCATTATTAGTAAATACAAAACATCATCTGAAGTAAAATAATACAAAAAGTTATTAGGCAAAAGTTTATTTGACTGTACGTAACATGGCCAAGTCTGGCGTTATGTAATATTTGTATTTGTTTAGGATCGTGGTTTAAGACATAGTCGATTTTAATTTATAAATAAACACATGCAAAAAATATTTTTCTCACTCCTCTTGAAATGCACAGGTCGTGCTTATCATTGCAACTCCATGAAAGGTATAAGATACATTTTTCACTATAGAGTGTCAGTGAAATATTTATTTTTTCTCTCTAACCCACGAGCAACATAGACAAAATGTATTAGCATAAAGTTAAGTCTTATGTTTTTTTTGAATACTCACCTAAGCTTTGAATGAAATCAATTACGTATATCCAAAATCAAATCCACTTAAAATGATTTCTATAGCTAAATACTTACCATACGATTCACAAATAATATAATAGATAATAATAAATTCTTATTATAATTATTATTATTTGTTCTATCGTAACTTTAAGAACTTAATTTGCAATAAACATTAAAATAATATATTAAATTAATGGTTCCATATAATATATTGCTAAAAATTTAATAGTTTACAGTATATTTTCTAAAAATATCTATAAAACATAAATGTTTACTAAAATTTAACTATTAGAACGTTAAAAATGATTTATAAATAAAAATAATTTTTTAAAGTATAAAACTATAAAAATGATTTTGTTTTTATTATTTAAAATGTATTTTGATTATGACTATCATAATAACATTTTTTAGCCCATATGTAACATCAAAATACAAAAGGTAAGATAGTGAGTTACAATTCATTGAACATATCATCAAATCGTATCTCAATAGTTATTAGTTGTAACCAAAGTTATGGTTGTTTAATATTAAATAATAATAGTTCTAAAATATTTTTGAATTCGAAAACGGTAAAAGAACGTTTTAATTAATAAAAATTCTTTGTGATAAAATTCGAAAAAAAAAAATAAAAAAAAAATATATACATATAGGTATATATAACTTTATAGTATTTTGCGAATGAAGTATTTGGTGAAAATATTACTCTATAACGTTCATCAGTAAAAAATTTTTAAGGACCTTTAGTTTATAATGCTTTTCAAGAAAACAAGCGAACATCATGATATTTAAAAATTATTACCTCTGCGAGACCTTTGGAGATATTGAAATATTTTAGTTTCGTTCCATTTAGTTGTGTGTTCGTTAACAACACTTATGTTCTGAAACTGTTTTTACGCCGTTTTGGAACCCGGTTTTCCACTATATTACTTTTTTTCAAATTTGAAAATTTAAATTCGTATTTGATTATAAATATTTACTTAACACACATGGGGTGACTATTCAAATGTGTTTCAAATTTACACAAATGAAGGGCAGTCATAACCTCATTAACCGATAATATCTTCATTTAAATATATTTTTAAGCTCTTGAAGATTTAAAAATTATTTCAGGTTAATGAAGCTTGGATTCAACTTGTTCAAATCTAGAAAATATAAGCTTCAGAAAAGCATCCGATTTTCATAATGATTTGGAATTAATGCGAAAAACTGGTAAACGTCGTAACGTGTCTTAATTTAATTATAATAATGAATTATGTTAATAATATTAAAGTGTATTATGTCGTAGATAAAATATATTTTCATTGTTTCAGTCTCGAGGATATGTATAGATGTGTTAATTTTGAAAAAATGTTGAGTCTGTGTAAGAAAATAATTATAACTTTAAGTAAGGTTCACATTTATATGCAAATGCATATTTCTTTGTATATTATTTATGGTAATTCTGATAAAAAAATATCGAAAAATCATTAGTCATCAATTTTAAATTCAAAGAGTACAATTTTGGGGAAATGCACAATAACTGCACATTTTTAAATTGTTGCACATTGAAATTTCGCATGAAAAAAAATACTAAATAAAAAATCGAAATTATTTGCTATTTAGATTATTAATAGAATTTGATTGATGTATAATATACATATAATCTGATATTTTACATTATGTCAAAATCCAATATAACACGTCGATATGTAGGTGAATTTCTAAATGTCTTCAAAACGGATGAAGATGTTTTATGATTTAATTTTTGTTCCGTGAACATGTGATGTATTCAAAGTAAATTTGTTTTTACGTGTATGTTGGTATACGAGTATGAGATGATATTTAAGACGAAAAAATAATTGATATAAGTCTAAAATAGTTTGTATGATTTTATTTTGCATATTTTTCGATATTTATATATCAAAGTATGCATATTTGACAAATTTTTCGCATATAAATCCGGCTTCTAGTTATAAGTATATAAGCATATAAAAAGTCTAGAGTATTAGAGTAATGACAGTACATTTTTGTGGAGTACCGTTGACTCTCTTCCCCGCTACTTTAAATTTCAAATGCTTACATCTCTTCAACTTTTGGTCTGATAATAAACATTGAAAAGAAATATTCTCTTTCGTAACAATACATAATAAATTTCGTTTATAACTAAAAAAATATTGAATACTTATATAACATTGGAAAAATGGCATTTTCCATATATATTTAGAATTAATGCTACCTATATTTTACTAATATGAACCAAAATTGAATGTTTTACATAAAATATAAAAATTAGATTGCTAATTAAATTTCAAAAATAGATTTACTCAAATAAATAATAATCGTTGAAAACAACTGATTTGAGTATATTATGTGTATGTTACGTGAAAACTGCACTGATTGTATCTAAAGTAAACTTCAAATCTATATTGATCTGCAAGTATAGTGAGTCAAATAATAATTAAAGTGATCTAGAATCAACTAGAACTTGAAGAAAAAGTCCAAGTTTGGAAGTCTACTTTCTTCCTTACACAATTAAAGTAAATATTAATTTGATTATTCTTTAAACTTTTAAAATAAATTTAGTGATAGGAATTGTATTGACTGAGAGACAAATGAACACATTGACATAAACGCATTTAATTTTTGAACTATTTTACACATTTTGTATCATAATAGTGTTTTCTTATTCAAATTTAAATATTTTCATCCTATTCATGAACCAATTCGTTCATATAGTTTATCGAATTGTATTAACCACTCATTAATATATTGACTTATTGTGAACCGGGCTGATTGTAAATGTAATTATTTGTTCCCAAAACGTTGGTTTCGGCATTAATCATTTCTATCAACTGGCTTTTGTCGGTTTCCGAGAACTTTTGCCACTCAAAATCGTCAAAAGGCCAAGATTGGTGACAATTTTTACACCTTTGAACAAATTCAATATCATCGGATCCGTATTTCTTTGAAAGCCGTGGTTTCGATGGCTCCTTTATAAAGTTTTGGTTTGTTTCTTGATCGTCATAGTCATAAAAAACACAATCTTCATCTTTCTCATTTTTAATTTGCGCGCAAATTTCTTTTGTTTCTATTCTTTTACTGACCAAAGTCAAACTATTGCTCTTAGACATGTACCCGCTGTCTGTCGGCATAATATGACAATTTTTACCTTTTTTTGTTTCGTCAACCACAAATGGTTTTTGAATTCTACGAGTGTCATAAGATACTCGTTCGTTGTAAATAGCTTTACCGTTGTTTATATTTGTTTTGTGAGTAACCCGTCGATTTCCAGCCGAATCTTGTCGGTTCAAAGGTAAATCATCGATTTTACATTCACTTCCATTGTTTCTTTTCTGATGACCATCAATAGTGCTGTTGGATGTTTTCACTTCAATAAAACTTCGTTTCGTCGACTCAGAGTCCTTGAGTTCCACTAAGGATTTTGTGGACAAAACACCGGAATGGCTGTGGTTTGTGGTGACGTAGCTGGCCTTTCTTGCTCCGTATGTTTTCGGTACCAACATATTTCTAATGTCATCGCACGAGTATACCTCTGGTGGTACTACCTTTCGTAGATAAGAGGGATACCGGTAGTTATTGTACGTGGTCGATTTCAAATTCAACCGACTGAAATTATTACCATGAAAACTAGTCATTTTAAGTTATGCTCTTTTCCACGGTGGACATTTACGTCGGACAGTCCAATGTTTATTTATTTTCAATATTACCAGGACGCCAGTATATACATAAATATCATCATACAATGTTTATTCGACGAAACCTGTGACGAAATAAAACAAAGCTACTGACAAAATAAACAAATATAACTGTGTATTATTTACATTTCAACGAAGGTGGTCCTAATTTTTATTTATTTGGTATAATATAATTTGGATTATTAGGTATAATAGTCTTTTTGTTTCGTGAAAATAGCTGTAATTGTTATTTTTAAATAATTATTGAATTATATTATTATGAATTATGAAATAATTATGAATTAAACATGCGCGCGCGCGCTCACACACATACACACACAGTAATACACACACAAAACCTTCTAATATAACCTTGTACTTTATTTATTTTAATAATTTATACATATTTCATATGAGCCTATCGTTGCTATATTGTATTAATATTGACTAATGTAACTAGAACGGGTTGCATAAAGATTAGGCATTATTCATTTCGTTATTTTGAAAAAAAAATCGCTCTATTTTGATGAAAAATATATGAAATATATTATTATATCAAATAATAGATATTTTAAATTTGTTTTATTTATTTTGCAAAAATTATTAAATGTAAATATATTTGTATTTTTCTGTAATTCTGTGCAAATTAAAAAGTGTGTTGAAATAAACAATGTATACAGAGTGATTTTTTTAACATTCTCACCAAATTTTTAATCCTGCTAAAATTTTAGTACATTATTATGTAAAATTTTAAATATTTATAGAATTATACATTTGTTTAGAAAGTATAATTTTACCATTTTTTATCAACGTGATTTTATAATATTTTAGTTTTCTTAAATATTAACCATTGTAGCGTGCCAACGATGTTGACACGGTGTACGTAGCGACAACAACAGTGCTGACGTTCCAGGAATTCAAATAATAAATCGGTTGTTTAAATGATTTAATTTAATTAATGACATAATAACGAAACACAGTATAACACGTAGTACGACAAGTTACAATTTAGTGGTGAAAGACTTTTGATGTTGAGTGGTGTGAAGTGGCTTGATCTCGGGTAGCTGAATACGTCTAATTAGTGGCCAGTCCTTTGGTCTGTTATATTATAGTTGACGTTGACCACAATCCAGTGATATCTGATGAGGAAAGCGTCTTTTTGTGTTTTTGTTTGTATTTGAGGATTTTGGCAGTGCGTGTGCGATTTTCGTGTTTATGGTCACCATTGTGTTACAATCATTAGGCCTTGACATATTAATAAGTTCTAGCAAGTGTATGATTTACGTTAACCGTAATATGCAATATTAAGTTGATAAATATGTTACATGTACAATATATACACACATACATTTATACATGTATAGCTTATTTAATTTATGACTAATAATTTAATATTACTAGAATATTTATTTTACGACTAGATTTATATGTTTATTAGAATATTATATAGCATATTACACCATTGTTTTATCAAGAGGCCAATTTATATTTTTTTAAAGTTACGTTTTTTAAAATTTACTGTAATTCGCATTTGCTTTCTGTCGCATTAAGAATTGCCATACACTTAATTTGTACAGAATGTTTTGGTTTTAGCCTTAAATTCAATTTACCTGATTATGAATTGATTTTTAAGTAGGAATTATTCAACTATGGAGATATTTTTTGATCGTAAAGTAATCTTCCAATGCTCTTTGGGTTGTTGTTTTAACACAAAGTTTCGACAAAAAACTGGTTAAAAGCGTTAAAATTTTTTGTTTATATGTTCCTATAATTATACTACAACGATAAAACAATATAGTATGAAAGAGATTTTTTTTGTTGATATTTTGTCATTTAAATTTTTATTATTATTTGTGTCATAAAAATGTAATTAAATGATTCTTTTATATTTTATATGAAAAAAATTAAAAACTGTGCATTCATAGGGTTAATAATGGAGGGAGTATGCTTAAAAAATCACTCTGTATATCTTGGTATTCTACCTAGATTGGACAACAAATTTGTAACATAACTAAAGTAAAACACTTTTTTATAAAATAATTTGTTTGAAGCCTACATCCTACACTAACTTAACTGAGGGATCCTTTTTAAGAAAACTGAAGTTTTTCTTCGTGTAAACCACCTTTATTTAAATTTATTTACGTGTTTCTATCAATATATTATTATACATTGTTATATGTAATAAACAATGTTACTAATAATTTACCATTGATGTGATTTCATATACACTTTAGTATGGAAAATTGTGTGATACATATGATTTGAAATTTCTTTTGGGTCAGTATGGATGATTGTACAAAGTATATCAACTTTATTAAATAATAGCTTCCTCTAAATCTTTTAGAGAGTTATACTCTGATTATGTCTATTTAACAGTTTATGCTCGTTTTCTATAATATATTATTATTTAATACTGTTTGAATATATAAATACACACACACACACATACACACACACACACACACACACACACACACACACACACACACACACACACACACACACACACACACACACACACACACACACACACACACACACACACACACACACACACACACACACACACACATTAATTTACATAAGTAATTGGAATTATTTTGAAACTAACTATAAATTAATTACATTTTTTAGATTCTAATGTTAAAGAATATACCCATGTAATGTGTGATGCATGAATAAGTGTGAATGTGTTATAAATAACAATTATTTATTCTTACTTCACGAGGACTTTAAATTATTATACACCGAAAAACACATTTATTTCACTGAAACATTAAGTTAATCATTCATTTTAGCTTTTAATACATTTTGAAAATTAAAATTTTTTTTTTATTCTGTTCATAATATTTTGTATGAAAAATAATTAAAATAGAAAAACCATATCATAATTTATACAATTCAGATAAAATACAAAATTAATTATTAGGTTTATTTTCCTTATGTTTTACTTTTTACAAATTAGTCATTATATATATGAATTTGATTTTAGAGTGAAAATAATATGAGCCATTAACATTTAAACAAAATTTAGATTGTAGGTGTAGGAACATAGTACGTTCAAATTATCTAAATGCGTTTCTTTTATTATAGACCATGACAAGTATTCAGAATAATATAACATCAATAATTTCATCAACACAAATTTACAAAAATCTACCTATTGTTCAATTTCAATATGTGCTTTTACTTAAAATAATCATCGTAAAAATAATGTTTTAGTAAGTAATTATATAAAATGAATGAGTATAACATAATAATTTAAATAATTAGTAATTAACTAGGTATCTAATTCGGTTATAGTATTTTTATGATTTTCTTGAAATTTTTAAATTACGAAACTATAAAGAACTACCATTTACACTATGTAGTACACAAAAAA
Source organism: Therioaphis trifolii (assembly GCA_027580255.1). Taxonomy (NCBI): domain Eukaryota; kingdom Metazoa; phylum Arthropoda; class Insecta; order Hemiptera; family Aphididae; genus Therioaphis; species Therioaphis trifolii. Next base: position 56,035,572 of record CM050405.1, on the reverse strand, counting down.
TGTGCGATTTCGTGGGTGGTAAAAATTATTATTAATTATTAGTATACTAAAGATCAAATGGGAAATAAAAGGAAAGGTAGACCAAATTTATCTACACTAAAATATGGAAATACATCTTTTGGTCAATGATTCTTAGATCATCTTTGTAAGATCTGTTTTAATTCAATGTTTAATTCAATAGGATTAGAAACAAAAAAAGATTAAATATTCTACATCTTATCACCCGACTGGGGGTAAATAAATGGCTACTCTTAGATGTCGAATACAATTTTTTATGTTTAATACCTTTTGAATATCCTTCGAATTTTGTTTAGCATGTATAAATTATGCACCAATGTACTCGCATATTGATTGAGTTTATTTTATTCTTATTTTTGTTTACTTTATTCCTGTATTCTTTTTCTTTTCTCGTTTCTTATCCCTCTCGAAATGTATAGAAACATTTAAAACGATATAAAAACTAAAATTTAAATAAATGTATCAATTGTGTTTATATATCTTAACTCTTTATGGACTCTATGATATATATATATTATATATCATTCCATGGTTGTACAAATTATATGAAATTATACATGCATAAATAATACACGTTTTTAAACATTTTTTTTTCTTTTTTTTTCGTATCATTCTATACAACCTATCGATTTCACGAAAATTTTTCACAATGTTTTGACGAGACAATAATCAATTTCTAATGTAATTTTCGTCAACGATATATTCAATTCGATGCATACATAATACGAACACAAGAGTACATTGTATAACGGGCTGCATACGAATTGCGTCCCAGAATACAAAAATATAAATCGCGATATCCGAGTTGCGTCCGTTATTTTTGCACGACACATCCGAGTTGCGTCCGCGATTTTCTCGCGACATGTACGAGTTGCGTCCCGGTTAATAATTGATTAATTGGTGAATATTAAACATATTTCCTTTCCCACTTTTACAGACTGAGGAAAGCACTAAAAATTATTTCGTTCATTTTAAAATAACACTTGCATAAGCGTTTTGAACAAGACCAACTCTGAACATTATCATTTAAAAGTTTTTGAAAAGAAAATTTGTATCCATTAATACAATCTAATAATTTATTTTTTTCATTAAATGTTTTAATTATTTCAAGATCTTCCATTGTATAAATAAAAATATATAAAAATATGATAATTTGTCGAACCTGGAATGTCGAAGTGTGACTGATGCTTACATGAACAAAATCAATTTCCAACAGTAAATTGTAAGGTAGTATTTACAGATAAGATATCGATAATTGAGATTATCTATATGAGTTTATTAACCTGTGGACGCAATTCGTACATGTTGCGAGAAAACTGCGGACGCAACTCGGATGTGTCGTGAAAAAACCACGGACGCAACTCGGACAAAATATAATTTAGGGACGCAATTCGAATGCGCCGGTATAACGTAATATCAGACGTGTTTTAATACCCGACTTTCCACTATGTGTAAAGGTTTCACTGTGATAGTGCAAACACGCTCGCTTGGTATTAACACCAGTCGTTGAGTCTCCACAAATTTCGCAAATGCAGTCTTTTATACGCAGTTCTCGTCCACTAGTTTAAGGTCTACGCGGATTTCACGTGCCACCGAAATCGTTTTAGCGAAAGCTTCATTAATTGCACTAATTATTACATTTGACGTGGACGAAAATTAATATAATTAGGACTGAGCCGGTTAGGTGTGATGACTGAATGACCTGTTGCACAAGGCAGTGGATGAGCGGTGGGTCTCTTTCTGTAACCGCGGAGAAATCTAAACGAATAGACGAATCGTGGAATCTTGTTCCGAAAGCATGTCAGAAGAGCGTTTGGGATTCACCTAAGCGAAACCACACCGATCGAATGGTGGACCGACTACTGTCCGATACTGAAGACAAATCCATTCCTAATATACAGCCATATAGGAGCTACCAATTTATTATACCACCACTTCTCTCGCCGTCCATTATTCGACTGTTTATTATTAGGTATTCATTTTTCACCTGATAATCTAGTCATCAAACGTTAATTTACGCACCGCGGTTCTCATTAAAAAAAATTTTCTTTTTTTAATCTAATTATTTTATTTCATTCTATATTCACTCGCCGTTGCTTTATCGCGTAACCGTGACGTCATCGTAAACATCATTGCCTACACTGTCGTTACGCAGCACATGCAGCTGCCTATGGACTTTATATTCACACTTACGTATAACACGTTCGTGAGACACCGATGATCGATTATACTCGTCGCGTTGCAATGAAATAAACCGTAATTACCGTCATAACTAGTTTAATCAAGCACTCACCGTGAAATATAATATTTACGACGACGATGATAGCGTGATAAGCTCGCTTCTATAAAAGATGCGGCGCGTGTCGACGGACTGCGGCGACAAAGTGGTTCGAAATCCGTATAGTTATTTCCACTCGCGGAACCGTTCGGTGGGTCGTGTGTGACTCGAACACGCGTTACTGGATTCGGTGTTGAAGTTGAGGTTTTAAATTCTGAAACTCAAAAAAAAATCGTATGAATTCAATCGCATTCATTCGTTAAATATGGTTACGATGATTTTATATAAATAAAATAAGTTATCGAACTTATTATCGAAATCATAAGGCCGAATGATGTCCCTCGGTTTAAAAACAAACAAAAAACACATCACTGTGAAACCAATACGTCCTTCGTTTTACTCATTAATCATAATCTGAAATAAATATGATGACATCCGGGATTTCACAAAAACACAAAGATTAGAATTAAACACGTTCGTGCATCACCTCATGGGGGATATTCTTAGCTTTGTTGACGAGTCAATGGGAATGGGCGTACTGAATTTTGAAGAAATTATGACATTTCTTTGGTTAATCGTAGCAAAGCTTCAGGATAAAAATGTACCATTTTGATTTCTCCAAATAAATTGTTCAAGTTAAAAATTGACGTAAAAACAGTTTGTTACGTAAATCGTGTCATAATTTATTTAAACGCTTATGAAAAAAAAATCCTGATTCACGATTTTTGAATTTTTTTCAAAACTGTTAGATGAGTGTACGAGTAGAGTCGTATTAAATTTTTTTAAGTATTTGTCAAATATTCAAAACTTTATAGGGGATAAAATTTTGAAAAACAACGCGCTCAGAATCTAAAAAAAAAAAAAAAATTTGATCAAGTTCTGTTCTCACGACGCAACGAGTAAAAAAAACGCGCTTACCGTCGACGATTCGTACCGTTCTATACTCTGACGGCGATATCGTAGCGTCCATGAAAATACGCGCCGGTAAGTTAATATTTTCTTCAAATCGAAAGTTCCAAGTCGCCACAGACAAAGCGTGGTAGAGCGTCTTTGGTGTTTTTCGAGTAAGGTCCGAAACGGGTAGTGTGCGAGTCAAAGCGACGGATCCGGACGGGTGAGCGTGCGCGCGCGCACGCGGGCGTGACGGAAAAAAAACCGCCAAGTGGAAAAAAAGGAGCACGAAGCGAAGGGGTTCGCGGGGTAGGGAGCGCGTGGTGGGACTCGTGTCGCTTGCCGTATATAATCGGAGACCGGACCCAAAGGCCGGCACACTCGTCTGCGAACGGTTCTCGAGCACGTCGGACGCGTCTTTTCCGTGATCGTCGTCGTCGCCGTTATTTTTCGATAACACCGCCCCCGCTCCGGCCCGACGAGACCGATCGTCCGACGACAGCCACCACCATGACAGCCTCCTCCACCGTGACGTCATTGCTGGCGTTGTTGTGCTGCGGCGCGGCGCTGCTGCAACACTCGTCGGCCGCGGACCGTCCGCAGCGTTCGCACGCCGGCTGGGAGCAGTCGTCGCGGTGGCTGGAGGAAAAGGTGCCGGAGCGCGTGGTCGAGAAAAAGGTGCCGGTGCCGGTGCCCGTGGACGTGGAACGGCCGGTGAACTACACGGTGCAGGTGCCGGTCGAGCGGCCGCGCGCCGTGCACGTGCCGCGGCCGTACCCGGTGGAGGTGCACGCGCTAGTGCCGTACCCCGTGGAGGTGCGCGAGCCGCAGCCGTACCCGGTGGAGCAGGTGGTGCGCGTGCCGGTGCGCGTGCCCGTCGACAGGCCGGTGCCGGTGCCCGTGGACCGGCCGTACCCGGTGTACGAGGAGAAGGTGGTACCGTACCCGGTGTACAAGCGCGTGCCGGTGCCGGTGCGCGTGCCCGTCGACAGGCCGGTTCCGGTGCACGTGCCGGTCGTCCGCGACGTGCCTTTCCCGGTCGAGCGGCCCGTGCTCGTGCCCGTCCGCGTGCCCGTCGACAGGCCGGTGCCGTATAACGTGTACGTGGACGTGCCCGTGCCGTACGACAGGCCCGTGCCGTACCCCGTCGAGAAACAGGTGCCCTACCCGGTCCGCGAGCCCGCCGCCGACGTAACGTCTCAACGCGGTCACCAGCTGCAGCAAAAACCGACCGACAAGTTCACCCAGGCCACCCTACGAACCGACGGTCACCGTCAACATCAACAACAACAACAACAACAGCAACAACAACAACAACAGCAGCAGTAAAAGCAACTATAATTAGGTACCCGACGACGAGACAACGACGTAGTGGCTCCTTACGGTTAGCTCCATCTCGTCGGATATCAGCAGACAACGCCGTAGTTCTGCAGACGTGTGCCATGACCGCTTTTTCCGTTTGTTTAGTAACCGGCCCCTTGTGGCCCCGAGCTTCTTATTGTTCTTAACTTTTTTGCTGTATTTTTTAGTATTTTTTTCCATTTTTGTGTTTTATAATAAGTATAAGCAAGTCATTTGTAACACTTATAAATTTTGAGATCTTGTAAAAAATAACATGCTTCGAATACGATTAATTTCATTAAACTTGACTGTTTTTTTTTTATTGCGTTCATAGTACGGGGTCTACGAGGTTAGGGTCTCGTAAATTGTCAAAACTCGAATCAATAATCTGTTCAGTTTAACCCGGGTTTTGGTATGGATCAAACACCTACGTTAAATCGTGATAAATTATATGAAACGAATAAGACAATTAAGTAAAAAATTCATCCTAAATAAAAAAAAAAAAAACATTTATCAGTGGCGATTACAGGTGTATTTTTATGAAATTATAAAACTTACGAATAATAATAGAATGATATTTTTATCATTTTATGGGCTGATATTAACTTTTATATTGAATATAAATAATTATAAAGTATACAAATCAAACAATTAGATATACCTTAGTTTTTAATGAAAAACAAAATGTTTACGTTTATAATACACGTAATGTATATACGATTGTTTCCCAAATAATACATGTATTATATCACAAGTTCTCATAAGATTACAAAGAAAGAAATAAGAGCGATTTTCTGTCTTCAAGAATCTCTAAATTACATACGAATGTGATAAATATTGTTTACATCATAAAAACGGATGAGGGAAGTGGTATAAATTATTATAAAAATAAAAACTTCATTGATATTTAAATAAACATCTAAAATTATTACGATCTTTACGTGTCTTTTGAATTCATAATATAACCTAGTGGGCTGTAGTCAATATAGAAACACATCTTTTTACACAAATTGACATTTTTTGGTGATTTAGAATTATTAATTTAAAAAAAGTTGGCAAGATAATTTTGGTGAACTTTGGAACTACGCATTATGATGCTTTACTTTCCGGGCAATTTAAAACACCTTACACTATTGTCTACTTAGTTTATATGGATTATATTGACGATTGACCCATTTGACGTACGATAGTGTTGTATAGTGTTGAATCACTTTGAAATTGAAACCAAATTATAAATAATGGTATTTGAAAAATGATTATGAGTAAAAACTAGTGGATAATTTGATAACTTACTTATTTAGTTTTTATAAAATTCAAAACTTTATAATATTATGCCATTTCTAAGTCTCAGTCCAGATCGTTTTTGAATTCTAACAAGATAAACGACAGTAGAACCTCGATATCCGAACTAATTGGGACTGCACCTAGTTCGGATACGCAAAAGTTCGGATATTGAAATAAAAAAAATTTTTTTTTAGACAAATAATTTACATTACATATTTATTATTGTTATTGATATTTTTTCAGAACTACATACATAACATTATTAGAACATATACATTAAATGCATAGGAACATATTATGTTTATCATATTTTTTTGACAAAATTATTGATTCTAGAAACTTGAAACTTTCACCATATACGAGTAACGTATCACTACTTGTTTTAAAAAAAAGTTCAAAAAAATTTGACAACTTTTGGGCTAAAAATAGAACTTTGAAAATACTTTATTTTAAAAGTTTATCCACGATAAAGTTATAAATATTTAACAAAGACTTTCGAAAACTTAATATGACTTTACTCATACACTTCTGTAACGATTCTGAAAAATTTCAAAAATCGTGACTCCAGATTTTTTTATATGTGTTTAAGTGAAGTATGATACGATTTTTATGTAATAATCTGTTTTTACGTCAATTTTCAACTTTAACAATTTATTTAAAGAAATTGGTTGATCCAAACATTATGAAACTTTGAGTACAGATAAAACAAGATGTTTTGAGTATTTTTTATAAGAAAAATTGTCTTTTTTGTCAAACATAAAAACTTAAGACAATTAAAAAAAAAAAATTTCCGAAAATTAGTCGAAAATTAATGAAGTATATTTTTAATATTTAATAAAAACTTCTGAAAATTCAATATGACCTCGCTCATATATTTTACTAACGACACTTAAAAGATTTCAAAAATCGAGACAAAGGCTTTTATTTTATAAGCGTGTAAATGAATTGTTTTACGAATATTACGTAATAAACTGTTTTCGCATCTATTCTCAATTTAACAACTTATTTGAAGAAATCCAAACGATATATTTTAATCCTGAATCTTTGCTTAAGAATCGTTCAACTAATGAAATGATCTATCATTTCTTTAAAATTCAATACACCCATCCTCATTAACTCATCCGAGCAGCGAAGAATATCCCATGGGGTGAATAACTTTTACTACTTAAAAAAATTAATACAAAAAATCCATAAAAAAAAAAATCATAAAAATACACATACGTAAAGAATAAAACCAATACATTTGTAGTTTATAGAATATAAAATAAAAAAATACTTATTTTTTTAAGTGAAAATAGTATAAATATTTTTTTACACTTAATAATCTATATAATTCATAATTATATTTATTATACTCTTATTTTTTTAATAAAAACATAATAAAATTAAATTTTTGCCACGAAAAATAAGAATGAACATTACAAGCGCAATCGTTTAGTATTTACTATAATCAGTTATTACATGAAGATTTATTACTAAATAAGTGTTGGGACATTAAAATACTTTAATCGTTCATCACTGTATAATGATTATTCTTCTGCGAATACTCAAGAAAAATAAAAATATGTAAAAAATATTTTTAAGCTATTGCATAGCTTTTATCGTAGGTCTGGTGTAGTGTAGTGGCGGATATATCCTAGTTCTGAGGGAGGGGGGAAGGGGGGTGAATTTCAAATCCACTGAGGTAATGACTTTCAACCCCTCCTATTATTTTATTTGGAAATATATAACTATAATCGGTACAAAAATATAAATAACAACACTTTTTTTTTCTATACAAATATTTATTTAAAATGTAAAAAAAAATATTTGTAGGAATTACATGATAAATTCATTCAATACACTTTGGTGTTTATAAAAAAACATATTGAATATATATAATACAAAAATTTATATTAATTAGTTAATAAAATTAAAAAAAAAAAACTAAAAATATTTACAATATAAAATTTCTATTCCGGTTTTTCATTTTTGCAAACATGTCAATCACATTCTCAATGTTAATGTCAATGTCTCTATGCACATGCAACATAGCCAAACTACTAAGACGTGTATTTCCCATTTGAGAGCGTTACCATGTTTTCAGTCTAAATAAGTAAAGCAAAATGCGCAAGAAAAAGTAATAATCGCAAGTGAAGTCACCAACCTTTTTAACTGCTCTGTTAACTCTGTTAAATTAACTATGCGATACTATGCGTAAACAATAATATTATTATGATTTATGACTATCGGACACGGCTATAGATAGAACTATCTTTAATCGTGCTATCAAATACTCTTTGGCATAGACGTATAATAGAATTATATTTATAATTCTATTAAACATCTATGCTCTATGGCACTTGTCCCGAAATGTCATGGAGAAAAAAAATAGTATTGTACAAGTGAAAAATCAATCAGCAGATAACACCAGTATAAATATTTAAATATTTATAATCAATGGTTATAGGCTATAGCCAATATTGTAATAATGTATAATGGTGGCGAAAATCCCAGGGAGAGGGGTCCACCAATCCCCCCCCCGATATCCGCCAATGGTGTAGTGACTGAAAAAAAATTTTTCGTAACGAAAAAGCGTGACCACTACCTGCAGAATCCCATAACCCCCCTTCTGTCTTTATATACTCTATGGGCAAACGTAGCACTTGTATACTCTTTGGACAAACGTATAGTTTTTATAATATACTCTATGGTATTCTTCGTCGTTTCTTCATTTCTTTGTATTCGGTGAAATCAAGGAGGACTCGCTTTACTTTTAGTTTTTCTAATGCCGACGAGAAAAGAAGCGAACTTAAAGCCCTTTTTTTAGAATGTACGCGCTCAAATCGACTGTTAATTGGTCGAGTCACGGACTCACGGTGAAGTATTTAAACATTATTATCCGTATTACATTAATTATGCAATCATATATGCAATAATATCATCGTTTTGTTCGTTATAAATTAACGTCATTTATCGTGATCGTTGTCACATAGTTGTCGATGCGTTTGGTGTGACCGTGTGGGGAACTGCCATCACGGAACTAGCTAATATAAACGACTTATATTAGCTTTGGTCTATTTTCATACAGTTGTATGGTAACCACGCCAGTATTCCCCGAACGACGAGGACCTCACTTACTTGGTGTGTAACCGTACCGTAGCAAACATTACGTCTTCGATTCTTAGCCCGAAATATTCGTTTGATGGGTCTGATGCGTTGAAAAGTCGTGCCGTTTTTGACGACCCGAAGTAGAGCCGGGCCAGGCAATACGGGACAACAGGAATCGCACTGGCCGGCGGCGCGACGTAACGTAATACGTATGTTGTATTGTTATTTTTTTTTATTTATTATTTTGATTTACATTTAATATTAGAAAGGTATTAAAACAACATTTTTCCATGAAATATGTTCAGTCCCAGGATTAATAGATTTAGAATAATAGGTAAAACTCTGTGATTTTATCTAATTTAGGACTGAAATCAACTGTAGATTGATACATATACCAATATTTGGGTACCATTTGATCGAAAAATAATTCAGATTAACAAGTTTTTTCGAGGTCTTTAAGGAAAAAAAACATGTGTCAAGAGTATTTGTATTATCATATTGAGTAAACATTTTTAGATTCTGAACGAAGTGAAGAATGTATTGATTTTACTATGATGTGTGTTTTTTTTTTTTTTTTTTGTTTTTTTTTTTTTTTTTTTTTTTTTTTTTTTTTGTTTTTTTTTTTGTTTTTGTGTCTGTGTACACCATAACTACTCGAAATAATGCTTCAATTTTGAACTTCAGGGTATGTTTTCGGTAGCAAAACGAATATCGGAGGTACCTTAGAGAGGTCACAAGTGAAAATTCCCAAAAGTTTTCAAATGCCACGGGAAAAACAAACAAAAAATGAGGAAAAACCGGTACTTTTTGTGCAAAACCCGTTTTCGACGAAATCGATTTTTTTATTTAGCCGTTACTCAAAAACCAAAAATTGTAGATACTTGAAATTTTCACCAAATGTTTATATTGAAATCATCTATACGTGGTAAAATTTTGGAACACTTTTGACTTTTATTGAGCTAATTATAGACAATTGAAATTTTCAATTTTTTAAGTATTTTTTTTTAAAATAACGATAAAATTTTTTTTTTTTGCCAGAAAATCTTGAAAATTTAATACAAGGTTTCTTATAAGTTGTTCCATAACTGATAAAAAAAAATCCAAAATCGTAAGTCACAATTTTTTTTTATAAGTGCTCAAAGTTCCAATTTATACGAAATATGTAAAAATTGCGAAAATTTGCAAATAATTTTGTTGTTGAAAAATCGTAAAATTTTTTTCTTTTATAACTAAGTTTTGAAAATTTGGTACAAGGTTTTTCATTAGTTTTTCTTCAATTATCTGCAAAAAAAACTCTACCGGATTCAGACAAAAAAATTTTATGAGTGTTTGAAATTTAAATTTTTACAAAAACACGTTAAACAACGGTTTAGCCTCAAACGATTTTTGCTAATTGTTTTTTTTTTCAAAAAGTATAAGTTGTAGAAACTTGAAAATTTTATCAGTTGTTTATATTGGCATTTTCTTTATATAATTTTATTTTCAAAAGATTTCACTCATTTTTAATCAATTTATAGGCATTTGAAATATTCGATTTTTTTTATTTTTTTTTTTATAAATGTTGATAAAAAAAATGTAGCTCGGACGAAATACTTGAAAATTTAATAGAAGGGTCCACATAAGTTGTTCTAACTCCCATTCAAAAATTATAAAAATACATAGGCACAAAATTTTTTTATAAGCGTTTATAAGTGCTAATATTGACAAAATTCGTCAAAATCATGTATATTTGCTATGTATTTTGCAGTTGAAAATTCATAAAATTTTAAGTATTCAAAACTAAGAATTGTAAATTCGGTACAAAGTTTGACATACGTTTTCCTTCAATTATCTGTAAAAAAATTTGCACTGGAATAAAATCAAAAATTTTTATGAGTGTTTGAAATTACAATTTTTTCACATAATCGCGTAAAATAACAATTTAGGCATCATTGATTTTTGATATTTGTTCTTATTCAAAAAGTATAGGTCGTAGAAACTTAAAACTTTTACAAAATGTTTAAATAGGCATTTTCTTTACATAGTTGTATTTTCAAAATATTTCGTTTATTTTTTAGCTATTTATAGGCATTTGAATAATTCGATTTTTCTTAGATTTTTTTTTATAAAAGTCGATAACAATTTTTTGGCCCTACCAAATCGCTTGAAAATTTAATAGAAGGTTTTGAATAAGTTGATCTAAGAGTGATTCAAAAATTATTCAAATACATAGGCACAATTTTTTTTTATAAGCAGTTGAAGTTCAAAAATCGACAAAATTTGTCAAAATCACGAATATTTGCAAATTATTTTGTAGTTGAAAATGTATAAAAATTTTTGTATTCAAAGATAAGAAATGAAAATATTATGTAATATCACAGCTGATAAAGATAATTAAATAGATTAAGTTTATTATAATATAATCAGTAGCTGACAGCTGTTCTATACAAAATATTGGTAGATTGTAAACACAAGGTGTATAACGTACCTTTACATGGTTGAATAGAACGTTACTAACTTCCAATTTCCAGTTATTTTAATGTGTGTATCAGTTCCATAAACATGCGGATTTTATATATTATTATTAATTATTAATATTTAAATAGACGTAGCCACGGAGCATTCAGCATATATGGACGGCGGGGTCGGGTGGTGCCGTCACGATAGTGCATTTAGGCAAATAATATGGTATTTACCTACGCCCTATCTATGCACATCCTGGTTTGTCCAATGCTCACGAGCAGAAGTCACATGAATAGACAAATGTAAATTTAACCCAATCTAGGATATTAAAATAAAATATATATTACAATTTAAGGCTGACATCTTCATCTTCGTTCAGAATCGTTTTTTTTTTTTATAATATAAAATAATTCCAAAATCTATCCAATAATGCCTAATCTAGCAATGCATCTCGTGTATCCCACCCAACTACTGTATCCTGTACTTAACTTACAATGATTTATCATTGCATTCAAATGTAAAGTACCATACAACTAAACTATCGTAAACCAGGTGATCCCATGATAGAAAGTGCTATACACTCCTCACCATTATCTTGTCCGAGGAGCGAAGCGACGAAGGACGAACTTCCACCACCATTATCTTATCGGCTTTTTTTTTCTGTTTTATCCTTTAGGTAAAAATTATTATAAAATTTTAAATTAAAAACATTAATAAATAAATACATTTATTTCGAAGGTGAATGTTATACGTGTTTTCAACCAAATGAAATCATTCATTTATGAAAAGTTTAAAACAAACAAAAAGGATATTAATGAAATCTTAAATTACTTATCATTCAAATGAATGATTTCAATAATAGTACTGACAATAGGATATTAGAAATGAGTTAGCACTCAAAAGTTGGTTGTGGTACAAAACAAAACTATATTATTACGAAAAGTACCGATGTCGATATTTCGATGGAAAATGTTCGTTGTAGACATCGCATCGGAGTAACCTTATAATTATTGTGCTGCATATTACATAGAGTGAAACGTAATATGTGTTGTCTAAAAGTATAAATACCAGGCGTTTTATTTGTATTTTCATCACTTCGAATATTAAATCATTTTTTTAAAATTCAAGAGTTTTTTTTTTTGTTATAATTCTAGGTACATATAAATGAAAATATATGTCATGTGATATTGTTGCATATGAATCATTATTATTATTATCAATTAAATGGTTTAATAACTAAACAACAATAATTACTTCTTTGTAAAATAATTAACAACCGTAAGATATATACAAATCAACACATACAGTTGCAACAGGATTGTATTAAATTACAAAACAACATTGTTTTATCTCATCGTAAGGCTATTAATAATTGTATTTATTTGAAAGTTATGTCCATCGCTCTTTTAACGTTTCTCAGATTTTCGTAAAACTAGTATTATAACTATTATATTAACTCAGAGCCATGTAAAGGGTGAGGGATATCGAAAACAAGTCTTCACGGCATTTTTTTTTCAATTATTAGTTATTTAGATTTTAAAAACTATCAAATCGATGACAAATGACGGTATATTACGATAAATTATTTTCACCGAGACAATAAGTCTAAGATAATTGTTATACATTAAGGTAACTAACACCATCTATAACTTGCTGTTTTCCGGATTATCCATTGAGAATGTTTGTATATTTATGGAATTAATATCTACTCTACAATTTTTTTAATGAACATTTTTATGAATACATAGAGATTATGAGTAAAATATTGCAAAGTAATTGAATCAATTCATTCAGCTTTAAACAAGATGTTTAGATAAAAAAAAATTAGCTTGAATATTATTAATATTATTAATATTTTCTATTCATCAATATTACAAAATATTCTGTTGAACTTAATTACAATATTTAATGTTAATGAGCTAGGTATTCAAATTATTTTAAACATGTTTTGATTACTATCATGTATACAAAAATAAAACCATATTACTTACACAATTGTGAATTTAGTTTTAAAAGTATGTATATTAATTCATACATAAATTTATATTTTTCTTTTCATATTAATGTATTTTTAGAGTACATTATTTGCTAAAAGTATGTTTGCTATGTAATAATAAAAAATACTGTAATTTATTAACACCGCATATATTTGCTATTTTTTAGCACATTTTTCGAATTAATATATTTATATGTTTGGTATAGAAAAATACATCATTATGGAAAAATAAAAAACTATATACAAAATGGTGTGGAGACATAAACAAATTAGTGTTTCCTCTCAAAAAGAATGTCTAGCTATTGTATTAATGTTTTATGGTAATAATTTTTCTGAATAATTATTCATGGTTAATGACTTTGAAAATTTGGTGTAACGTGTAGTAAAAAGTTAATTAAGAATAAATAGTTCTCAAATTCAAAATGTTTTAATAAATTTCTAAATTTAATTAAGAAATACGAGAGCGCTAAATAATTTAACATAATAAATTAATTTGAACCAATGGCTCTAACTTTTTTCTCCTTTTATCTACTTTAAAAAGGAAACAACAAATGTTTTGACTTATCGATTCATTTTAGTTTCATAAGAATTTTGAATTGAGAGTGATTGAAATTTCTTTGAAATCGTTAAAAATGTTTAGCAAATTTTGTTACTTACAGCTAAGAAATATTAATCCTTCAACAATTAAGTTTTAAAACTGTAGAGCCTTGAGCTCAATATAACTATTTTTCTGCTAAACTGTCACAGTTAAATGACATTAACGTAATCCACGATAACGATAGTGAATAAGGACATAATAAATTATCTATACTGAGACTGAACGTTCCACCAAGTATATCGATAGTCTATTAGGTAATGATAGATATTAATTTTTAAGAGCTTTTGATATTTGTATTTTTATTATTAGTCCAATGTTTTAAAAGGTATAGGATATAGGAATTATAGGATGCATAAAGGTACTTTTCAAAAATGTACATATTCTAGTCCATTTTTCTATACTTATATATTTTATTCAACATTTAAAAAAAAAAAAAATATTCTCTTTGACAATATTATATTATAAATAGTGGTTTTAGAAAAATAAAAATCTTTAGTAATCACGCAGATAAAAATAGGGAATAAATATATTTTTAAAAACAATTATCTTGCCATGTAGTATTATAGTCGTCATAAACAAAAAAAAAAAATAAAAACAAAACTGATTGCATTCGCCAAATAAATGTTTTATATCCTGTATATACGAGACATGTTGGAAAAAAATATAAGATTATCCAATTCATACATTCACCATCATGACAACAGTTACTATTTATGGCAATCTCTTTATAATACAAGCATGTATTTATTCAATACATTATAATACACATGGGAATGAAAAAGAACGTTCTTCGTACCATGAGAATTATTTGCTCCTGTGACTAGATAATGTATGAAATGTGATGAACGTATTGAATTTTGAAGAAATGATACAGTATTTCTTTAGTTAAAACATTGTGAGCAAAGTTTTAGTCTAAAAAAAATATATTGTATATTTAACCGTTTTTGGTTTGATTTTCATTATGTTTTTTTTTTATCAAATCTGTTCAAAGTTTTCTTATTTGTCAAAAGAGAAATTATTTTTTACCAAAAGATTAAAAACATGCTTTTCTATACGTATCCAAAGTTACATAATAATTGGATGAACCATTTAAAGTAGAAAATTAACATAGAAATTAGTTCGTTCCATAAAAATCGTATAATAATTTACTTAAATGAAAAAAAAATCTATCTAAAAATAGATCTGTTTTTGCCATAAGGTGTCCGTAAGTGAGTTGAGTGTGACCAATTCGTACTCGATTAAGGATTACCTCGTTTTTTCTGTTTAGGTCATTGTATTTAAGTATAGTTCAACAGAGTGTTTAATTTCTCTTAATTTATTTTCCGTGGTCGTGTGCCATTTTTTGTTTCACAAATCAATGCAGTATTTATTTATGTTTCTTTTAATGTCTACAAGTGAAGAAATGGGAATAATTTCACTATCGGGACTAGTGTGTGCATTTTTGGTTGCTTTGTCTGCTATTTCGTTTCCCTTTGTGTTGCAATGTCCTGGGGTTCATATGAATTTAATGTTTTTTTTTGATTTAGAAAGAATATAACTAATTTTTAGTGCCAATGGCTCTGTTAGTATTTTGGATTGCAGATTTACTAAGGCGCTGAGTGAGTCAGAACCAGTGTTGTATAAAGATAACTTTTTAATTATCTAGATAAAGATAAAAGATAATTGACAGAAAATTTATCTAGATGAAGATAAAAGATACATCACAATTTAATTATCTAGATAAAGATAAAATATTAAAATTTTTTATCTAGATAAAAAAAAAGATAGTTGCTTAATAGGTAAGGTATCAATCACAAAACTAAATTTTCCTAAAAAAATTATTTAATGTTTTTTAATAAAAGTTCAAACAGTCAGCATAGCGCAATTTTTAAGTTACCATAAAATGTTAAATGTGATAGAAAAACACAAGTTAAAAATTAATTAGTCAGAATTTCCTTTGTTCTTTTATTTTTAATTTTTAATATTGCATTAATGGACAATGGACAATAGTTTATTAATTGTATTTCTTATTATTTTTTTAGTGGATATAAATAATAATACTAGCTAGGTACTATTAATTTATAATATAATGATATCTACACACCTTAATACACAATTTTAATAAATATTTAATAATTAATTAATGACAGTGCCGGATTAAGGGCTCATGCCGCCCTGGAGCAAATATTTATTGCCCCCCCCCCGCCAAAAATAGGTTTTAATAAGACCAAAAGAAAATTCCTGATTTCAATGTATAAATTTAAAAAATAAAGTACAATAATAAAATATACCTAATATAATGATTAATCAATATACAGTTTACACTAAAAAGTATAACTATATGTTAAGTATCACAGAATAGTTTTCCGAATAATTTTTTTTAAATGAATTTAAAACAGTCACAAAATACAAATACAATATAAATAAATTGGTTCACCTACGACCTACATGACATATTATTTGATATTTTATTATTATTTTTTTTTATTTAAAGGTTTACAGGCTTCAACTACAATGGTTATTAGCCTACATTTTTGTTTAAGTTTAGCAAAAAAGAAAAGTAAATTACAATATTAAAAAATATCGAAGAAAATTAATTGATTAACTTTTTTTAAAGTTTCAAGTATCAATATTTTTCTCAAAATCCGTTTAACCGAACGGTACAGCAAAGTATAAAATTTTTAAATTTGAGTTCTAAAAATAAAAAGCCGATAAGATAATGGTGGTGGAAGTTCGTCCTTCGTCGCTTCGCTCCTCGGACAAGATAATGGTGAGGAGTGTATAGCACTTTCTATCATGGGATCACCTGGTTTACGATAGTTTAGTTGTATGGTACTTTACATTTGAATGCAATGATAAATCATTGTAAGTTAAGTACAGGATACAGTAGTTGGGTGGGATACACGAGATGCATTGCTAGATTAGGCATTATTGGATAGATTTTGGAATTATTTTATATTATAAAAAAAAAAACGATTCTGAACGAAGATGAAGATGTCAGCCTTAAATTGTAATATATATTTTATTTTAATATCCTAGATTGGGTTAAATTTACATTTGTCTATTCATGTGACTTCTGCTCGTTAGCATTGGACAAACCAGGATGTGCATAGATAGGGCGTAGGTAAATACCATATTATTTGCCTAAATGCACTATCGTGACGGTACCACCCGACCCCGCCGTCTATATATGGTATCTTTTATTTCCTGAAATTTATTCTCGTAATCCTTCAACAATTCACATATATGTGATATAGCTATTTGATTTTTGTAAAAGAACCTTATTAATATATGTGGTTCTTGGTGAATTGAGTTATCTTTATACAATTTATAATGTCTTAATTTTTCTACACGTTGTTGAACTTTTTCTAACATATTAAAGCACTTCTCCCTTTTATCATTCTTCTTATATTTATGAAGTAAGTTTTCTAACTTTTTAATTTCGTGTAAGAAAATGATTTCGCTAATAACTTCCAATAATATTTTTTCGTAATGAACAATTACGTTAATGTGAATGGATGTTTTGATATTAGAATAATAGTATTTTTTTAAGTCTACTTTTTCACCTTTCCAATTGATCTTTATCGATCCGCCTGGTACTCGTTTGACAAGAAAATCAATTAACCTATCGAAATTGTAATCCCTTATTACATATTGATTTAGATGGTTTTGATTTTCCATACCATCTAAAATATGATTCGTTAATGCAATTGATCTGGTGGTTTTATTACGAATCAGCTTGGAAGTAGTCTGGTTTGCTTTAATATTATTATTTGATTCGTGTACAAAGCTTACGAAATCTACAGGACTATAGCAATGTTTCATTAAAAACCGCATTACACGATTTTTTATTTGAAAATTCGTTATGGTTATCGATTCTAAAAGTTTTGTTTTCGTGGAATACGACTGCAATACTAAACTTTTTGCATATATGTCCTTATCCATTTTATGCAGGTATATGTGCCATGCTAAAGTCATTTTAAAAACGTCATGATATTTTGATACGATATTCTTTGTGAAATACTCTAACCTACTCAATGATAATGTTATTCGTTCAGTTTGTTCTAAAAATGTGTCTAAATAATTTGACCTATAGTGTCTAAGGCAATTATCCAATGTTGGCGATTTTTCTGGTATTTTCGTGTATGATGAAACTTGAGATTTGCATTCCTGAAAACTATTGTCACTCATTCCAATGTAATAATATATGATCTCGCTGAACTCACAAGATAGAACGATATTCAGTATATGAAACAACATATATGTATGGCTTCTATCATTATCCAAACCCTTGTAAAATTGACTTATAGTTACTTGTTGGTCATCATCTATAAACACCGCTCTTGATAGTAATCCTTGGTCCGTCCTCAGAAGATCCCGGAGAAGTCTAATAAATTTTTTGAAATCGGTTTCTAAACTGTGTCCATGAAGTTGGTCATTATTTTGTGCACTACCTTGTACACTATTTTGTGCTATATTAAACATTGTTAAAATTAATACGATTAACACATTAAACTTCTGCATTCTGAGTTAAGCATAAATTACACATTCACTAAATGTTCAATAGTGAAACGCAGTGATAATGATGATATTTTAGTGAGAACTCTTTGAATGTCATGTTGCTTTTTCATTGGATAGGTTTATTTGATTTTCACATATGCTCATGGCAGGTGTTAATTATATTTTATTTAGAAGCAACTTAAGACGAAGTAAACAAGTATACAAAATTATGTAAACACGAATGGATATTTATTATATTACAATAACTGATAATTAATGAACCTATATATGAACACGATTAAAATGCATATAGATTCTGTGTGAAACGAAGAAGGTATTGATTTTAAAACCATGTGTATAATGGAGTAGCTTTTAAGGCCGAGGTAATGAATCGAAAAACATGCTGCACATTTTATTGATCAGTAATCGCATCTACCGAGTATATCAGAACGTCATTTTTTTCTATTTTAATCGTTTCTCCAAGGGTATTCACAAACTACATATTTATATTTAGTCAAAATGATAAAATTTAAAACAGAAATTTTCATATTTTTTTTCGAAGTTGAGTGATAAAACTATTTAGAACTATATTAGATACTTGAATTTCGAACCGACCCATCGTGCAGGTATTCGTTTTATTGAAACAATACTCGTCGATCCACAATAATTATGTATATTTTTTTGATTTCCTTTTTATAAATATTTCACGTTGTCAAGAGTGAGATATTTTAAACGAGGAACGTGGCGGGCTTATGTGAGCGGCCACCCTGGTTGTTTTCTACCTGAAGAGGGAAGGCTTAGAAGATTCATATTAGAATGTAAAATGAAAATCATACGTACAATATCGTGGGGTTAACTCCTACCAATGGGTCCCGCCTCTGACTCATCGTTAATGTCACTCTCAGGTGAATACGCATAGATAAACAGAACACAGGGACGTATAGTGTACGAATATAGAACACAATATTTGAGCAGCTAGTCGAGTTTTTATTCCATCAACGTCGAGACAAGCAATGTTCGACCTTATATAGATTTATAAATTGTTTTCCACTCAATTCCTCTAAGCGGAACAATACCGCTTTGATATGTTTATTGAATTATTTGTGATTTAAGTGATTCACTCGTTCACTCGTTCTTCACTACACTGGTGGTTTTTATACACTTTCCACGAGATCAGGGCTACTCAGTTGATAGTTTTAATTGTATTTGTCATTTTATGCTTCGATCGATTTTATATTATTGCCATCGCATATGAAATTCTCACGTGTTAGTTTTTCGAACCAAGGTTTTTGATCGTAAACCGTTTGCTTTTTCGCCGTCGTCTGTCTAGTCGTATTGTTGTGTGTTTGCCCGCGTATGAGGTGTGTGTTAAATTGTATTACCCACCACGCCAGAGGTTACCTAACGCCACAGTACTCATGCATTCGGGTTTTGCCCGTACAAATCCAATCCAGGCGTAAAGTCGCTATAATTTTCGTTGCTTTCAAATGTGAGTGGTATTGAACCGTATATCTAGTATTCTAGTATACTAACATTGCGTATACAATACAGTTAACCTGTCAACTAACTCCGCGTAATTATTCAAATTAAGAGCCTCGAAAAATGTTAGAAAAATGGAAAATATTTTTATCAGAATAAAGATACCGACGGTTACTTTTGTGCAGTGTCTTCTAGATAATGTATAATGAGTATGAGCATTCTCACGGGAATTGGAAAAGGTGTCCACGAAAAAAATTTCGTACGTCATGTCACATAGCATATTATGAAAAACTGTCACTATCGTACCAATCAATTAAAAAAAAAAAAAGTCGGTAAGACAATGGTGGTGGAAGTTCGTCCATCGTAGCTCCGCTCCTCGGACAAGATTATGGTGATGAGTAGAGATACAGGAGTTGGGTGGGATACACGAGATGTATTGATAGATTAGGCATTATAGGATAGATTAGGACATTATTTTATATTATAAAAAAAAAAAGCCGATAAGATAATGGTGGTGGAAGTTCGTCCTTCGTCGCTTCGCTCCTCGGACAAGATAATGGTGAGGACTGTATAGCACTTTCTATCATGGGATCACCTGGTTTACGATAATTTAGTTGTATGGTACTTTACATTTGAATGCAATGATAAATCATTGTAAGTTAAGTACAGGATACAGTAGTTGGGTGGGATACACGAGATGCATTGCTAGATTAGGCATTATTGGATAGATTTTGGAATTATTTTATATTATAAAAAAAAAAACGATTCTGAACGAAGATGAAGATGTCAGCCTTAAATTGTAATATATATTTTATTTTAATATCCTAGATTGGGTTAAATTTACATTTGTCTATTCATGTGACTTCTGCTCGTTAGCATTGGACAAACCAGGATGTGCATAGATAGGGCGTAGGTAAATACCATATTATTTGCCTAAATGCACTATCGTGACGGTACCACCCGACCCCGCCGTCTATATATGCTGAATGCTCCGTGGCTACGTCTATTTAAATATTAATAATTAATAATAATATATAAAATCCGCATGTTTATGGAACTGATACACACATTAAAATAACTGGAAATTGGAAGTTAGTAACGTTCTATTCAACCATGTAAAGGTACGTTATACACCTTGTGTTTACAATCTACCAATATTTTGTATAGAACAGCTGTCAGCTACTGATTATATTATAATAAACTTAATCTATTTAATTATCTTTATTAGCTGTGATATTACATAATATTTTCATTTCTTATCTTTGAATACAAAAATTTTTATACATTTTCAACTACAAAATAATTTGCAAATATTCGTGATTTTGACAAATTTTGTCGATTTTTGAACTTCAACTGCTTATAAAAAAAAATTGTGCCTATGTATTTGAATAATTTTTGAATCACTCTTAGATCAACTTATTCAAAACCTTCTATTAA
The DNA here is from genome assembly GCA_027580255.1 of Therioaphis trifolii. Taxonomy (NCBI): domain Eukaryota; kingdom Metazoa; phylum Arthropoda; class Insecta; order Hemiptera; family Aphididae; genus Therioaphis; species Therioaphis trifolii. The sequence continues at coordinate 56,014,239 of CM050405.1, read as the reverse complement.
ATTTTCAAGCGATTTGGTAGGGCCAAAAAATTGTTATCGACTTTTATAAAAAAAAATCTAAGAAAAATCGAATTATTCAAATGCCTATAAATAGCTAAAAAATAAACGAAATATTTTGAAAATACAACTATGTAAAGAAAATGCCTATTTAAACATTTTGTAAAAGTTTTAAGTTTCTACGACCTATACTTTTTGAATAAGAACAAATATCAAAAATCAATGATGCCTAAATTGTTATTTTACGCGATTATGTGAAAAAATTGTAATTTCAAACACTCATAAAAATTTTTGATTTTATTCCAGTGCAAATTTTTTTACAGATAATTGAAGGAAAACGTATGTCAAACTTTGTACCGAATTTACAATTCTTAGTTTTGAATACTTAAAATTTTATGAATTTTCAACTGCAAAATAACTTCAAATTTTCGCGATTTTCTACACATTTCGTAAAAATATGAACTTTTTATGCTTATAAAAAAAAAATTGTGCATTACGCTTTGAATTTTTTTTTTATACCGATAAGTTCGACATATTAGGTACCTTGCATTAAATTTTCAAGAATTTTTGTCCAGTCAAATTTTTTTTATCCACATTTCAGAAAAAAAAACAAAGAAAAGTTGAAAATTTCAATTGTCTATTAAAAGCTCAAAAAAAGTCTAAAGTTTACAAAAATTGTACTACGTATATATGATTCCAATATAAACATTTGGTGAAAGTTTCAAGTTTTTTCGACTTATACTTTTTGAATAAGAACAAATATCAAAAATCGTTTAAGGCTAAATTATTATTTTACGCAATCATGTAATTATTTCGTAAACGTTTGAACTTTAGATGCTTATAAAAAAAAATTGTGACTCACGATTTTTGATTTTTTTTAATAGCAATAAGTACTTCTAATGAGGAACCTTGTACTAAATTTTCAAAGTTTTATGGCCAACCAAATTTTTTTTATCCACATTTCAGAAAAAAATAAGTTCAAATTTTCGCGATTTTTCAATATTTCATAAAAATTTAAACTTTTTATGCTTATAAAAAAAAGGTGTGCATTTCGCTTTGAATTTTTTTTTTATACCGATAAGTACTTCTTATGAGGAACTTTATATTAAATTTTCAAGATTTTTTGTCCAGCCAAATTTTTTTTATCCACTTTTCAGAAAAAAAAACTAAGAAAAGTCAAAAATTTAAATTGTCTATAAAAAGCTCAAAAAAAGTCAAAAGTGTTCAAAAATTTTACCACGTATAGATGATTTCAATATAAACATTTGGTGAAAATTTCAAGTATCTACAATTTTTGGTTTTTGAGTAACGGCTAAATAAAAAAATCGATTTCGTCGAAAACGGGTTTTGCACAAAAAGTACCGTTTTTTCCTCATTTTTTGTTTGTTTTTCCCGTGGCATTTGAAAACTTTTGGGAATTTTCACTTGTGACCTCTCTAAGGTACCTCCGATATTCGTTTTGCCACCGAAAACATACCCTGAAGTTCAAAATTGAAGCATTATTTCGAGTAGTTATGGTGTACACAGACACAAAAACAAAAAAAAAAAAAAGCCGATAAGATAATGGTGGTGGAAGTTCGTCCTTCGTCGCTTCGCTCCTCGGACAAGATAATGGTGAGGAGTGTATAGCACTTTCTATCATGGGATCACCTGGTTTACGATAGTTTAGTTGTATGGTACTTTACATTTGAATGCAATGATAAATCATTGTAAGTTAAGTACAGGATACAGTAGTTGGGTGGGATACACGAGATGCATTGCTAGATTAGGCATTATTGGATAGATTTTGGAATTATTTTATATTATAAAAAAAAAAACGATTCTGAACGAAGATGAAGATGTCAGCCTTAAATTGTAATATATATTTTATTTTAATATCCTAGATTGGGTTAAATTTACATTTGTCTATTCATGTGACTTCTGCTCGTGAGCATTGGACAAACCAGGATGTGCATAGATAGGGCGTAGGTAAATACCATATTATTTGCCTAAATGCACTATCGTGACGGTACCACCCGACCCCGCCGTCCATATATGCTGAATGCTCCGTGGCTACGTCTATTTAAATATTAATAATTAATAATAATATATAAAATCCGCATGTTTATGGAACTGATACACACATTAAAATAACTGGAAATTGGAAGTTAGTAACGTTCTATTCAACCATGTAAAGGTACGTTATACACCTTGTGTTTACAATCTACCAATATTTTGTATAGAACAGCTGTCAGCTACTGATTATATTATAATAAACTTAATCTATTTAATTATCTTTATCAGCTGTGATATTACATAATATTTTCATTTCTTATCTTTGAATACAAAAATTTTTATACATTTTCAACTACAAAATAATTTGCAAATATTCGTGATTTTGACAAATTTTGTCGATTTTTGAACTTCAACTGCTTATAAAAAAAAATTGTGCCTATGTATTTGAATAATTTTTGAATCACTCTTAGATCAACTTATTCAAAACCTTCTATTAAATTTTCAAGCGATTTGGTAGGGCCAAAAAATTGTTATCGACTTTTATAAAAAAAAATCTAAGAAAAATCGAATTATTCAAATGCCTATAAATAGCTAAAAAATAAACGAAATATTTTGAAAATACAACTATGTAAAGAAAATGCCTATTTAAACATTTTGTAAAAGTTTTAAGTTTCTACGACCTATACTTTTTGAATAAGAACAAATATCAAAAATCAATGATGCCTAAATTGTTATTTTACGCGATTATGTGAAAAAATTGTAATTTCAAACACTCATAAAAATTTTTGATTTTATTCCAGTGCAAATTTTTTTACAGATAATTGAAGGAAAACGTATGTCAAACTTTGTACCGAATTTACAATTCTTAGTTTTGAATACTTAAAATTTTATGAATTTTCAACTGCAAAATACATAGCAAATATACATGATTTTGACGAATTTTGTCAATATTAGCACTTATAAACGCTTATAAAAAAATTTTGTGCCTATGTATTTTTATAATTTTTGAATGGGAGTTAGAACAACTTATGTGGACCCTTCTATTAAATTTTCAAGTATTTCGTCCGAGCTACATTTTTTTTATCAACATTTATAAAAAAAAAAATAAAAAAAATCGAATATTTCAAATGCCTATAAATTGATTAAAAATGAGTGAAATCTTTTGAAAATAAAATTATATAAAGAAAATGCCAATATAAACAACTGATAAAATTTTCAAGTTTCTACAACTTATACTTTTTGAATAAGAACAAATATCAAAAATCGTTTAAGGCTAAATTATTATTTTACGCAATCATGTAATTATTTCGTAAACGTTTGAACTTTAGATGCTTATAAAAAAAAATTGTGACTTACGATTTTTGATTTTTTTTAATAGCAATAAGTACTTCTAATGAGGAACCTTGTACTAAATTTTCAAAGTTTTATGGCCAACCAAATTTTTTTTATCCACATTTCAGAAAAAAATAAGTTCAAATTTTCGCGATTTTTCTATATTTCATAAAAATTTAAACTTTTTATGCTTATTAAAAAAAAGGTGTGCATTTCGCTTTGAATTTTTTTTTTATACCGATAAGTACTTCTTATGAGGAACTTTATATTAAATTTTCAAGATTTTTTGTCCAGCCAAATTTTTTTTATCCACGTTTCAGAAAAAAAACTAAGAAAAGTTCAAAATTTCAACTGTCTATAAAAAGCTCAAAAAAAGTCAAAAGTGTTCAAAAATTTTACCACGTATAGATGATTTCAATATAAACATTTGGTGAAAATTTCAAGTATCTACAATTTTTGGTTTTTGAGTAACGGCTAAATAAAAAAATCGATTTCGTCGAAAACGGGTTTTGCACAAAAAGTACCGGTTTTTCCTCATTTTTTGTTTGTTTTTCCCGTGGCATTTGAAAACTTTTGGGAATTTTCACTTGTGACCTCTCTAAGGTACCTCCGATATTCGTTTTGCCACCGAAAACATACCCTGAAGTTCAAAATTGAAGCATTATTTCGAGTAGTTATGGTGTACACAGACACAAAAACAAAAAAAAAAAAAAAAAAAAAAAAAAAAAAAAAAAAAAAACACACATCATAGTAAAATCAATACATTCTTCACTTCGTTCGGAATCTAAAATTACAATATTTGTTTAAATAGATTTACAATTTAAATTTATATTGAAACTATATTTTGTTGATAAGGTTGACTTTGGTGATGAATTCGATGGTTTTTAAAGTATGTTCTTCGTTTAAAGCTTCTTTGATGTTGGATGGGAGGTTGAGAAGAGTGCGGGTAGGTTCATGTATTGGACATTCTTCAAAAATATGTTTTATGGTGATACGGGTTTGGCATGTGTTGCATATAGGGGGTTGATCTTTGCTGATAAGGAAGGAGTGTGTGAGAAAGGTGTGGCCGATTCTAAGACGAATGATGGCAATATTTTGACGTCGGTTGAGGCCCGGAGGTGTAAACCACTGTTTCACAGAACATTTTATGTGTTTAAGTTTGTTGGTAGACGGAATGGAGTCCCAGTAGTGTTGCCACTATTTGATATTATATTATAGAAAATCCAATAATTCATTTGTAACTCGTACAGATATTACTGAGTACTACAATAGATTCTATGAATTGTTATTGCCTTATTGAAAACGATAAAAACCTGAAAACTTTATACCTACATTATAAATACCTATATAATTATGCACGTGTTCAACTTAACTGACTTAATTATCATCGCATTTACGATATTTTGACATTGCGTTCTCGGAATTATTTTTGGGCTATACGAGCTATCATAATACGAGCTATTATAATTGAAAAAATTTTACTTTAATAATTATGGCACTTAATATATATATATATATTTTTTTTTGGCAATTATATTTATGCCGCCCCACTAAATTTGCCGCCCTGGAGCAAATGCTCCTTTTGCGCCTAGGTTAATCCGGCCCTGATTAATGAACAAACAAACACTTTACTGGAGAATTTTATCTTTTATATTTATAGTTTGACATTTTGTTTAGTTTAAATCATCTTTTTACACAACATTAAGATAAATATAAGCAAAACATAATATTACTTTTATGCAACAGATTTTTTAAAAATAAAATAAAAACAAGTACCAATGTTTGTTATATAAAAAAAATAGTATATACAAATCTAATACTAAACTATAGTTATATCTTATATATCAATATACCCATGTAAAAAAAAAATTATACATATAACATACTAACATGTGTACATTTAATAAAATAATCACTAAAATAACTGTATATTTAAACAAACCAAATAATAAAGATTATAACACAAACCAAAGAATAAAAAAATTGTTGCTGTCTATCATTATTATTTAAAAGGAAACACCTACAACATACCAAAAAAAATATGCATTTGCCACAACTTCCGAGCCCTGGTTATAACGTTTATATTTTATATAATATAAATTTGATATATCCGATAATATTCATGAATGAAAATAATACTATGTAAGTATATATACTATGTAAGTATTTATTGCTATACATATATATATATAATATATATATAATATATATATATATATATATATATATAACTTATAATACCGATAATCGATAACCAGTGATTATAAAAGGAATGATTTGTATTATGTAGGTATACCTAAAAATAAATTTAATATCTTGTAATCGGAAAATAAAAATACGTTAATAATATAATTTTTTTTTTTCATTAATACATTATACACAATCTGTACCTGTGGCACAATAACAATAAGAGTATGACCAAAGTTAAAATAAATTTATCTAGATGATAGATGATTAATTTATTTATCTTGGATAACGTCTCAGATAACATAATTCACATTTATCAGATAAGATAAAAGATAAAAATATACCTATCTAGATAATTTATCTAGATAAATTTATCTAGATAAAATACAACACTGGTCAGAACATATATCTACTTTTGTATCTTTGATTCCAAGAGCTAGTTGGGCTCTTTTAAGTAGTGCTAGGTATTCGGCTGTATAAATACTTCTCGAATTATTAATTTTAAACTGTTTGATAAATATGTTATTTAAATAATATGGGTGGAATTTCAAGTTTTTACCAACATTACTCTCCGATTTATGACTAAATAACTTAAATCGATCAACTAAAAGTGTTGTTTACAGAAAATTTGTTTGTTTTTACTCGGATTTTTGGCAGACTTTTCTCTGGTATGGAAAATCTTTTGAGAGGGGAGAAAAATGACCGTTAAAAGTACGTAAAGTACAATCTCAATACAGTTTTTTGTCTATAGAGCTGCTACATAAAACTTTTGGACTACTATAACTACCCAAAAAAGTATTGACAAATAAACATCATTGTAAAACCAATAGATTCACTTTACTCAGAATCTAAAATATTATTTTGGAAACTTCTACCACTTAAATCACGTATTCTACAAACCATCTTTTTTTTTCTTTTCAATCATTCAAACGCCCTTATTTGTACAATAGAAAATAATGATTTGAACTGGCTGAACTATGATTTATGGTTTTTTTTTTCTTTAAGTGGTTTTGTTGAATACTTAAACAATAATAGTACATTTAAAATAATAATAAATCGAAAAAAAAGTAATCATAAAATTAACCTAGATCATTATGATTAAAGTTTGTAACAACTGATTCTGGCTTTAGGATAGCTTAAGGTTATAATTAATTAACAGATCGGAAAAATATAAAATAAAATGCACCAATACTGAACATTTAACAATTATAAGAGAAATAAAAGTATAAAATAATTAATAATTGAATCAAAACTTAACGATGTTTAATCATACAAATATTGAAATTTATTATGAACACTTAAAAAGTATTTTATGCGTTATACTCGATGTATCCGATTAAAATGCAAACTTGTAATTTCATAAATTAATCTAATTACTAATATTCGTTTAAGTTTTCAACGAGAGCCAACAATCATAAAAATAATATAAAATGAAGATTTGTTATTTAATTATAACACGATTGGTTGTAAAAACTATTTTAACTATATAATTAACAACTAACGACAGCTGAAATGATGAATTTGAAAAATGTATAGTTGAATCACATTACAAAATTAATTACTAAGAACGTACAGAATACTTTGTGCCCTTATTTTACTATAGTAGGAGACGTATAATGATCATATATTTTTCTCCGACCACAATTATTTAAAACGATTTATGTATTACGTACCAACTTATGTGTTTTATATTAAAATTTCTCATTTAGAAACCAAATTTGTATTCTAATCACCGGAAGTAACTTTTAATTATTTCCACTGTTTAACACGACAAGAAAAGTTTAAACAACATTTTAATGTATCATAGATGCGATGAGTGCTGGTTTTCTCCAGATATGAATTTTTGTTTCTACGATGACTAAGACGCATAATATAATTGTTGTCGTGTACATGTAACTAAGTAAAATGCAGTAGCTTACTTAGTATTTATTTATTCAGTGAACTTCTAAGGTATTCAATTGAGTGTGTTTTTAATCATAATAAAATATTTTCTTAGGACGTCCAGCAAAATTATGCAACACTATACACATTAACCTCAGCTTTAATTGTAGTAAAAATAATCAAAACAAAGTTTTGTAGATTATGAGAGGAACATTTTATTCTTTCTTTGAATGATTTATATAAAAAATCATTAAACTGACAGCAGTAATAAATAATTTTTAATTTCTGTGTAAGTATTTGTTTCGCTCACGCGTCGTCAGTTGACTATGAAACATTGTACGTCGTTACCATATATCTTTCTCTTCTCACTACGTGTGAAAAAACTCTAATTTTTTCACAAAAAAAACGTACTTTTTCGTCAAAGTATCAACAGTTCAATACGTCACATCTCAAGTCTCTACATCGACTCTGGACCGTCTCATTGTCAAATTGGTAACTACTTTAATTAACTAGTTAATTATTCGATAGACTACACGGCGGCTAATCGGTCGGCCCCCTAATCACTCATTACGTAACCTTATCAGTAATATCCCGTGATAATTATAATTCCACAATAAGTAACAAAAAAACCGTCTCTCCATTAATTATTCAAAATTCTCGCATACAGAGTGAGTCAAATATATCTCCACAGTTTCCACCTACATCCGCTTCTAGTGATGGGTTCAGCTCTCTAACAAACTTTATACGACTTTTCTCACCGACACAATCACCTAAAAATAATCAACAAAAAAAAAACAAGCAACCTACGTTTCAAAAAACCTTTTTTCGATATTTGCTACAAATGAAACCGTTGATCCTGTATATCAGAATACCAATATGGAATTAGATAATGAGCCGATTACCGAGACCAAACTTCCATCGCCAATATTTATTCGAACAGTTAACGACTTAATCTCGTTTTGTACACAAATTAAGGAGATAACTAAATGCGACGATTTCTCATGCAAAAGCTCGATTAATGGGATTAAACTTTCCACGCAAACAGCTGAGTCATATCGCTCTGTAATCCGAATTCTCCAAGAAAATAACGCAGGGCTTCATACGTTTCAATAAAAGCAAGACAAAGCATTTAGAGTTTGTGTTCAGGAACTTGCACCATACTCTCCCAATAAATTAAAAAAAAAAGAATTAGAATCTTTAGGCCATACTGCCAGAAACATCACTAATGTTCTACAACGCACCACAAAATTGCCACTACCGATATTTTGTATCGACCTAGAACCTGCCTTGAACAACAAAGAAGTATTTAAAATCGAATTTATACACTACACCAAAATAAAGGTCGAAGAGCCTCGATTAAACCACCAAACTATTCAATGCCTCCATTGTCAAGGATTTGGGCATACCAAATTCTATTGCTATCACCCTCTGAAATACGTCCGCTGTGGAGAAAATCATCTCGCTGACAACTGTCAAAAATCTCCAAGCTTCCCTGCAAAATGCACCCTATGTGAAGGCAACCATCCGGCCAACTACAGAGGATAACCCGATTCATAAAGAATTTCAGTCAACTCAACAATCAATGAGAAAAACTTTCCATATCCAAAAAATCCTGTTTCTAAAAATACTAATGTTAATTTAAATACCGTAAACACTACTTCAAGGTTAACCACAGATTCGGAAAAAACCTATGCCCAAGCAACCAATAATAACAATGAAAGCAAAAAAAAAACAGTCTAATATTCCTTCATCAACCCACATAGATCCTATGACCCTAAAATTATCTTCCTTTCTTGATGATTTCAAAGCAATAATGAATCCTCTTATCTCTCTTTTAACCACAATCCCAAATAAACTTATTAGTAACGATAAGTTGATCTTAAAACATTAATCACCCGTTAACATTATTACTTTCGAATGCAAACAGTCCAATACACCAAATAAATGAAATAAAAGTTTTCCTTTCACAAAAAGATATAGATATTTTACTGATGAGAAAATCAATGAAACTAAAACTACATATGGTTCGACAACTTCTTCGTTCTAAAATTCCATTTAGTGACAAAACTCTTGTATACAAACAACTAGTTCGTCCTGCAATGGCATACGGAATTTAAATCTGGGACTTGACCAAAAATTCAAACTTAAATCTTCTCCAATCCCTTCAGTCGATTAGTCTCTGTCTCCTGACAAATGCACCCGGGTATATTAGTAATCACACAATCCATAAACACCTAAACATGTCAACTCTTCACACCCTCGCTTCAACAAAATATAAAAAAACTTCATTCTAATACAAACAACCATTTAAACTCACTAATCTCAAACCTCTCCTCTAAGACACTCCCTAATAACCCTCCCCGTCGACTAAAACACTATTGGCCTCGTGATTTATTCTGCTAAATAAATAAATTAAACAGTTTGAAGCAGTGTCAATGGACGCCCCCTTATTCAAGCTTCCAAACCTAGTAAATAAAAAAAAAGTATCAAATTTACTTATTGTTTTATTATATTACAGATTGTAAATACATATTTATTTATCTAATTATTTAAAAAAAAGGTATTTGAAAAATATTCACTTAAAAAAATTATTTTTTTGGAACTTGAAACTAGTTACGAATATATTGAGCATTTTTATTATTCGTATTTTCAAAGACTTTAAAATTTTTAAAATTACTATCACGTTCTAATAAATCAATCGTTTTTCGTACATATTTAAATTTTAAATAATGATAAAATATAATGGTTTTTATTATAACAAACTATTTTGATAATACTAACTAAAATTGTTCACTTCAGTTATTCAAACGTGAAAACTTAATTGCAGGTTGTTAATATTATGTTTTTAACTATTTTTGTGCACATTTGAGGTTTGAACAACAGTGGAGTTTTATTAGTTTTTACGTTTTTATGGTTTTTATTGGTAATGTTATAATCTTATAATTTATAATTTTAGTCGGTATAAAGTTATTCATATTACATACATATATATTTTTTTAATTTAATACTTTTTTTTTGGACTTTCATAGATACATATTTTTTGAGTATTCAAAAAAATAACAGATTCTTTACGTCTTAGATTTATACTCAAAATACATAGTTTATCATTGCTTTCAATAATAAAATTAACATCAAGTAAACAATATGATCTTAATGAGTAAAGTGTTCATTTCAAAAACATTTAGCCTACTCCCATATTTTCTTCTGTTGTCAGTTATGATCTTAAAGCTTTGAAAATGATAGAGATAATATTTATCATATTGCTTTCAAATCTAAAATCGCGATAAAAAAATATGCGGTTATTGTCAAGAAATCTTTAAATTAATGCAACGGTGACAATCTATAAATAATAATGCTATTGTGTTTTATGTTACAATGTAAAAAAATATTGTAATGGTGAAATAACAATCAGAAAGCAAAAGTCGAAAGACTAACGTGTAGTATTAGATAAGAAAATGTCTGCATTGGCGTACTCGTTATGTAGTGTTTAATTAAATAAATAATATTTTAGCTGTTTATTTTACGAATTTAAACACGTAAAATTTTTGTTACGTTTCAAAGTTGAGAAAAAGAATTAATGATATTACACTCGTACTAATGGTTTTTCGATGTGAGTACACCGGAAAATAGCATTCATTTGTATCAAATGACGCGTTACCGATGGTGTATGCGGGAGGAGAGGTGACATAAAAATCATATCAAACCTTTCCTGAATAAAATGTAATGTGATATAATGATATTATATTGTTATACTATAAATATGCAAATAATTGTTGTTTTATTAGATATTAATGATGAAATAAAAACAATACCGTGTTACGAAGCATCGTGATTAATTATAATACAAGTGCAGAATATAATTTTTGACTTGTTGCACACGCAATCATATTACCAAAGATATGATATCATTTGTGTGGTAACCAGTTTTTTTGTTGTATAAAAGGTCTTGATTTATTTTTCTAAATATTTCCATTTTAAATACACGCCAGTAAATTGTCTGTTAGTGTGCTGTATAATATTACTCATCAAATCAATATGCTATGGTTAAAAATTATTTTATTTTATTTGGATCAGCCCGTGGATATAGTTAAAATAAAACATTTTTAAATTAAAAATAGAAAGTGCATTAATTATAAACATTATCTAGTAAATAATAATCAACTCTCAATTTTCAAAAAGATACTTGCTTCATAATTTGTTTATTTATCGAATGTTTCCTGACTAATCTTAGTATAACTACTTTATTAGAAATAAATTATAAAATTAAGAGTACCGAAAAATGTCTCCAGGATAAACAAATAAAATAATATACATAATTGTACAACCAATAGATCATTTAATTTACTCAGAATCTAATATATGTAAAAATATCACAAAATGTATAACATATTACAATTTCTATACATATAAATTTACATACATATTTGTTTACATTACACCTATAAAATATGATATAAATGATATTCACTGTATACACAAAAGTATACTCAGTGTTATATCGTATGTGTCCTGATCAATACATTTTTTCTTTTTATTTTAAATTTAATTTTAAAATTGCTCAACGGTGATTTGGAGAATTTTTTATTATACTCTATGAAGTTGAATGATACTTGATTTGATCAGAGGTATGGTTGTGATTTTAATATAACATTTGTTTGAATATTTACTCTATCAACACATAACGTCAAACCATACAGGTACTTGTTATAGTGGTATCGTGATATTTTCGACGGTGTCATTTAAGACGATTTTTAAAAACCGGTGATTTTGTTGGATCATTTTTGATGATTTTAAAATTAGACGATTAACTCAAAATTATTTTTGAGAATTCAGTCATTGCAAAATAAACTTAATTTTTACGTTTGAACTGAATGTAACCATATCGACACGGTTAAGTATTTCAGAAATAACAAATATATTATTCAAAAGATTGACTTCTCGAAGAAAATATTTGAAAAATGTTCTTATTTATAATATTTAAAATATTGACTAACATAAGCTGCTTATTTATTTTATTATTTTTATTTTTCACTATCGATATTATATTGCAATGTCAGACATTTATTTACGGATGTCAATACCGAAAATGTATTGATATGTGTCTTATTAATAGTTGTTTATTTCAATGTAGGTAGTCTATTTAAAATTTAATGATATATTTAAAAATATATTTTTAAACGAATAACATCTTTTTTTTTGAACTTCGGTCCGTTATAAAATGAAAAAAATACGATTCATTAATAACATCTTCAATATCAGCTGGGATCTTAAATTTGTCCACTGTATTGTTCAAATACTTATAGAAATATCAAAAAGAGTAATTTTTTATACAGCATTAATAGTGAAATACGTACAGCATATACATAGTAAAAAAAAACTGGTAAGTGAGATGATGGTGGTAAAAGTTCGTCCTTCGTCCCTTCGGTCCTCGGACAAGATATTGGTGATGAATGTATTAAGTTTTAAAGAAATGATGACTCATTTCTTTAGTATAAAACGATTCTGAGCAAAGCTCCAGTGTAATATAATATATTATTATTTAAATACTGTTTACGTATTTTACGGTTATTTGTATAATTTTTGGTGAGTTTTTTTGTAATTAAACCTTAAGAAGCTATTTTATTATATATAATATATTTTAAATAAATTATTTTAATATATATATAATATTATATTTTATATCCTAAGAAGAGAATCAGACAATATCGTAAAAAATCGTATAATAATTTATTAAAGTGTGTATAAAAAAAAATCCTGTCACGATTTTTGAATTTTTGTTAGAATAATTAGGTAGGTACGTATATGAGTAAGGTCATATTAAATTTTCAGAACTTTTTGTCAAATATTTAAAATTATATCACATAAAAACTTTCAAACAATTTGGTAAATTAAAAGTGAGATGATGGTGGTACAAGTTCGTCCTTCGTCCCTTCGGTCCTCGGACAAGATATTGGTGATGAATGTATTAAGTTTTAAAGAAATGATGACTCATTTCTTTAGTATAAAACGATTCTGAGCAAAGCTTCAGTGTAATATAATTTCTATCGTATATATTATTATCTTGAGTCACGATTATTGATATTTTTTCGGTATTGACAGTTTAGTGTAAAAGTAAACTTGTATTAAAATTTCAGAACTTTCTAACAAATACTCAATATTTCTTTAGAAATAAACTTAAAAGAAATCAGGCAATATCGTAAAAAATCGTATAATAATTTATTAAAGTGTATTTAAAAAAAATCCTGAGCCACGATTTTTGAATTTTTGTTAGGATAATTAGGTAGTCAAATGTGCTATAATTGTTCTGAAAATGTTTTCCAATATAAAAAAGTATGTATTTGATATTGGATAAAATTTACAAGTTTCTAGCTTCAATACTTTTCGATTTATGACTAAATACCTAAAATCAGAACAGTGAAAATCTCGTTTACGGCGGATTTTTACCGATTTTACCGTTTTTACTCAGTTTTTCGATCGTTATTCTTGATTACTGGAAAAACTATGGAGATTTTGGAACTCAGAATCTAAAACTGTTTTTGTAGTTGTGAATTTGTGATATATTTTATACTTTCGAATGGATTCATACAAAACGAATACTACAAAATTTATAAAACATGATATAACATTAATATTTAATTTAAATAGTAGAGAAAACAGCGTACATAAAATATTTATATATTTTTTATTAAAATGTGTGTAGTATTTGGTTATATATACAGGAAATATACGATACGAACAGTTATGTAAAATTAAAAAATACGTATACCGTGTGAATAAAGATATTGATAGTGGTAGTAGTAGTAGTAGTAGTAGTATATTACCAACTGCGTAATTCCGCGGTTCAAACGGAGAAAGAAAGGAGAGGTAAACAAAGTTTCATTATTTTTCAATCCCACTATATCGACTTAAAAATATTTTCGAAGCAGGTTCTACTGGTCACAATCGCACCTTTCGGAATTTCCCCATTCCCGAAATTGAAATCTCAGGCCCGCGGAAGACGTGACAAATTCTCCGACCTCGATAAAACTCGTCGGCGTGCACACATTCGGTTTTTTCTCAGCAAGCAATAATAATAATATTAATAATAACAATAATAACAACAATAATAATAATAATAATAATAATAATAATGGTATCGGACGTCTAGAAACGGTCCGAAGGCGGTAGGCCGTAAGCGCGAGTAAAATATAGATATACGTCTTATTTAAAGCGTACCGGTCGACGCGTAATAGCGTATTATAATAAAATTCACGGTGTTATTATGTTAATGCCATCACGGAGCGCACGCGCGCGTGTGTGATGTAACGAACCAGTCGGGTCCACTTTGATCCGTCCGGCCGGAATACACATCGTCGTGTGCAGTTCGCCGCACGTCAATGGATTGCGGAAGAGACGAAAAATACGTCGGACGAGCCTCGTACTGGACTCCTCGCCGGAGTCTGGCGGCGTGCACGTCGTCGCTCGGCTTGGTGCATGTTCACAAACTGGTTTGCGAGAGGCAAAAGGAGAAAACTATGACTGGCCGGTCCGTGGTGAAAGTGAAATGAACGCGTACACACACACACACACACACACACACACACACACACACACACACACACACACACACACACACACACACACACACACACACACACACACACACAGTGTGTGTGTGTGTGTGTTTGTGCACGACCGGCGTATCTGTCGAAGGGCACATGAACACAAAGGTATGTAGATATATGAATCAAAACGGAAGTGTCTGCACGCCATAACACAACAGTAAAAACGTGTAAAGACATTATAATATTATATTGTTTTCTTGTGTTTTGTTCTTTTCTCGTCCTGCGTATGAATTTTCGTATTTTTTCCACGAAAATCTCAATCTTGTTACTCTCAAAGATCCAGAAGACAGGAGAACCGATCATAGTAGTACACGCTTGGCCAGGGTGGTGAGCGTGAGGATAAGGACTACAGATGGTTAAAAAAACGCGTGCTTGGTGATATATGCACCAGACAAATATAATCGATAATTTAAATCGACGACGATTCGTGATTTTGTATCGAAGTTTTTTCAATTGTTTCTAAATTGTATTGTATGTTTGTTTGGAATGTTTTCAACTTGACGACTTTTGTTTTAAATATGATATTTTAATATAAAATTTTAACTAACATGAAAAAATATGATAATTTATCAAATAAGACTATTTGGATATTAATTAACATTTTTAATATTTTTGATTCGAGTTTCCTTCAGTGTTTATCAAATATGAATGTTTATATAAGCCAATAATATTTGGAGTAGTTATGTGACTATTGAATAATTTCAATGTATAAGTCATATATCTATAATCTATATATATATATATATATATATATATATATATAATTTTTCTTGAGTTTGGGTAAATTTTTCTATTGGAGAAATTCTTATAAAATGAAATGAAATTGTAAATTGTAATAAATTTAATAACATATGTATGTATCAAAAAAATGGCATGCTTAGAAATTATCTTAAGCACCTCTTTTTTTCTTAAAATTTACAATATATTTTAAGTAATATAGATAGACTATAGTAACTTACCTTAGAAGGTACTTACTATGTGACGTGCTCCCGTTCATGTATAGATTTTCTTAAAATATTATCAACCTTTCTCAGGAATTTATCAAAACAAATGTCCTTGATAAGTATTGTGTTTTCAACCGTCGAGTGCTGATGCCACTGTAACGTCATAATGAAGTTGAAAGCGGGTCAGTGATCTCAAGTTTGTGACCCAGTGCAAGCCATTACGTAGGCGTAGACACGCCAATCACTCAGATAGAATATTGAATAATATAATATTGACTGAAATTAATAAGATGAAGTATAATAAGTGCTGAATTTATTTTCGTATCACGATGTAGCTAGTTTCCTTTTTTCACTTATCGTCTCTCAAATGTTTTAACAGCCTTTGATTAAAGTCTAATATTTATTGTGATACAAGTATTTTTCACGGTATTGTCAAAATTTACCAAATCAGTCAATTCCGTAAAATTGTATTACAATAAATTTAAATGATAAAAAAAAAAAATTCTAAGTCACGTCTTATGATATTTTTGTAGTATCGTTTGTGAAGTTTATAACTATGATCATATTAAATTTTCAAAACTAGTTGTCAAATATCAAAAATGTTATTAGAGATAAAATTTAATAAAACAAAGTATTTTTAAAGTTTTATTTTTAGCTAAAAAATTGTCAATTTTTTTGAAACTTTCGTAAAATATGTATCATTACTTATATCATTAAAATTTGCAAAAAAATTCTATATAACTAAAATCGATCTAGTGAAAGTGTTGTTTATGATAAATTTTATCGTTTTTACTCAGTTTTTTGACAGTTTTTCACCACGCTAAGAAAAACTAATGAGTGAATAAAAAAATTCCTGTTTTAAGTACAATCTACATCCAATTTTTGATCTATAGAGATGTTTGATGAAATTTTTTTACTACTCAAAAAAGTATAAGCAGAAAAAAAATGAAAAAAATAAACATATAAATTGTAAAACCATAAGATCTTTCATACGTTAAAACATTACAAACATTCAACAAACAGTACAATAATCAAGCTCTGAAATCTAAAAATGCATGCGTTAAAAAATGATATGTGATCCATTATGGACCATATGTATCGTGAATAAATCATAATTAAGAAAATGGAGAATTTAATATTATATTATTTTTGTGCGATCAATAACTGTGTCATTCAATTTATAAAAAGCTTACTACACACTTTATTTTATACTGCACCAAGTGTATTGTAACATGTATGATAATAAAAGACTGGCATAAGCATAAAATACAAATTTAAACTATATTTTTAAACAAAAGTGTAAATCTACCATATGTTTTTAATAAATAAGAAACTTTTTTAAAATGTCTGAAACTTGGTATAAATAAAATTTATCTTAGATTTGAAAATATTTCGATTAATATAAAAGTACAAAAATATTATCTCTTATATTCAACTTTTAGATTTATTAATGATGATGACTGTGCATTCTCACATCATACGCAGCTTTCATAATTTTAACTTTTTTATAATGAATATTTAATTAAATATGAATTTGTTTTTCTATGTAAACCATCTGAATAATTATAAAATATGTTAAACAAATGAATTCACGTTATATACAATATACAATATAGTATATACATAGTATTTTTCAATATTGAATATTTTATACAGATAACTGTCTACTAATACAAGTAGCTAAGTTAGTTTATATTATGTATCTCTAACAATGATTATTGTTGTATTATTTCAATTGTGTCGTGAGTTGAAGAATATTTATTAAACGAGTTGAAATTTGGTAACGTCAATTAAATTTAACTGAAGTGATATTAAGGTGTATATACTTATTTATTTATTGAAATTAAACGGGCGAGCCCAGTTACAATTTAAATGTGGTACAGAAATATTTACGTGGCTACATTTTAAATGAAGATTGATAAAGTAAAGAAAATTATAATTTGAACGCATTTTAAATTTCTAATAACTAGTGTACTACGAATAATCGTAATTCTAATATATTATCATATAACGATATAAAAACACACTCAATTCAGCCGAAATGTCATGTACTTATGTATAAATATATACTCAATATAAAAATTAATTACTATTCAGCACTAGTGAATGGCAAAATAAATACGTCGTACTATGTTAGGTTAAGACCTACCTAATGTTTGCATACTTCGAGAGTATGAATGACGACATCCGAGAAGGAAGTGAATAGCATTCTCACTTACACCGTCGTAATTCAAGATATATTTTTCAACGTTCCACTTAATCTAATTGTAATTTAACTGTTTCGACGGGTTTAGGTGAGTCAATCTCTAAAGTAATATGTTAAGACAAACATTAGGAGTAAATCAATTATTATGATTTAACCGAAATTTTTTCCACACTTTATACTTTCTCATTATATATTGTATTGAGTTCATAAAGTTCTCAAGTACGATTTAAATATAACTAATATCAATAACTGATGTACTTGTACTCTGGTAATGATAAACAGTTTTGTTTTCGAATTTCTAGTGACATGTTATTCAATTAATTATTCTGAAATGAGTGCCTATTTATATAAAATAAATTAATTTTTCTTTCTTCTTTTATTGTGCATTACATTTCTTTCTTTCATTAAAACCCTGTGTATATATTTTTTTCTTTATGAAGTTCTTATTTTAATTAGATATCTCAGAGAAAATCAAACATCTCTCATATTTTCTTAAAACATTTTCGAGTTAGTTTTAAGAAAATGTAATACATTTGATTTAATGATATATACGTATACTGTCACATTCAGTATTGGTTGTTGTTAATAACGAAATTATAAAATCACTTGAACCTCAATTATTAAGTTTTCTTTTTTATTAGTAAATATTCAAGTAGATTTTCATTCGCTGCAGTAAACAAAGAGGATTTTCCTGAAATGAAGACATTCATTAAATTATATCATTCATTAAAAAATGAACAAAAAGTGGGTAACAGTGATTTGTCCACTTGTAAAATCGAAGTATTCTAAATTCAACGGAAAATGTAATATCGTATGACAAATGAAATTTATAACATTATCGAGCTTTCACACTTGATTAGAGATGCGTTCTATAAAAATATTTCACATCTCATAATGATACCCAAGCTTTTACAATCCAAGCACCCTTAGAAAAATGTACGTGTTTGACGAAGCCCAAACTTGAACTTAAATATACTTTATCAACTTTCTACTGTAAATGTACTCAAAAATTTGGATTCGTGGTGATTATCTCCCGTCAAATTTTTCATAATTATTGTAGCGTTTCAATGTGTCATGTGTTAATTACGACTTAAAATATAAAACCAAACCATATGAAATAATTTTGGTATGACAAAATTAAATTTTATTAAAAACTAAAAAAACAATTTAAAAGCAAATGTCTTTATTTAAATGAAATTAAAGACAATTTTAACACACTTTTTTTTAAAAATATTTCTAACTAAACACGGACACCGTGTGAGAATTACGAGATATAATATAAAATAAAAAAAAAAACAGAAAGACGGGGTGGGGTTGAGAGAGAAAGAGAATGAAATGTTGACGTTGTTAAATAATGATAAATTATTATATGTGTACAGGTTCCGATGTGTGTATATAGAGAGGAAAAAACTTGGGCGCGCTCGAGTATACTTATTATATGATAGTAAAAAGAAAGTGGAAGTGGTTCCTGAAATCTCGTCTGGTTTTGACCGCATTGGTGTTATGTAATAGTATACGCACACGTTCATATACGTATATATTATTATATTGACTTAAAGCTGTGGCGGTTACATCAGGAAATAGGTAATAATAACATTACGTAGATGCACGTTGTTATTACGTGGCCTCATTCTGGCCGACGAAGAGTGTGGCTGCGGTAGTGGCCGAAATCGTCCGAGGCGACCACGGAGCAAAACAAAATGTAGAATATTTCAGCGAGAAAAGTATTATGACGACGATTTTTTTTTTTTTTGTAGACAAACCACATGACGATTGAAGTTGGATATATATATATAATAACATTGTCACGTTCGTACAATAGTAATAATAGCAAAAGTAGGTGAAAATGGAGTTATGAGGTCTCTTTGTAAAAGAATTCTATCGGAAACAAAGGAAGACGGCTGTTAAACATTGAGATGAGAATGAAAAAGCTATTGTGCTACTGCTATTAATGTTTTGAATCTATTCGGTATTATCGTATTTAAAAGATGGTAGTTTTTTTTTTTTAGGATTTTTTATCCAAATTGTTCTGTATGATCGATGTATGGTCTCAATGATAGGTGTGGAATACTTGGCTATTTGAAATCTTATAAGATAAAATGTTTAGATTGAAGTTGTTATTTCATCATTAATTTGATATAGTGTAAGTTCTATAGTAATAGAATATATAATTATTAAATTTGTAATGATTTGTAGTGGAAAAATTATAATTTTAGATTCTAAGTGAAGCGAAAGATTTATTGGTTTTATGATTATGTTTATATTAATTTTCTGTAAACACTTTTCCAGCTAGTAATAAACTTTAAAAGTTTTATTCAGCAACTTAATAGTTCGAAAATTGTATGTAGATTGTGTTTAAGACAGATAATTATTCTCTTCTCTCAATAGACGTGAGGAAATAGTCCCAAACCGAGTGAAAACAATTAATTTTCTCGTTAACGAACATTTTACTAAATAGATTTTAGTTATTTGGTTTTTACTCCAAAATTTGAAATTTTTGCCATATATTAACGGTATATTGATACATATTTTATGAAAGTAAAAAAAAATTGTAAAATAAAAATTCATGCTAAGATTATTATTTTTAGTCTTTGAGAAAATCGCTAAATAGTGTTAAATATCGAATACTAAAGTATAGTATAACACATTCTAAGTTCCTTCGATATTATTTGTAATCTGTAGATAATAGAATAATCCAGCAGATTATTGCTATAGTTAGAAGCAATATATAGATATTGCTGCTAACTAATCTGAGTGAATTAGAAAAAGTTATTTCGACTATTTAATATTTTTAAAAATGACATACCCATTATCATTGATTAGACACCTAGTCAATAGTGAAATTTTTTATGGACACTACTTGATCATAAATATTAATCAGCTATTAAAGAGTAATTTTTATTGGTACGCTAGTAGAAAGAAAACTGGAGGTCAGGTAAATTGTCATTTATTTTTACTAAAAATTGTCTGCTCAAAAAAAAAAAAGGAGTTGATAAAATTAAATAAGTATTTAGGAATGTTTATATTTTTTAGTTTATACATAAGACCAATGTGCCATACTTTATCGTACACCTTAGAGATTTCGATAAACACAGCAACAGTATGACAGTGTTTTTAAAATGTCATTTAAACATATGTATAAGTAATATATATATGTATACATATGTATCTGTATAAGTAAGCTTAAATATATGTTCCGTTAGACAAAACAGTTGCTGCCGATTGATTTTATTGCGAACTAGTATAGATATACCATCCACAACACGTATTTGTGTGACTTTAACTCCACGGTTTATTTTTTAACCGGGAAATTCAATTTTGTTTATATTATATAAGTGAGTTTCGGTTATGCACGCGATGTATATATTGTAATAGTTTAGGAAGGCTGATAGTGCATTTTTTTGAATTTTTAGACCGTTAGAGTTTTAATTTAATAACATAGTATTATGGAGATCTATTAGTATTTGAATTTAAACTATTTATGATGATTTCTAGATTTTTGATTATTTTCTGCACAAGTTGTGGTACAAATTAGTTTATGAGTGGTAAAAGTGTTTTCAAAAAATCGTCATCTTTGTTCGTATTATTAGTAAATGTATTGTTACAATCATAATATATAATATATATTATTGTTGCACGTAGATGCGTATGTGTAATGCTTTCCGGTATTGTATTTGTTTTTATCTTGTATATTTTGATTATTTGGTTTGAGTATCGTATTAGAATAATTTTTATTGTTGGTAGTAATTTCGTTTTTCGTTCATTTTTGGATATCACTTTGTAACATGTGCATTCTCTGTAACTAGCTTTCACAATCAACACATTTTGTAGGGACTTCTAGTTTTTTGAAATTGACTGCAATGATGGACCCGCGCATATTTGACATATCTGGGTAGTAATGACAAAATTTTTTTGCGTTTGAGAATCTTTTACGAGAATCATTTCCTTGGTTCCATTAGTACTACGAAATAAAATACACGTAGTCTATTTATTGAACATATTTCAGTTAACGATTTGGAGAGCAGAGCAGCGAAAATTTGTATTAGGATTTTGAATTTATTTTGAAGTCGTTTTTTCTGATTCTATCACGAAGTTTTGTTCTGTAATCGTGCTAAAAATAATTTCTCCTGATATAGAGATGAGAAGGTTCCTATTAATTACCGATAATTTGCAGTGAAGAAAAACTATTTTTGTTTCGAAATGGTAGGGTAAATGAAGTAGTATTCTGTCTTTTTCTTGAGGTGTCTGGCGGATTTCGATTTTGGGGACAGCTATCACCATTTTTAGGAAACATGTTAAAAATAGAAAACTAAATTGATAAATTTAATTTGGTAATCAGAGCTCAGGACAACTTTTAGCGACGAATACTGATAACCAACTGGTAAAAAGTAAATAATTACCACTATTGAAAATATTAACCGACTACTATCCAAGGGTATTTTTAAAAAGGTTCATTATAAAAAGGTTTCCGCTGTTGAGAGGTGTTCGTGAATTTACTGTACTATATTCAGATTTTATTAAATGGAAAAAGATCGCTGACATTTTTATCAGTATTTTTTTACAAACACTTTTAGTCTGAAAAATGATAGGTACTTCAGATCTAAGTGCTTGTAAATGCATGTAATATGACACGAACACTGAACATGCTATAGCATAAACTTATATTTAACAATCTGTGTATAGTGTGATAATATAGTAAAATATAGTAATACTTTTTTCTTGTAGCTCATATAAAATAAAATAAAGTAATTACATGATGGTCTAAACGTCTAATATTTATTTACAGTACATTCTTATCATTACACTTTCCTTATTATCAAGTGCCTAAAACTGATATAGATATTAGTATTAATCGTTTTAAAGTATATTTCTCTATCATCAGATTTTGTATCGTATCGTCAGTAACTTCAAATTTAAGTGAAACAAATATCTTAATTTCAAATGATTTTTAAAATAGACGTAATAAATAGCAATGAAATAAGTACTACACTTATAATAGAAACATTTTAAGGAAGACTGTTTGTAATAATTATACTTAGAATATATTTTTAATTGAATTTCACGTTATACAGCCGTGTTTGTCATGGCCATGGTGAAATTTTCGAGAAAGGTACGTAAGTTCCACTACAATCACTACAAATTGCCAATACCAGTTTTTAAACATTCAGTAAGAAAGGATTTAGAAAAAAGCAGATTTTTAGTCACTTTAATAAAAAATACATATAAGTAAAAATTATGTCTCGGATTTAATTCAAAATATTATAATTATTATTAGTGTTAGTATTTGACGTAGTGGGATATTTCACTATAGAATCAATACAAAAATGTACTGTACGTGCCACATCAAGATCGAGCAGTTAAATCCAGTTTATGATAAGTATACAAATTAAAAATCATAATCTGGAATGCAGAAAATTATATATTTATTAAAACAATCGTTTTAAAATCTGAGTCACGCGAAGAATCTATTAATTTCACGATTATGTTTATTTTTTTTCTGGAGATATTGTTTTGGCACACGTAACTTTGTCCCAATTCTTCATCTAGCAATTCTATAAATCGGAAATCTCATGTAGATGATACTTTGAGGGTCATTTTTTTTATCAAAATTATAAAACTAGTATCCATGTTAAATCCAATTCAAAAATGATTAAATTTAATTATTTGTGTTATTTTGAACATAACATTAAATTATAAATGATTCAACGATGAATATAATATATCAAATATTTAATCATACTAACTTAAGTTAAAATTATTACGGAAGAAAGTGAATTATGAATACAAATATCAAATATTTAAAATAACGTTATTCAGTTAAGAATTAAATGAGAAAAAATTTATGCTTGTTGAAAATGGTAAATTGTACGCAATAAAAATTGTATTTACATATTATGACTCCGAAAACAAATAAGAATTTAGTCAATAGTAATCTGTATAGAACAGAACGCCATTGAATATGCGCTTAAACAACATACGTTTGCAAGAGCCCAAGTAATAATATAGTCAATGGCAATAAGTATAGGTCAGGATGCCGTTGAATACGCGTTTAAACAACGGACGTATGCAAAACACACCGACGCGACGTAAGGGTTCGTCTAATATTTCGTCTCCGAAACGTACACATTGTATGTTTTGTTCGTGTAATCGCGTGTACGTGGTACATTTGAAGAACCCGTGAACTCAACGAAGAACTAAGTGGACACAATAGTATATACCAATTAATATAATAAACAAACCAGGGTTTGAATGTTTTAACACGTTCACATGATTTAGACATCTGGGAAATTCTTTAAATTATACTGTGAGGGGTGTAAAATCGACTAAAAAAAAAAAATATATATATATATATATATATATATATGTAACAATAACCTATGTGCAGTGTCTTAGAAAATGGATTAATTATAACTTAAGGTTAAATTTACTTTGAATATTTTAATATCATTTAAAAATACATTTGTTGAAAATTATTCAAGCCAACGATTTAGCTTAGGGTTTTTCATCGGATTAAAATTGAATATGTAGTAACATTATCCACTGATCTCCATTCAGAATTGTTTTTCAAATGCAATGATTTATTATTGCTTTCATATTTAAAATAACGTCGTATATTCACATAACATTTTCTGATAAATCAGTTGTGGAAATAGTCTACCTAATGAGCTTTATATCAATCACGCATATAGTGATTGAGGAGCGAAGTTACAAAAGATGAACTTAAACCCCTATACATGGCAGAAATTTTCATTTAATCATTTGACTTTACTTTATGTTATTATTCTCATTAAAAGTTATAGTTAACATTTAAATCATCAACAGGTACAATTATTGAATAATATTTGTTGTGTTAATAACGAACATTTTATGTTTATTTATTATAGTCTTGTAAGTTATAATGAGAAATTGTTTAGAACTATTGAAGAATAAATTTAATTTGAAATCGTTTTCAAATTAAATAAATTGTTGGGATTCAGGGAACCGACATTTTAATTATTTGTATTAAACAAATCTTGTTAAAAAGGGCTTCCGCCTTCCAGGTTTTTTGAGTTAAAAATCAATATTTCTTTTTATGTTGATTGTTTATTTTATCTTGTCAATTGGAGTAGAATTAAAATTTTTCTTTGATTTGTTAATTTGTATTCATAATTTAATCTAACTCGACTGGATTAAAAACAATGATTAACATCCTGACCATTGCAACGGTAAATAATCAGGAAACTGTGTGTCAGCGCGTCCGAGTATATACTCGTATTTAATATCGTACTTTGACGAGCTTAAACACAGCCAACTAATGTTGCACATTGCGTTGAGGACGTTGTTTGATTTACCACTAAATAATTAAAACAGCAACTACTGACTCAAAGGATTTCGTAATCACTATTGACAATTATAAACTGCATTTGAGACGATCCAATTGTACTATTTCATATAAAACGTACGTTTCATTAATACACTATTTCGTGTTTTAGTGAGATATACGAGTATCATAATATGGAACAAATACGTGTTGTATATTTTAAAATACTCGAGTCATTTTTTCATATCTTTTTAGTTTATGCATTCTTTTAAAACATATTTTAAAATTTCTTAAATACTGTGTTTAAAATTAAATGTGTTTCTGCAAAAAGTGTTGTTGCTTAGTCAATCTTTTACGTATTTTTAACGGTATATGAAAAATAATGCATAAAAATAATAGCTATTAATATTTAAATACTTCTTCCCTCACTTAATTAATTTTCAAATTATTTAATTGCATAATTAGGTATAAATGCGAAGGTTTTTAATATATTTATTGTTTATAAATAAACACCCGATATCTTAAAATGATAACATTATTAATTTTAAAGATAACCAATGCAATATATATAATATTTATTTATTCTATGTTATACACTGCCTTACTTGTTTCGAGTATCTCGTGTCATGTTTTCGTAATAAATTAAAATTTATTTTTCATACAATTATTTTCTATGTAAAGAATTTAGGTATACGTAAGATCAGAAGATTATTCTATACAATATGATAATACCTATTGCTAATGTCAAACAAAAGAGTTTAGGTAAATTAAGATAAAAATTATTAGGTACCTACATATTATAAACTGGTAAATTGAGTTCTAATTAGTATGATATACCTGGTGCTCATGTATATTTATGTATAAAAATCTATTACGAAAACAATCGTTTACTTTGAAGGCAACTATACGATATTCATCGGTAAATGAAACTATCTACATCAACTATATTTATCATCAACTTAATATCCTGAAATGATATTATTATTTAATAATATACTTAAATCTTGAATATATCAGTTATAATTTGAAGGTTTTGTGTACAAAAAATCATGGAAAACTTTTTACTAATATAATTTTTATGAAAGTATTCATGACATTATTCAGGGACTTATTATGTACCTACATAGTGATACTATTACGTGGTTTAATGATCGATAGAATGTTTGAGGTAATTATGGTGTAATTTTTAATGAATAATTAACGGTGTCTATGTATATAAATATTTAAATTAACAAAACAATACCTAGTACAACGATTAAACACTAAAAATGATTTATAAAAAGAACTATTAATTGGTCGATAAATTATCTGTCACCACGTGATACCGTACGGGGTTCTCTTAATTTAAACTGTTTTAAATTGTTCTCCTTTCCTTTTGTTTGGGATAACATCAGTTGTCGAGGTAACAAATCTTCGTCATTGATATTTCATCTTTTTTTTTTTCATGATAAACTTAAGATTTGAAAACGAAAAAAATCACACGATTCTTCCGTAAGAACATCAGTATTTTTAAATCATTATTTAAGGTTTCTTTATAGATTTATCACTAGTTTTGTACCTAATCCGACGCTTAATGCACACTCAGAAAGTTTAATTGATGTCTCATTATCCTACTACTGACAGTGAGAGACTGTTTTGTCAGTAAAAGTACATTAAGCACTATTTGAACAAAAGTGATTGACCAACACAATTCTATTAAGTTGTGAACAGAACACGTTAAACACATCTAACTACTGATAATTTTAGTAAGTGTAACAAATTGTATTTTTGTATTTTATAATTTTTGTTTAAAATAATTCTTGATTATAATTTCGTTTCAACATCATACTCTAGTTGTAAAAGGAAAGAGTATGAATTTATCAAAAAGCCTATATTTTAAATGTTATCTGTTTTAAATTTGATGACAATGATGACTATCTATTTTAAAATTAATAGTTCTAAGCATAGGTATTCATTTTCTTCTTCTATTTAAAGATATTTTGTTTATACATTTTGATATCAATAAAACACTGTAATATGCATTGGATTGTTGTCCATTATCGTTTCACAAAATAGGTCATAACGGCTGTTGAATTAAAATGTAATTAATATTTCAGTGCACAAAACCGACTGTTTAGTAATAAAATTTGAATAATTGACTTTGAGAAAGACAGTCAACGGGCCAAGGGTTATTCATTGTTTTGTATACTTTTTTAGTGTATTATGCACAATAACTAAATCTAACTTTGCATATTTAAAATTTTATTTTTTTCTCAAGAACTCACTGAATTAACGTGTCGCAATTTGTGGGATGTTTGTGAAAATATTAAATATTTTAATAGTTTATTTTGCGCTAAATAATAATATGTAATACATATTATATACACTTTAATGCAACGTGTTTTATTTATATTTTTGTAGTACAGATATCAATTCAGGTAAACAAACATAATGGTAATACAAGGACTAAAACTAAAATATATCACAATAAAAATTATTTTAAGTGTTCAAGCTGAAAGCATCAGAAAGGGATTATAAATGTTGCATTGAAGAACATTAGAGAAAATATATTTGTACACCTACTCTCAACACTCAAATAGTGTATAATGTTTATTAAAGTATATAAATACAGTATACATTTAAACTTGTAAATGAGAGAGTCTGAACAAATATTGGCTGTTAGGTACTTATCTCGCTTCAATTATCTTTACGAAGAAAAGCCGTGTAAATATTAAAATATAAAATTTTTCAAATATTATATATTTATTTGTATTTCAAAATTGTTGTTAGTTGGTAGAAAAATACTTTTCCAATTTTTCTAGTAGTTTACAATAAAAAAAAAAAACTACGAAAAAATTGGAATATGTACTGGATGATTTTTTCGAGTAAATCAAGTTTAGTTACTATGTTTTGATTCTTACTAATAATAATTAATAAAAAAAAAAATTGATTCATTCTATCAAATATGATAGAAGTATTAAAAATAAATCTTTTTTCTTTCTTTAAAGTACTTTATTTTATTTTAAGTAGAACTAAACGACTTTTGACTTTTAAAAACCCTAAACTAAAAAGTAAAATCTTATTTACATTATTTACCTTACTAATTCATATTATTTACCTTAAGGCCGTGATTTAAGGGAAACGCGAGTATTTCTCCTTAAGGTAATTATTAATTTTAAGGAGGGCGTTTTACTTAAAGGGGCGCTAAAGGAGACCATGTGATATGCATTTCCACTGTTTATAACTTATTAAATGCAATGAATAACTGCGTGTAATAAGAAACAATTCAAAATTCCAAATGTAATACACAGATTTATGTAGGTATAATACTTACACATTTTACATTATAATAACAGTAAAATAATAAACATAATACATTTTATCTAATTGTAGGTATTAATGATAATCAGTTTCGTTTTTATTTATATAATTAACATTTTAGTAGATATCTATGATAAAAATTCAATATTGTTTATAGAGTTAAATTCAATAATTAAAATTTTAATAAAATGGCAGAATATAAAAATTAAACTTTAAAATTGATCAGTTTAAAAAAAAAAATTTTCGAAAAGGAAGTTGTATCGTATTTAAAAAAATCTAAAAGTGGCTTTGAATAAAATGTCTCTAACCTGATTCAAGGTGTTTGAAATCCATACGTTTAAAAAAAATGTATTTTTTTGCTATTGCTGACCAATAAGTTAACATTTTGTTGAAATTTATTTTAAACGATTAATCATTATAGGTAATATAAAACTTTAAAATATTACAATTTTGAATACGATGGTATTTGATGAAATAAGTACCTTAAATAAATTTACATGTTATTTATAAACATAATTAAGAAATCTTAAAACTCGTCAAAAATTAAAAATTAACTATTAAGTCATTAATAATTGAGTTGTTAGTAGGTATTTAAATTACATGAATTATAATAGCATTAAACAAATTAAATTTATACATGGTTTTTTCACCAAGATAATTTATTATGTATTAAGCAGAATTGTAATCGAAAACAGTGCATAATATTTGCATATCTCAAAAATAATAATATCGAACAATATATACATATATGTCTATATGTATATATATATATATATATATATATATATATGTGTGTGTGTGTATATGTACGTATATATATATTTTTTTTTTGCATCACAAAGAGAGTAGATCAGTTTTTACAGTGGCTTAAATGTCTTAAAACTTTGTTTCACCAGTATTATTATTTAATCTAACG
Source organism: Therioaphis trifolii (assembly GCA_027580255.1). NCBI lineage: Eukaryota > Metazoa > Arthropoda > Insecta > Hemiptera > Aphididae > Therioaphis > Therioaphis trifolii. Next base: position 55,984,577 of record CM050405.1, on the reverse strand, counting down.
CATAAGATGAAAACGACTCATTTAGTGTACAACCAGTATAGCGTGAAACTTAGAACCTTTACAACCAGTCTTTGTTTTTTTATTTAGGTGATTGGTAATAATAATAATGAAATAGAATAGACTACTTGAAGTAGACAAAATTATGATCATTTAGGCATCCAGGTATTAGGTTACATATAATTATATAAAAAATAAAAGTTTATTTTGATTGTATATTTATATAATAATTATTGTAATTGACTGTGAATTATTTTTATTTAATTTAATCATTTCGAGACTTTGTCAATCAATGTGACTAATATTATTTTTGACCATTGACTATTACAGATAGGTACTGGAGGCAGAGAATGTTTTATCATTCAAATTATTTATTTAAAAACTTAGTGTGAGATACAACCCCACTAATTCAACTGGCAACAGTAGCGTATCCAAGAAAAGTAAAGAGAACATTAGCCTTCCTAAACTACCCATAGTAAAAAAGAAGAAAATATTATGAAGGAAATTTTAATACTAAATTTTTTAAATTCAGGATACTTCTAAAACATAATTCATTTGTAGTGAATACACGAAAATTAAATTAGAAATAGATTGATGAGATATAAATGTTAAAATAATTGAAATATAATGAAAATCTTCAGTAAATTTGAGAATACATAAAATTATTTTTGTAAAAACCTTATTGATTAATATAATTACAATTAATAATTTATATAACAATGCTTAATTACATTTATTACTGGCATAATAAAGTATAATACTTCATTCCAAATAGGTGATTGTATAAAACTGTAAAATATAATATAATCCATATAGTCAGCCAAATGGGGGTATCCAAATACCCCACAACCCCGCGGTCACACCACTGGTCCCTGCAAAAATATTCTACCACAACTTCGCTGTTTTAAACTTCAAATACTTTAAAATCATAAATTATTGGCACGGTAATATAAATTTAAATATAAAGAGTATCTAAAAATAAGAATTCGATATCAAAATATGATGCAGTAAAAAATGGTTGCTATTCAAGAAAACCAGCAATTTGATAAAAATCGTGTTAAAATATAAAAACTACATAAAATATCACAAAACATGGCAAACAAATATTTTTTCAAAAAAATGTAAGAAATTCCATTATGTGTTCATATTTTACAAAAATAAAATTCAAACATACGCACCACACAGTGTTGGAAATGAGATGAAAATGCTTAAAAATTACCCTGTATATATTGCCAACCAAAATTTATTTTCAAATATACAGGATCACTGGTATATATATTCTATATCCATATAAAATCACTAGAATCACAGTCAATTTACATAATTATACTTTGACTCGAAATTAGGAGGTACTCCGGGTATATTTACATGAATTTATTATTATTATTTTTTTTTTTTTATGATAAACCTGGAAGATAACTAGGCTTAGGATTAGGCGATTCGAATGACTCCCGATTGCTCCCGTCCCTGATAGTTGAAATGAAATAACTAAAACAAAGAAAAAAGCGCACGCGGGCGATCGGCGGCGGCGGCAACGAGGAGGAAAGGTCGTCGTCGGTGACAATAGCAGAATACGCCGTCGTCGGTGGAGGGCGACGGTCGACGAGAGTGTCGAGGCCGGGGTGAATAGTGGCGGTGGCGCTCGCAGTAGTCGACTACGACAATCGGAGCCGGCGCTGCTGCACCGGTCGGAGACGACGACGCCGCCGCCACCGCGCATAGCCATCGCGTAATAACTAATAATAATAATAATAATAATAATAATTTATAGCGTTATAATTTTGTAATAATAATAATAATAACGATTACGTCTATGAGACGCGACGCGCGTGTGGTGGAGGTGACGCGCGCGGCCGTCTTCGTCATCGTCGACGTCATGGCGGTGGCGGTGGCGGCGGCGGCGATTGTGGTGGTGGCGGCGGCGGCGACTTATAGCCCCACAGAGAAATACATTTCACCGTACACTTTCTCGCGCGTTCTTCTCCTCCGAACGTCGTCAGTGTCCGACTCACACTTCCGGCTGACGGGCAGAGAACACGAGCGCTCGCACACACACACACACACACACTCACACTAAACACACACACACACACTCACACTAAACACACACACACACACACACATACATACACACACACGCGCGCGCACACACGCACATCAGTCGACCGTGTCTGTCTTCGAAAATACGCACACATATACACTCGTCGGGACTCGCGAACCACCACCGCGCGCGAATCGAAAAGTGTCGCCGAGTCGAGTGAAAACACCGTTGAGACATCTGGCTGACGGGTCGTAGTCGTTGCATTTCCCTGCAGCCGCGGTTTAGGTTACCGCGAACGCGCACGTGCTGCCGAGTCCCGCCGTCATCCGCGCGAATATCCGTTGCCGGTACGGTACCGTCGTCGTCATACGTTACGTCGCGGCCGGGACGAAAGGACAGGGAAAACGCGGTCTGACGATTTCGTGTTTTTCGTTTTTCTCTCCGTCGTCGTCAAAACATAGCCGATTCATCGCCGTGACATACATCCCAGGTACGTATTCACGTTAAGTCGAACGACGACGACGACGTTCGTTACTCTTTCGTAGTTAATTAGAGTTTTTCCTTTTTTCCCCCTAAATTTTCCGATTTTTCCACGCGAATTACGATAGAAAAAACACGCACGATCGGTTTTCCTCGAATCATTATTAACATTATTCAGCTTGAGGAAAACCGCACTTCACCGGTAGTAAAAGTGTTTTTTTTTTCGGCGTATATAAGAGTTATATATATATGCGTACATGTTGAAATATTATGTAGTAGATGTAGACACTTCAGGCCACTGACTCGGAAAAGCGCGAGATGGTGTGGACCGAGTCGTATCGTCATATGCACGTCAGGAAATGAACGATCGTTTGCGATTTCTATTCGACTGAATACAATATTATGATATTCATTTTTTCGTCGATAGCATAACAGTATAATATGTGACACAGTAATAAAAACGTCACGCGGTTTATGTGCTACAGACACGACTGTAACGTTATTTTCCACAGCACAATTTAAGTATATCACGTAATAATCGAAGTAATTTCCTTAAACTTTTCAGTTTCAATCGTATCATTTAGGAGTCAGACAATTTTTATTTATTCTTAAATATTAATAACAATAACAATACACTATTATTCTATGCACTAAAATAAATATTTCCGTCAAAACAATTAAACAACAATTAAATTGAAATAATTAAACCATTCGGGTTTATTGGTAAACAAACGGTACCCGCGAACAAACTGGTACCGTGAATGCAATATCGCCTATTTTATAGGATTCGTCCCTTTTGGTGGCAAGCGAGGCATATTAAATAGTCTGTTTGGGCATAGTGCCAGAAATAACCAATGAAAATCGTTTTGTTAACACATTTTCATAAAACTCAGAAACATAATAATAAATTAACCACATTTAGATATAAAATAATTTTGTTCTATAGTATATGAATTAACAAGTTTTTTGATTTCGCACACTAATTTGATGAAAATTAATAATCAATTATTGTCGTAAAAAAATTGTTTTTTTCAAAAGGAACGGCGATTTATTTAATTTTGGTTTGTACCTTGTATTTAATAAATTTTCTAAATCACCGCCGGTAAAGGAACGCTTAGAATTATAGGTCAACAAAAATTGTTATTTTGTCTAAATAAAATAATTTTACCAAAAGATACTTTTGCTTTTTCAAAACTGGAACATGTTAAAATATTAACCAAATACAGTCAGTCATATTGTTTTAATTATTTATATCGTATACGAAAATCGTAGTACGAAAATTCATTAACAAGGAGAGGATAATTAAATAAGATTACACTTATGAAAGTTCGCTTTTGTTCTCCAAATTTGAAACAGCTTTTGCCGCGTAATTACTTAATTATTTCAATGCAATATAAGTTTCTTTTAATTAAACAAATTATTTGAAAAAAAAAATACCACTGATAAGAACATGTCTATAGAAGATTTCTATACTGTGCCATAGAATTGGTTACTCATTGTCAATTATCACAATCACCACAGGTTTCCCTCTAATTTAAATCTTTTTCCGTATCCGGGTACCTTAACTCTTGTAAAGAAAAAAAAATCCCATGTATAAAATGTCAACAGTTTATTCAAGATACTTTAAAATTATTTACTCCGGCTTCTAATTTTCTATTGTAATTTCAAGACGTCAAGTAGTACGTAACGATGAAAAACGATTTCACTTATTTACAAATGAAAAAGTATAATAAAATTCAATGATATTGTGTTGATGGAAATTGAATATGACAAATCCATTTATATGAGTACACTATAACATAAAATACTTAATCATAATATTGTAAAAGTACTCGATTTTTCGCGGTGGTCGATATGGAGAAACTCTATTACTTTGTATACCAATACCACAGAAATTCGTAAACAATGTATGATGAACAGAATGCGCCTGATTTACATCGATAATTTCATGAACTGGTGCGTATTATGAGAAAGCACGAATGAATGGGCTCGCATGAAGACGGGCAAACAGGGAAGACCGGCACAAATCAATATGTATTTACATCGTAAAAAAACTACATACTCGGTAGTTGAATTTTTTCTTTTCTTTTATTTATTTTTACGTGTTTTAATATACCGCAGTACCGTTGTACAGGCACGACTGTTACAGCATATAACAATATATTGTTTAGGTTAGTATATTAGTATATTTTATATTATAAAAAAATATACATATATATATATATATATATATATATTAGTATGTTAGTATATTCGGATAGTCTCCGAATCGAAACGAGCAACAATAATACGATATGATTTATGTGATATGATACGCGAATAGGTATAATGTTTGTAATTGTGCCAGCGACATCGTAAGTGCTATACTATAAAACGTTATATTGTACGCTATGCAATAAGTATCATCATGTCATCGTTTTGTCAGAAACATAAAAAACTATACGCGCAAAATTCGCACGGCTTTTAATGAAATTGTTCTCAGTAATGATTAATTTGATTTAAACATCGTTCACGAGCCATTCGTTTGGTCTGAGAGCCTCGCAGAACTCTAGAATAGACCAAAATTTTAAATTCATGTACATATGTATTGATCGAAATAGCTTTTAAACGTTATAATTGTTCGTACGAAATAGAAACGTCAACGCAGAACATTATTATAATTATTTTTTCATTTTACGCTCGTTATGGCGCTTACATTTATTATATAATAATTTTCGAGGAATTGTCGTCGAAAAATGTAAGCAATTATTATTATTATTATTATTATATTATTATTTTTCATTTTTTATAAACGCTCTTTATGGTTTTTATAAGTTCTCGCACACTTTTTATAAAACGAATATTAATCATTTTACTGCAGCCTTCTTCCGTCCTCGTTATATATTTTTCATGGTCGTATCAATTTATGTGATCCTTAACAATACCGTTTTCGATAAAATGTATATTATTTCTCAGAACTCCGATTTATTATTCTGAGCCCGTGTATGCGTCCGATAGTATTTGTTTGACGCCTTTACTAATAATAACATAACAGAAGGGACGCTAAACATTTACGGAGCCACAGTAACACGCAGCTTAACAGTGCATGTTGATTGTTTTCGTCCAAGTCACGATTCAAACGTTAAAATAACAATAATTAATACCGGAGATACTAAAGTTGCCGGGTTTGAAATGAAACACTATCCGAAAGTCTATACGGTGGGGGGGGCATGAAGAACAAATATTTAAATTTAATCACTTTTTAATATAATATCACCCTTATTTTTTATTTTTGGAAAAAAATATTATGTTACCGGTAAATGATTAGATTTTGTTTTCGAGTTCGTCACTCGTCAAGTATCCTTTAGGCGTTGATAAACGATCGATATTATGTTCCTACATGTCTCGATCGACGCCTGAAAGATTACGTGATAGGTACTTAATGTTCTCTCGTCACGTAACATCTCGTAAAACTGGTTAACGCGTCCGATTATTACGTCTCGTCAAGCATTTATATGATTACAATATAATTAATAAAACACACTGTACAGTGTACATATTACGATTGATTATAAATACTAGTATATATAATCAATGATATTACTTACACAGACGATTTTGACGATAAAGGGCACAAGTGAGAAACGACTAATAAAACACAAACAGCTTTTTTTTTTTACACTATTCGCGTATTTTATTGTAGATACATTTTTTTTGTTTATTTTACTTTAATTTAATTCATTTAAGTCTATAGATATTATTTGCAATCTATTGTTATCATAAAGTACAGCTTATGCAACACTGAGTTTTTCTCAAAATAATTCATTGCTGTCCGCACACTATGACTTTTTTATTTTCTTATTAGGGCATTTTCTAATAATTTAATACTAAATTGATTTTTTTCAATAGTAGGTACCACAGTGGTATTTTTTGATGAAATTTCGCATAAAATTGATATATAACCCCAATAAATAAATAATAATAACAAAAAAAAAAAAATGTTAAATCGTACACCCGTATAGCATAATTTCTCTGTCATATAGATGTATATGCGGTGAAGGGAAACAACTAAACGACCAGACGGCAATGGTTGGAGAAGGGTTGACGTGCACATTTTATAGTGGTGATTATTTCGACGTGCCAGTTGCTTCGCGAGTATTCACCTACACAGGGTGAGTCAGATCTATTTGACTAATGTACTAACTATTTATCTATTCATTATGTTTTACTTTTGTTTTAAATTAATACTTGAGTTACGGGCTACAACAAAATTTTATTTATTTTTAGAACTCAAATTTAAAAAATTTTAATTTTGTTGTACAATTTGGTAAAAATTTAAAATAGCTATTTTGTGACACTGATTTTTAGGTTATTTTGATTTTATTTTAAATGGTAATATACAATTTTAAAATTTTAGTTCCAAAAATTAATAAAAATATTTTTATACGATTTTGTTGTAGTGCAGTATTATAATACTAATTGAAAAAATTTAAAAATAATGAATAGAAAATAAGTTATTACATTTGTCAAATAGATCTAACTCACCCTGTAAACGTACTCACTCAATATTTCAGTCAAATTATATAGGGCTAGGCGATAAAAAATAATTTTCGTATAGATGTCTGACATTTTACTCAAACATGCATACATATTAACAGACGCGCGAGTGCTTAATGTTTTTTCCCACGGGGATGCTCAGAGCTGTTCGTAGTGACGAACGAATTTGAAAGTCAATAATATAGACTTGAACAGTCTATAGCAAAGGTACGACTCTAATAAAATAATGAGCACTTAGATTTATAAATTTAAGGCTTAGAATTTTATGCACTAGCATATTTGTCCTCCAAGTCAAACTTTAAAATTCTTGTGTTAGTATAATATGTACACCTTATTTCTTAAACGTTCAAAAACAGTTGTATTGAATAAAAATATAACATTTGTGTATGAATCAAGATTGGCCCGTGATTTAATTTTTAAAATGAAATATTTTGTATTTCTTATTAGAGTGATTATAAATTTTTTTTACAGCTAAAGTCCTTTGAACTCTAACATATAACAAGAAGTAGATACGACATAATATATACATTGCTTTTTATACTAGTTTAGAAAACAAATGTCTTAAATTAAAAAAATATATATATTTAAATTAAACTATTTATTTTGATAATTAATGGATGAAGTTAATCGATTATGCTTAATGAAAATTAAATTTAAATATAAAAAGGAAATTGTAAGAGATAATACAAGTGAAAGCTCGTCCTTGACGACGTTCTTTGTACTTCGCCCCTTAAAAAATATGGTGCAGCTCTCTTATGCGGACTACTGACATGTTTCTGCTCACGTATGTTATCTACCTAGTAAGACGTAGATTACATAGTACCAATATTATAAAACGCTGTGTTTATGATTATAATATATGGTTATATGGTTATTAGCTCTAATTAGAAATATACAATGTAATGATAATAATAATATTAATATTTAAATATAAAAAAATTAAAAACCTCAATACAAAAATGATAAAAAATGTACGATAAACTGTTAAAATATCCTTAAAAAATAATGTAAACAGTCACATAGTCAAAATATAAATATATAAATGATAATAACCTTAGCGATAAACTGTTTTATCTCTCAGAAATGATTTAAATATATCAGATTCCTCTTTGCGAGCAACTCTTCGACAGTACCTAATAAACCGTGCTTCCTTAAAAACCCAGTGGCATTCTCTTCGCTCTTGGTGTCAGCCAAATAAAAATCTCTTAATTACATAATACCCACAATATACAGAACGGGCTAGATATAAACGTAGTTCACCACAATCGACGACCAATATGTAATTAACAAACTTATTAAATTTATAACTATATCACACAGTAAAAGTAGGTATATCAACAATTTTATATTTAAGTAACAATAAAAATAAGTAGTTGAAAAAAAAAATACGATAGATATCAGAAAATTGTAATTGACCAATTTTATCTTTTAGTGGGTGTACGTATATACATGTATTAAATACAGAACTTATTTTTTCTACTACATTTATGATCGTAAACTGCATGCATTTGTAGTCAGCATGTGAGAGCAGCACCAAACATATTTTTCGTGAATGAATCGACATTAAAAAAAAAAAAAAAACCATAATCATCACGTCAATAATATTATAACCTTTTTTAATAGTTTCTCTTTATTAAAACTGATTAAAATCTTGTAAAATTTTGAATTTTAAATCCTGTAGAAACTTCGTTAAACTAAATTGTTTTTATATTTATATCCCAAGTTTCATTAAAACTGATTTGACCAACTATTTTTTTTTATAAACACGAGTATTTTAAGATGGAATTATGTCTAAAAATAGTCAAATCCGTTAAATTTTTAACTTTTAACGTTTAAAATAAAAAAAAATTCTGATTAACGACTTTTGAATTTTTTCAGTATTATTTGTAAAAAAAAAATATTCATTTATAAAATAATGTTGAGTTTTCAAGCCTAAGTATAAAAAATTAAGGACTTTATCAATAATAATTTCAATATACAAGATATTTATAAATTTCTGTATTTAATCTAAAACATTTCATGAAAAACTCGTTCACTTTTTTACTAAATTTTTAAGTAGTTATTTCCAAATATTAGATAAAATATTGAGGAGAGAGAACAATTAACAGTTTAAAGTACACAAAAGAAGATATATTTTTTAATATATACAGCGGCCAAGAGTAATATAAGGATGCAGTTTTCCCAAAAATGGCCTTAAAAAAACAAGAAAAAATAAATAAACGTCATTGTATAACTATATAACTAATTTGCATATTCACTTTACTCTGAATCTAAAAATGTTATTAAATTGAACTTTACCATATTTGTCATTTTATGTGAAATAAACAAAATAAATAAATAAAATAATAAATGTGTTTGGTGTAAAATCTAACGAATAGATAAATATAACAAACTAAATTTTACTCTATACAAATGCTACTGTAAAAATGATTGATATTAAATAAAAATAATTACAATGTAAAAATAATATTTTCGTTAGATGTATGAAATCAATTTCTAATTTGATTTCTCACGGCGTTCATCGGGCGTATTGTCTAAAGCACTATTTAATAAACAGTTGTCATTTTAAAAGCACATGGCTGCATATCGTTCATTTTGTTTGACATTTATAATTTGTGTGGCATTATACGTTTTAGTCAGAACTACGGAATTGGGCAACATTGTTTACCCTGATCAAACAATAAAATATTTTCTCGTCAACCTTAACGACGACGTAAAAAACCAGTGTTAGCTGCTTGAATAATTTATGAAATGTTATGGTGTGATCCATTTTTACGTACCCATAGCTCGTACATACATTGTACACTCGAGTGAATTGTACTTGACATTTTCGAGGCAGGCCGAGTATATTTTTTTCGGTCCTGTGAATCGCATAAAAAAAGTTATACGACATCGGAATGGATTGATAAAAACACAGGGATACGTGTTTGCGTGCAGGTATAGTATTTTTTTTTTTTTTGATCTGCACCCGTAAATCTGCGCACTCGTGTTCGCCCAAACGGGACAAACGTACACGCAGTCGCGTTACATTCGTTTTTTTTTCACCGACGCATACCGTGTTTATATATTTATTTTTACCAAGTTATCAAAGAGCTTCACGTCATACACGCGCACCGGCACACGTTTTCGATTGTAAATTCGACACGCGATATATGTACATCGCCGCGCTGCCGTCCCCGCGCGTTTCACGTACATTATTCGCGAACTGAGTATATAATCCATAATGTATACATTTTTTTTCTTTTACAAATCACGGAACACTCCTTACTATCTATTTACCACTCCTGACTGAACAATCTATTTTTCACTGGTTGAAACATAGGTACGCCATTTGATGTTTATATTATAATGTCAATTTGATTTTCCAACAAACTAGGATATTGTTCGAAATCACGCAGAGCATGGTTATGTATCAGCTAAAATTGGTATCAAAGACAAAGCAAAATTATATTTCATGCGTACCCGAGAGGGGCAATTAAGCTATTGTATTTACACTAACGCCCGTTTAATATGGGTTTGTTTTATAAATTAAATATGGTATTTCATGATACTTATCAATAAATGATTCTCTCTGTTCAAAGTTTTACTACGATTTTCGAGTTCGAAATGATAGTCTTTTGTAATGAAAGCCAGTAAAATATATTAATTTTCATAGGCATATTTTTGGAAAATAATTTATCTGGAAAATATTTTTAAACTTTCAAACGTTAATTTTATTTTATTTTTGCCCATTATATTTTACAAATAAGTAAAGGTATAAAATAAGTGGGTTTTTAAAATTTCATTTCTAATTGTATTTTAGAAAAATATATTATGAATATTACATTATACATACCTGTACATGAATAGTACAATTCTTTAATACTGTACTATGTGTAAGTATTTGAGTAAATAAAATTACGTAGTGGATACTATTAATGTATTAATTTTAATATATAATATTTATAACACATTATAGACATATTTTCTGTAATGTATGCATATTTGAGAGCAACGCATTATGATTGATATAGTGTCTCTTTCTGTAGAAGTGAAACCCGTTTTCTAAGTAATTATAATATTCTTTTTAAGTGAACTGAAATACTTTCATTTTCAAGGAATCTTGACATTAATACCAAATTTTGAATTGATATATTTGTATTGCATGTAAAATATTATATATTTTTTATGATGGTTACATATGAAAAATAAAAATTGATTACTATAAATAAAAAAAATTATTAATTTTGTGTTATCATTGAATAAATACAGAATATTTTGAATTTTTATTTTATTATAATTATTTTTTTAATCAATTGTAGAAATATAATAATTCTTAATCATTGTCTGTATTGTCTATTTGCTTACACCTACAAAATAAACTAAATTAAACGGTTTTTTTTTCAATGCTGAAAATTGTCATTGAAATAATCGTTGAAATAAATCGGTTAACAATAAAAATGTCGGAAAATAATCCAAAAATATAATATAGTCAGTCAATAGAGTTTGTAGATTTTCGATCGCTTCAAAATTGAATTTCTCTACAGGAAACATTCTTAATAATAAAATATTGTTACGGCGTATTTAATAATAAAATGAAAATTGCAAAGGAAACTCTCCTGAACACGGAAAAAGATTTCTCGCCGTCAATGAGGTCGTTGCGGGTACCGAGTTTATTGGATGGATGTACACGTAAACAATAATCATATTATTTAGCCTGACCGTCATCATCGCAGTTACATTTCGGTAATTATATATATATACAAGCACCAATATAATGCCACTAAAACGCTTTCAGTGCTGTGACACCGTTCTGGTTTAATGCAGCAATTTCCGACGCCAATGTTCGTGATGTGTATTGTCCGTTTTCGTGTAAAAATCTAATGCAATTGTTTATTTTGCTTTACTGGTGTACTTAAAAAGTAATACGCACGTGATATGCCAACGTACGGATCGGCGTCATTATGATAGTAAAGTGAATGCATTCAATTAATTCTACGACATGTAGAGTGCATCGTCAATGTCATAAAATATAATAATTAAAGTTCACCATATTGTATAGTCTTTCTATAAATAAACCGGATATTAATTTGTTCTTATTATTCTGTTCTCCAAATTCGATGTTGATGGAAAAACAATATTATCCTCACATTTTTCAAAATTTGACTTCATAAACATAAATACATAGTTACATACCTATAGTCACAAACGTGACTTAAATGTAGAACGTAATTCATAATAATTTACTTTATTTTATCGTTTTATTTTCATTTAAAAACGTCGAGCTTGAATCACATATGTATTAATAAATGTATAAATACTAACATAATACAATCGTAACAGCTCAAAGTAGTGAAATCAATGAAATTATTTTCCGTAGAAAAATTAGTAATACGAATAAAAAAATGAAATTATTTTCCGTAGAAAAATTAGTAATACGAATAAAAAAATGAAATATTAAATGAATTGCGGCTGAATTTCAAAGTTAAATATTTAAAATAACGTCCAGACATTATAGGTATCGAATGATTTATTCCTAGTAAAATAATACGAGATTAGATAAAGACGTTTATTTCAACGATTTACGACCAAAAATGAATATTTATAACATATTATATTAATTTATTTAACTTGCGGTCGAATTATACTACTGCAATGGTCGGCCCACGCAGTGATAAAACTTGCAGTATGCTATGCGGTTTTCGACCGTTTTACGCCATCTACGGTCATAATTCATGGGTAAATGCCGGACTGCCATTAATTCAAAATGATGTGTATTTATGTAGCGATACATCGCGTTCGATAAAAACTTTTCACGTCCTTCTGTGTACTCTACGATTCGTTCGAAAAATACTTCCACCCGGAAAAAGACATAAATGACTAGAAAATAAGTTATATTACACCACCATAACAATAATGGCGATATTAATAATAACGTGACTGCATATACTCGTATAATTTATACATTCGTAAGGGACATGCTAAAATTATTTTATTATTATTATTATTATTATTATTATGTTTCAATGATACGCGTACGCACGTATTGTAAGTACTCGTATTATTTGCGTAATAATGAATATATTTTGTATTAGTATTATGATGGTCCATGAATCATATTTATTAAATTTACTCAGTGTTATGATGTGAACGCGTTTGATAAAGCTGCTTGTGATTAAGTATAAAAGTACTACGCGTGTAACCCTCTGGTTTAGATCGACGGATATCGTCCACTAGCACGGAAACATATTAAGTGGTTCTGAAACAAACGATCTTAAAACACGAGGATTATTGAAATCCATCGCTATGAACGAACTTAAGGCGGTTTAGGTATTCCTTCTCCCTTCGTGAGACAAGGTCTTTCAATTTACATAACCGTAGAATGATTTGCGATCGCGAGTTATGTTACTTGTATTTCATAATGTACTTAATGACATTTTAACCCGACGATACAAACTTCCATTTTATATTTTTTGAAATAAAACAATATTTTGTTGTTTTTAGTGGCGGTGTACATTTACACGGATAACATTGACTATAAATCACTAGCTATAATAATAATAATCGTTTTATTCAATCCACTATTCGTCAATCAATCGGATCATCTTGATGCGCGCAAAAGCTCTGCAGGCACTCGTGCGTTGTGTAATTTGAAATTTCGTTAAGCATATGATAAAAACAATATTTAATTTTAAAAAAAAGCTATTGAAAGCAAAAAAAAAAATCTGTTTCGACCCATACCAAACGAAATAAAATCATCGTATAAATCAAGTTCATCTGACTAATTGTTACTGCTATTTAGACTTTCATAGTGTTCTAAAACACGCTTGAAAATATTAACAAGATCTGATCCGATAAAATAGATTTTTATCTGTTTCTCACACAGTTTTATTTTTTTTAGTTTACACCATGCCTAATCGCGAGGCCGTCACCAGAGTTTGACGCTCATGTAAACGTTTTGAGATCGACCGTGGACCACAGACCAGACGACTGTGTAGTACGTGCGTGTGTGTGTATATTTTTATCTATACATATTATATAAGTGTACTGTGACGGATACTATGGCCGAAAACAACAACGACTACGGATGCCAGGATTGGAACGTGACGGCCGCGGGTGGCATCGGCGAAGTCGTCAATTTCTACGAAGGTGCATCAGTGTTCGTCACCGGTGGTACGGGATTCGTGGGCAAAGCCTTAATTGAAAAATTGCTCCGGTCATGCCCGGGCCTGAAGACCATTTACCTGTTGATCAGACCAAAACGGGGCAAGGACATACAGTGCCGGTTCCAAGAATTGCTGGAAAACCCGGTAAACATACAACTACTGCATTATATTATATTAGCGACATCAACACTGTGTGCAATGTAAACGTGTCTATATCAAAGCTGACACAGTATTGCAAGCTTAGAACTGGGTTAGTCTATATTAATCTGATTTTTGGTTTATCATACGTACGTACCAATACTTTTTGATCGTTGAATAGTAATTATTATTTATAAAGCTAAACTAACGTCCTGGGTATCAAAAGTAGGCTTTGCACTAGGATGGACCACTGGCAGATTCGAAGAGAAAGAGGACACATTACTTCTATAAATACACATTATAGATTAGTAATACGAGTAATAACAAAAACGATCCATATCTACATTTTAACTACCATTCCAAAATAAAAGTAATATACTAAACCCTTCAATCTAATCTATACATGATTTTCTAGTTAAATAACTTGCTGGTCAAATATCATTAATATTGTGTGTGATAAGAAAAGAAAAATTCACTAGAATTTTCATGTATGTGAAAAAATATTTGTTCTGCACTAGTTTCTTGAGCACTTTGAACGGTTTGATATTTTATTTCCAAGGTTCTTCAGTAGTTTAAATATGTCAGTGTGAAAAAGTTTTAACTTTTTAAAAGCTTTTAAAAGTATTTTTTTCAAAGAGTTTGTTTATTCCCTTTAGTTGAAGGTAATATTTTTGAAAAATTTTGAAATTAATATACTTACCAACCACTACGATGTGTAGTACAAAGTTTTAAAGACATCTGGCCAAAGGTCTTCGAAAAACCATTCAATTGAAAAAAAATAGTTTTATTTCTTGATATAAACTAAATACTATCTCACATTTATACTAGGTTTTTGTTTTTTTCTCAAATTAACGGACATTAAAAGTGACACTATGTCACTTTTACGTATTCTACCATGAGTCCTGGTATGACATATACACGAAAAACTTCCTAAAATACAATAATATAACTACAGTAATACTATTAAAGACTACACTAAAATAAATAATCAATGTATCAATATACGACCGATAAAATAATTAATTTATATCATGAATTGTCAAATACTATTTATTTTTATTTGGGTCAACTTTGAACTTCACTTCGATTCACCCAAGTCATCTTTCCTAATCCGGCTATGCAATATTACTATTGATATTTCGAGGAACGGATTAGCACACATATAGTGTGTTATACAACGATGCAATCGATTAATGAAATAAACTAACACACGGTCATTACTGATTATATAGGTTATACATTTATAAAAATAGACTTTAACGGCCGTAATATTTCAATTACAAAAAAAAAAAACAAATAAATAAATAAAAACGACTTCTGTTTCATTAAAATTTGTATAGTTACATATACCAAATAAGTGAATGATATTTGTGTAATAGACTTCTTTTTACTTTTTGGTATCGAGTGTGAACTTTTGATTTATAATTGTATTAAATATATTACGTTGTATGATACATAAATAGTTGTGTGTGTGTGTGTGTGTGTGTGTGTAAATAATATACACATATTTGTGTCACTTTACCTACAGTAAAAATTAAATTACGAAAACACATTATCAAACTATTCATAATTATAAATTAATAATTTTTCATTTTTATCATCTTTGAATTGCAATAATATTATAATTGTTAACATATCCATTACTACGGAAATGTAGAAAATCTAATTTTTGTGATCAGGGGTATTTTTTCCCCTATTATTTTGAGGCAATTTAGGTCTTCCCTTCGATTGAAATAATACTTGTATTGATATCTTTATGTTAAATATATGATTCCTTTTCATACATTTTTGAAAAAAAAATATTCTACCGTGATCTACTGAACGTTACGCGTGACTGCTGTGGCGAAGTAGGTAGTGTTTTATTTTTCACTTGTTTTAGTTACGATTCAATTGTTTTAAATATGATATTTAGTGATAAATGAAAATAAAACATTTGAAATAGACTAAATTTATAAAACAAATAACGTATGTTAATTTAGATTATATTAGAATTATATTGATCGATGAAGTGTAGACCAGTATTTTTATCAATTTTGTTATTCATAGCTATTATCCTTTTATAATTAATTAAAATTGATTTGATCATGGGAAGATTAATTGAAATCACTGACTTTATCTTGATACATCGTACAATAATTTAAAATATTTAATTCGTATTTTCAGAAAGTTCAAAAGTTCATAATAAATTAATGATCCAACTTTTATTAAATATTTCAATTCCATAATTTTTCTAAAAGTCCTGATTACGAAATGGATAATTTGATTTATTTTTAAACGGTGAAATTAAATTTCAAATATTAAACTTTTAGTTCCTAAAATCAAAAAAAAAAAAAAAATCAAAAAGAGTTATTGCATTTGTCAAATAGATCTAACTCAATCTGTTTAGAATTTTCAGTAAAACAATAGTCCCATAATAATAATATATTTTTGGTCTTAACAACATGATTGTATTAAAACTTTTATAATATATTGATGAGTTATGAGATTAGTTTTAATTTATATTAGTTTTCAACAAAATATTATCCTAATTGGCCACACGTCGTTTTGAGATTGAACTTCGAAAAATATATTCTTATATAAACAGACTGTTAATTTATTATGGAAAGTGCAATTATTGGTATAAAGTCCATATACGACATACGTGGTAATTAACATTGCTAATTTATTACATGTCTGTAGAAATTTAACGACATTTCGTTTACGCAGGCCTTCCTATTACGAGCCCGGTCGACAACTACTGGCTTTAATAACGGTTCGATCGCCTTTAAAATTACGGATAATTTAATGTTAATAGACCATCATTACCAATGCCACTTTGCCATTTTTTTTTTACCTAAACATATTTACGACAACACGTTAAGTGTAAATCTACAATTTATAAAACATACAGAGCTTAACAGAAAAGTCTACTATGGAATTCTATTGTTACGGAGACGTGTATAAACTTTAGCTTCGTACCCTTATAAATTCTACTGTTTGCGTTGGTCAATAGGTCGAACTGTTTTTTATGTTTTGTAGCTACTACCGATGTGTGTACTGGCTTTACGTATGCTACTAATACGGTCAAGGCTAGTATGTGATTTTCCGTGCTGAATAATACAGACGGAAGACTTATTTGCCCGTACCCCCGTGTATGAATTTCACTTCACACGTCACCCATTCGTTAAACTTTCTACGCCCGTTCAATGAAATCTGATATATCGCGAACATTAATTGCTCAAGTAAAGACTGCAATTTCACGTTAATTAATTTAATGCATTCATGTGATTGTCTCAAGTACGCACAGTAATTATTATAATATATATATATATATATGTTTTATGCATTTTGACTGAATAATGAATTAGATGTCGCAAAACTAGATTTTACTTAACGCAACGTCTATAAAAAATAAAGACTCGATATCTTTTAAAATATCACAATATCACTTTATAACTTTTTGTGTTCATTACATAGTTTATTCACAAAGTACAATGCACTTTAATATGAAAGTTTATATGCATTTATTATAAGCCAAATAAATTAAGCAAGAAGAATGAAAATATTAAATTTATGCATTTTAATATTTGTAAATCATTTTGGATTACAAGTCGATGAAGTGCTGAAACTTTATACCTATACTTCACATGTCATAGTACCTATTCGTATTATCCTACATATTATAGTAATAATAAATGTAATTTTTATGGACAAAAATAGCGTTTAGTGAAAAAAAATATTATTTGTGAATAAAAAACTATAAAAGTTTTTTAATTTTTCGTTATAAAAATGATTATACGTCATTAGTAAAAATAAAAAATATCAGTTTACGAAAGGCTTAGATGTTGCACGGGTAAGCAAACATTGTCGATATCAACTGCATTAATAGTTCGTGATTTGTATTTTGACTTCGTGTTGCCTATATATTATAGTAGTTTTAACCCGGTCGTTAATACAATACACAAAATCTGTGATTCTCCGACGCACCTAATTTCATTAAAGAAGTATACAAAAATAATAAGATACAATTTACATATATTCTATTAATTAATTAATTAATTTGTTCATTTTAAATTATACATGAAATGGTTTTTAATTAAATTACATGATATAAATGTAATTATTTTTATGCGTGTGTATCGAAATAAATTAGACGCATATAAAACACAGCATCATAATTTATATTCATGGCAATAACAAAAAAAAAAAAAAAAACATCCAACCTATTAAAACAAATAATGTCGTGATAAATTAATTTAATTTGACACTCAAAGCTTTAACGTAATTTTATTTACCAGTGCGGTTGCACTGTTGCCTTTCGCCATCGTTATATTATTTACATTAGCTTACAACTGCAAAGGACAAATGTGAACTTTAGTTGTAAATAAATCGACTTGAAAATGAGCGCCGTTATAATACTGTAGGATATCACCACATCGAATAGCTTTTTATTCGTTAAGTAAATTAATTAAACTTGACTTGTAGATAGATCGATTCCGTAGACTTCCGTGTTCCCCGAATAAAAATTGTGCGCACCCGACCCGACGGGATCACGAAACAAGCGTGATCAGCTCCGAGTAGGTCGACGTTAGTGACGTACGTAAAACAAGAATACAAATATTGCAGCATTATATCACGGGTATTTTAGCGGGTTCCGTCACTTACCTATCTCAATTGCGTTTTCGTTGTGCTTTTTTATTCCGTTTACACCGTTTCGGTGTCGAGTATCTAACGCAGTTATATACCTGCGTTTCAGTGAGTTCTGTAATACTGTAACATTATATAAGTTACCGGCAATATGTATCATTCAGTGTTTGTAACATATAACGCCTGGTAATTTTATATAATGATATTTGAATTGAAGCAAAGTATTTAAAACTTTAATTTATCGTATAAATTGTCTAAACAATCCTTCTTAAATATATGGACTAGCCTATTTGCCTATTTTTCGTAAACAATTGGAATTTAATCATTGATATTCTTTTAAAAAAGAAAACTGATAATATGTTTAACGCTTTATGATATTCAGAAACGAATAAAGGATTTAAATAATTTTTCAATATTTACAGACTTGATGATCACTTTTAGTATCCAACAATATGGTTATACGTAAAAAAAGAGAACACTTATTATACACCAACCTATTTTTCGTTTTATTCAGAATCTAAAAAGAAAACATCAAAGACATTAAAACCTATTAAAGAAAATCAAATTATGCACAAATGTATAAGTACTTCATACTTTTCGATTTGATGTGATACTGAAGTGTTTCAGTAGTGAAATAAAAACCATAGCTATAAATCATATTTGGACTTTACTGAACACAACCAAACACCGTCAATCTTTTTTTTTCTAATTATGTCATTAACAAGTAAGAAAAAACGTTTACACCATGTGATTTTTTTTTTTTTATTTGATTTTCATTCATTTTCATGAAAACAATTTATTATTTTATGTTTATTTAACCTGTTAACTTATTAATACTGCTTAAAATTATTGAACCAATGGTTCAAAAGAAACCACTATACAAGTATAATAATTTAAAAATCATAAAAGCGAAGTGATAATAGGTTTTTTCGCTTCTTGGTTACTCGAAACTTTTAAATTTAAATATTTATAATTCTATGAACTATTTATTCCATAATTAAATCGTAAAATAAATAATGTTATAATGTTATAGATATTAGTTGTATAAAAAACGAAAAATAGAAATGTTCAAAATAGTATAAAGTCTAATTTTTTGCAAAATAAAGAAATTTTAACGTTTAAGTTTGTCAAAAAAAAAATTTTAAAATAAAAAATTGACGGAAAATGTGTGTGAAAATATTTAAGTATTTTTCATTACATAAATTAAATTTGTTCCTTTAGAAAATAAAAAAATTGGAGGGCTGGTGAAAATTTCCTTTCCCGGGTTTCTCTTTGTATCTCCATCAAAATAATAAGGCGTTATATTTAAAAATTATGACCTTTAATTGTTTTTAAAACTGTTTCTTAGTATAAGTAAATTGAACATTGTTTTTATACGAAAATTACATAAAAACGTTATATGTATATATTACGCTGATATTACACTATTTATGTTGTACAACACATGTTGCACGGTTTAAGTTCTAGATAGATACAATAACTTCAAATATTTACATTTATATGTATAATGTATATGTATACACATACAATACTCATACATGCATGCATACATAGTACATACATACGTAAATATATATATATATATATATATATATTTACAAAATAAAAACATTAAATAAATGTAAAATGTTCATATTAGCATACGAAAGTCGAAACACACTTAATTTCTCCTACTGCAAACTGAACCTTCCTGAAC
This sequence comes from Therioaphis trifolii, assembly GCA_027580255.1. Lineage (NCBI taxonomy): Eukaryota > Metazoa > Arthropoda > Insecta > Hemiptera > Aphididae > Therioaphis > Therioaphis trifolii. The sequence goes on along the minus strand of CM050405.1, from coordinate 55,963,918 downwards.
AGCAGGCACTTAAGGAAATTTCAGTGACGCACTGTGTCCGCTATTAAGAGGTTTTGCAGAATATAAAGTACATAGTTTATGTGATTGTAAGTCAAACAATTATCTTTGTACATTCTCGCACCCACGCTTTTGGACGTACGTATGCATACACTCCCCCGTAATTTGCATGGTCGTTTTGGGAACATGAGTACCGTTCCCTTAAGAGATTAAAAAACAATATTCGATGGTTAGAAGGTAATAGGGCGTGAGCGCAAATTCTCGAATCGTCCAGGAGAGCCAAAAAACGTGATACTTAACATAAATTGTATTTTGTTATCAGTCGTTTACCGCTCTTTACAGCGTCGACAAAACAACTGATCATAATGACCGATTGAAGTAACTGCACGGTGTATACGGATACCGGATGACGTTTAAATCTTTGAACTTTAAATCTTTATACTTTATACGCATGTTATTTCGATTCTGCCGATTCTCTGATGTTTTCGTTCTCGCGTTAAAACATCTATTGATGGTCGTTAACGTGTGATATCGACGTTTAAGTTGGATTAATCGTTGTACAATAATTATTTCGCTTTACCGGAAAATGCATTTAAGTCGATTTTCGAAAGAATGACCACTCCCGGCTTTTTGCCTTCTAACAGTCCGATTAACCGGGGGCGCGATTCGCGTGCAGCGATCGTTGTTATCTCTCAAATGTCGACTCGAGAACGTCGGTTTGACCGTTGAGACGTTTTTTTTCGGGCAGGTGTTCGACCGCATACGGTCCGAAGTGGACGCGGACAAGGTGTTCGAAAAAGTGGTGTGCATCAGTGGCGACGTGTCCGACCCCGAGCTGGGCCTGAGCGCCGAGGACAAGCAGAGGCTGTGCTCCGATGTGTCGATCGTCTTCCACTCGGCCGCCACCGTCAAGTTCAACGAGACGCTGCGCACCGCCGTCACGCTCAACACGCTGGGCACGCAGCGCGTGGTCGACCTGTGCCGGTCAATGCAACGGCTGAAGGTACGTGACGAGAAATATTCTACTTCGCGTGTTTTCGGCTTTTTTTTTCTTTTTTTTTTTTTACTAGCGATCGTACCGTCGAATCTGAGACACGAATATCGTGCCGTAGTAGTGTAGTAAATAAAAATGGCTGTGTACACTGTCGTATATGGTACGCGGTGACTCAAAAAGTCCTGCGTAACGGCAATCAAATATTTTTACTCTCAAAGCGGCTAAGCCTCTACTCTCTAAAATGAGAGTTCAAAATTATTTATAACCTTTAATGATTTTACCTTTACTCGTTGATACCTCTTTTACTACTACACAGAAAAAGGTTTATAATTTATTTTATCAAAGAAAAGTTATAAAAGACGGAGTAAAATAATTGTTCAACTCAAAAACGTTAAAATTTATAATAGAAAATTGTATTTAAACTCTTTTAATACAAACGTTTCATATAAAAATGATAGTTAAAATTATTGGGTCACACAACACAGTAATAATATTCAATCGAAATAAAAACCTTACTCGAAGGGAGCCTCAAACCTGGACTGAAGCACCCAGCGATCGTCATCGCCTTTCTCGGTCAAAACTCCCTCTTTTTAAAATTTTACATTTTTTTTCTTTTCGTCTCCACTTATATGCATCATAGGTAGGTACTAATGATTATTTCCCAGCGCTTAAACTAGACTTTTTATTTTACAATATATATTCATTTTTGTTACTGTAATTATGTGCATCATCGTTCAAACAGTGTACAGTCGCCATCTATAGGCGGAGATATGATGGGATTTTTTTTTGGGGTGGGGAAAAGCTTAAAATATAATTTTCAAAATAAGTCTCGGGCACTTTATCTCTACACTCTCCGATCGCGATATTTATTTACAGCACATTTATAACACATGCACGTTTTGTTTTGAAAAACATTAATTTACTATGGGTATGATAAATATATTATCATTTTTATAGAATAAATTTATTTTTACGAGCGAGTATTTATAAATGACACCCTCGAGATCTTTTTCGAAGTACAAAATTCGAGAATTTTTGTATTTGTTTCATAGCACACTAGTGCGCAGCCATATCTGAACCTTGCGCATTGCAGTAAAACTTCTTTCGCGTGTAACTGTCATGATAAAATAAATGAGTTTTCGATTGGTCTCATTAAATGATAAATCACTAAGCCATCTATAGTCTCGATTGATCTAAGACTTCTATCACACACTGACGCGGAATCGTAATCAACGCAGTTACTCGAGATGACATTTTTTCCTCCAACGTTGTTTATTGGGTATCTATACTGTTTATATCAAAATTCGTAATGTTATACGATTGATACATCCTTAATCGTAACTGATATCAACACTATAATGTAGGTAATATATTTTAATGAAAATATGTCATTGATTCAATGATATATTAGCTAAAGGAAAATGTTCGACATCGTAGTAATTCATCATTTATAAAAAAAAAGGACCACTATTCGCAATAATTATGTTCAATATAGGTACACCAAAGTCAATTATGTTTAAATACTCCATTACAATTGAATATCTAGTTAAATTGATTATTTTTTGAGTGATTTATTTTATTTTTCATACCATTATCAATACTCCATATTTTTAAATTATATTTAAATCTTCTATTGTAAATAAAATTAAAAATTCCTATAAGAAAAAAATATTTTTATTATTTTCAGATATCTTAGTATAGTTAATTATATACAAAAATATTCATAAATTTATATTCTGTTTGTATAAAAAACTATATTAAATTATAAACGTAATATTACAGAAAATTCAATATTAATAGAAAGTTATCAAAATATTAGTATAAAAATTCGTTTTTTATCTGCAAACATCTCCACTATAAATATATTGTCTACATACGGGTTTTCAAGTCAGTATAATACATATTTGAGCAATTTTATTATTAGCGTCAATACTAATCATCATATTTACTTTTTACCACAATATTTAAAGTCAAAATTAACCAATTGACTCGAATCAACATAACATAGGTACCAAATGTGTCAAATTCTTTAGGTGGCTACTTAATATATTACACTTGAAATTACTAGTAATATAATTTTGATGAAGAGAGCGAACTATTTATTTCAAGTGAATTTAATGTCAATTGTGCATTTTTGGCTATGGTTGGTGACCAATTGGCAAGTTGAAAAAAATTCTACGATAGCTAAGTTATGTCATTAAAACAAAACGGTCAGTTAAATGACACTGAATAGTTGTCATAACCATGATTGATAATATTATTTCAATATTCAACCTGATACCCTGAGTAGTGTTAAACATTTTTTTTTTTTTTTGTATATCATTGATTAACATTAAATATAAAGACAACAATGTTATACAGTACACTTAAATGTCTGAAATGAGATTTACCGATAGTGGTGGGAAGCAATGGGCGTATATTACAGCTTGAAACTTTACGTTTTTTAGATCAGCAATCAAACAGCACAAGCATTGTTTAATCAAATATAAAGTAAAATTCGCTTATGACTATTTTCAAGGGACTTAAAGAATCAGATTGCTAACACGAATTTCGTTATATCCGGATTACAAATAAACTCGATTATTCGGGGAAACTAATTTATTAAATAGATTTTTGTATTATTTACTATTATAATCAAAATAAAAGTACATACCTACATATTATGTATATATTCTATACAATAATATTAATTCATGTGATTATAAAAACCAATTTTAATTCCAAAATAACATCGTTAAATTCGGATTATCCTTGTAACCGATATCGTTATACAATTATTACACATGAAATATAAAACTAACCAAAAATGGATAGGAATCGTTTTATCCAGAATATCATTATACACGATAACGTAATATACGGATTTGATTATATTTTGAAAGTAAAAATTCTTCAATTTAGTTACTTGAGTGATATATGCAAATTCGACGGTACTTCATATCTCGAAATAATAATTTCAAACATTTTACTTGTTGGCCATCAAAGAAGACGTGAAAACATTATATACATATAAATCACCAGACTTATATGACAAGAAATGTCATGTGGATTATTATTAGGCTCTTATGTTACTGTTTATACTTTAAAACTTTTCTGTCATCACAGGCCATGATTCACGTATCGACTGCATACTCAAACGCGGACAAGGCAACCATTCAAGAATCCGTATACAAGCCGCCCAGCGACCCCGGATTTGTGATCAACTGCTGCCAGAAGATGTCGGAAGATGATTTACGGGAAATGGGTCGGCGGATGCAGGGTAACCACCCGAACACATATACCATGACCAAGGCTATGGCCGAGTGGGTAGTAGCGGAACAAGCTGATGACATACCTGCGGCCATCGTCAGGCCTAGTATAGGTAATTTTAACGGAAATGAAGTAGCAATAATTACTCGTGAAACGGATAAGAAGAGAAAAAGAGAAAGAAAGTGAGAGGAGAGAGATATATATGCTTAGGATACTCAGGATTTATGAAGAGAGTAAACAGGCATGTCAAATACGTGGCATACGGGCCACATGCGGCCCTTAATTCTTTTATTATGTGACTCGAAGCTACCAGGATTAAAGAAAACTAAAGTGAAATTTGAGAATAAAAATATATTAAATCAAATTTTCATTTTACTTTGTTTTAGACTTTAGAGGTATATTTAATAGCATAATTGTTTTACATATTATATTTTTCATGCTGACCTCAACTATTAACTTAACCTAAGATATTAGGTAGTTTAATAGTTTTTGAATAATTACACAAGATTTCTGTAAAAATTTTATATGTATTACAACCAATTTTTGAAAAAAAAAACAAATTCATTTCGATAAATCACGAAATGCCTTTTTGTTGATCAAAATACCAACGATGAGTCAATTTTTTGTTTATGTGATTTTTCAAGTTTTTTTTTTTTTATTGTTACAGCGTGATTAAACTAGATTAGACGGATTTGTCAGAACATAATTCAGAAAAAATTGAACGTTTTTATTGAACTATAAGGATTAAGAAATGAAAAATAGTTCATATTATTAACTGAGTTTTATTTGAAACGACTAAATGATATGTTATGATTCACATCGCAAGGAAACATGGTCTTATACGTGTAACCATTTTATTATAAATTTAAATTCTGATTACGTTATTTGGTTATTATAAAATAATCTCAACGTAATATTTCATTTAAATGTATTATTTATTTGAACGAATAGATCCGTAATCTATCGAGACGAATCAGAGTGTCTAATTTAAAATAGTTCATAATGCAAAAAATAAATAGACAGTTTATTTGAACGATGCCCAAAGAAAGATTTTAGTGTGTTAATCGATGATAACAATTTATTTTAAAACTACATACTATAATAATGTTGTTTTTAAAGTGACCGCTGCTTGGAAAGAACCGTTTGAAGGATGGGTGGACAACGTGAGTGGCATCACAGGCATCATGATGGAAATCGGACGGGGCACGATCAGGAGTATAGTATGCGACCAAAAGCTTCGGGTGGACATCATTCCGGTGGACATTCTGGTCAATACACTAATAACGTCTGCTTGGCACACAGCCACGTACAGGTAAAAAAAAAAAAAAACGGTAATTTTTATTTTCTACGTTAAAATTGTATCGTATCTCGTGCTCCATAGAGCGACTGAGACTTTATGGTGTTGGATTTAACAAAAATCGAAAATAACAAAAATATAGTGCACTTACAAGTGGATTGGTGAAAGTGTGTCACTGTCTGTGTTTGAGTAGATCACCTAATGTTACACTAAAACTATGGTCGCTCATCTAACCATCGTATGATTTATAAATTTTGATTTTTCTAATTTTTTTAATATTATTTAAACAAGTGTAGCAGTCTAGAGCTATATATGATATAGAACTTCTTCCACAGATATTTTTCGTACATTACATTTACCCTTAAATTCGTTCATTACGTACTTACGAACAACATTAAAATTCGTTCGGAATTTCTTTCAAGGCGCGATGTATAGGCAAATGTGTGGCATTGGTGCATTGCATTTATTGGTGGTATACCGATAAATTGGTTGAGATTAGCGTTTTATTACAACATGAGTCACAACTTACAATCATATTATAATATGATATAATATAACGTTATGTTCATAATATTCTGAAATGATTAATGATAGGCACCTATTTTTAACTTCCTGAAATCCGAAAAGTTTGAATAGATATTTTTCGAAACTAATTGTGATTACGTTACGAGTCTAACGTGTATCTAGATGCACTTTTATCATATTGTCCGTAGAATATAATATACACGAGTTATACATAACGTATTAAATTAGCTAGGTACAAATTACAAGTTGTATAACAAATCGATAATATGTATGTTATGGTTAGGAATTTTACATTTATGTATACATTTAAAATAAATGAGTTTTATCTTACATATTTCCATTTTATTTTTATTTTTAGGTTTTTTTTTTTTTTGTTTATTTAATACATATTATAGATTTTGAATGAAACAAAGAATCTATTTATTGTTTTTCAATTTTTTTATTTAAATTTATTTTTTCTGGAAACACTGTTTTGAGTAAAAATGTACGCTCAGTCACTCTATAGATTATAAACTACACGTAGATGGCACTTTAGTGAGGTATTATTTCTGTAATTTCCGAATTTTTTCTAATTATACGGTTAAATTGAAAAAAAAAACATGTTGTAAATCAAATTTTAATATAACTATTTATATTAATTTAATCTTAACTCAAAAAGTAACATTTCTAGAACTTGAAATTTTCATTATATATCGAAAACGTATTTCTATAAACTCGACAAATACTATTTTAAACGTTCGTAATTAGTCGTAACACGGATGTTATGAAATAAGACTGTATTGGGTAACAACCGTTAGTCATTAAAACACAGTCTTTGAACTTTCTATTATTGAAGTGTTGTCTTATAGTTGAATTTCGAAATATGCATTCATCATGATTACTACCTGGCCATCTGCAACGATGTTTTGTATAATTAAATATGAACCACAAATAATTAATTATTAAAAATTGTTTCCTGTTCTGAAATATGTGCACACAATTTTTGCCTGGGTATTTATTTGTACATCAGTACAGTCTATGGCTCGATAATCAAGAATACCCAAAGAAAATTTTGTGATTTCGAAGAATCTTCGTGAACTTGACGTATTTCAGAATAAGAGGTTGGAAAATTAATGGAATCTGGTCTAAGTGTTGATGAAACCTCGAATATCTCCATAATTATCAGAAGTAGTTTTAAGAATTCCAGAATAGTCCGTACAACTTACTACGAAAGAACCAGTCGTATTCTAAATTTACGTCATCAAAAGTTTTAAGTCAAGTGTAACTGCATTATTTCTTTAAAATCATGATATACATCTCTAACTATTTATTCTTTAACGAATGATAAATGGGCATAAGATAGTTCGTTTTAACCACTTTTAACACCGTAGTTAATGGGCAAAAAGAAATTGAAATTTAATTATTATTACAATTACGAAATAAACGTTGTGGAAAAATAATGACTCTTTGTTTTGAGGTTTGCAAATACCGATTGGTGAGACTATATTTTATCGACTAAGAGAAATAAACTACCTACGGAAATTTTACGATTATGAATGTGTACAGTGTGTAAGTATCTACATTACCTCATTGATAATTATTTATAATAGTGAAATGAATACTAAAAATAAGGTAGATAAATACTATGTTTATTTATTCAAAACTATATAGGCACAAGAAAAAAATGCTTGAACTGATTTAGTGTATTTAATAAAAAAAAAGTGCAATAAAAAACTTTCTGCAAAATTCAACATAATGTTTGCTTAGTTGAATTACATTGTATTACGATATAGGTAAAATCCCAGGAAAGTCAGAAAAAAAATTCATGAACAATAAAATTAATAAAAAGGCAAATTTAATATTAAATTCAAATAATACAATACTTAAAATCTGCACTTCAAACATTAGATACAAATGTGCAAGACTAAAAAATGGTTATACATTTATTTTAATCTATATAAGTATAATTTGTTTCACAAAATACTAATAAATGTAATTTATCAAATAAATATACCATTGATTTGGTGATGAAAAACATGTTTTAAAATCGATCGTACATGGACGATGAATCGTCATTTGTTGTTGAAGAAAAAAAAATTATCTATATGTTTACAAAAATATTGATGATATGATAAGTGAATATCAATCTGGCATTATTCAAATGACCAATTATTGAATTAATACCTTATTCTTAGATAATTAAATGATATTTACACTCATTGGTTTTACCTTATGCAACGTTTATAGTAAATGATGAACTACTTTCAGTACGTTTCACTTATTGATACATTGGAGTTTCAAAAAAACTCTTATAAATTATAAAAAAGTACACACCTACAAAATGTTATATACTATTTTATTTTAGCCTGAAAGTGAAGCATGGGTCTGTCATTATTTTTTTAATTATGTTGATTTTTTTTTTCTGTGAATACTTTTTTGAGTATTAGGCTATGTTCAAAAGGTTTGCTACACGTCTCTAAAAATCAGAAATTGCATAAATTTGGCACCTCAAACAATACCTACTTTCAATTAATTATAAATTAAATAATGAGAAAATAAATGTGTGTCTCGATGTAAAATGTCTTCAACGGAGTTAAAAAAAAAGCATGCAGACGCAATAAATTCACTACCGCGCATAAATTACATAGATAGTCAGGAAATCTGTTTTCTAGACAGAACGTTTTCTCGGTCCATTGCGATTCCATTCTCGACAGCTTCTCTGACGCAGTGGCGTGTGCTTTTATTTAAAATCGATCGCCGAGAATAACAATGACGACGATTAATATGTTGACAATAGCGTTATGACAAATACTGGAATTTCGATATTATTCAGACGATTCAGATAATAAAATTCAGATTATCCAAATATTCTCGGCAATCAGAGTATTTTCAAAAAATAACCCAATTTAAGTATTAAAAACCAAACATACTTCACGCCATTTTTTAGTATCGTTATTTAAGTAGGTATATGAATATGTCCATATTTATTTTTTAGAACTTTCTTGATATTGAAAATTTTATTAGAGATAAACTTTAAAAAACGATTTATCTTCAAAGTTCAATTTGAATCTTAGGAGTGGTCAATTTTTTTTTTATGTAGTATGTAACAATACGTTATTAGTATATGGTGAAAATTTCAAATTTTTAGTAACAGTAATGTTGGAGTTGTGACTAAATAGCTAAAATCAATTTAGTAAAAGTCTCGTTTACGAAAAATTTTACCGTTTTTACTAAGTTTTTGGGCAGTTTTTCCAAATGCCTGGTAAAATGATTGAAAGAAGAGAAAAATGAATTCTTAAAATACTATCAGTATAGGATCATCAATCTGTAGAGTTTCTGAATGAAATTTTTGGATACAGTTAAATGTACCAAAAAGTGTCTACCAGAAAAAAAATAAAAATAAATAAACGTCATTAGAAAACCAATATATCCTTCGCTTCGCTAAGAATCTAAAATTAATTTGAAAACTGTGAAAACTAAGGATAGTCAAAATACACATTGTAGTCTATTAAATTAAGCTTGCAAAAATATGTGATTTCGTGAATAATTATTTTCATATGTTGTGTCATGTTAAAAAATGTTATTCATTATTAATATTACTATCATCATTGTTATTTATATTGGTTATATATCTGTATAGAATTATGTAATGGTTAAAAAGGAAAACACGTGTCTATCATTCATTCAGCCATTATCGATGACATTTAAAAATTCGATATTTTTACTTTCTTTTGTTTTTATCGTATTTCATCTTTATTACCTATTAAAACACGTATCATATAAAAATCGATTAACTTTGAAATAACAATATTGATTGAAATTGTTTTCAACATTACTTATCTAAAGACGTATGATGACAGTTCCGAATCCGTATAAACTATCGTGACCAAAACGAGCATTTCAAGAGTGTAAAATATATAATTGGCTTTTGTTCTCGTGAGGCGTGTTCGAAATTCGAATAGTCCGTTTCCTATGATATCGGACACGTACGTGCGTCGTCGTCGTACGTCGAAGAAATCGAAAAAACCGACCGGTGTATTATATAATATTCATAGCGCGTTCGTGTGTTTCAGGCAAAACGCCGTCCGCGTGTACAACTGCACGTCCGGCGCGCTGAACCCGCTGCGCTGGGAAGAGCTGGGCAACCTGTGCCAGTACCACTCGCTGACCGCGCCGTCCAAGTACCTGCAGTGGTACCCGGGCTTCTCGTTCCGCACCAACCGCATGGTGCACCGGCTGTGCGAGATCCTCTTCCACTTCGTGCCCGCCTTCGTGCTGGACATCGTGCTCCGGCTCACCGGAGGCAAACCCATGTACGTACGCGACGCTTTGTCCTAGAGTCCTATCCCCCCCCGGGCACACGCGCCCCTGAACCAGGCCGAACGCCTAAACGAACTGGTTCCGTGACCGGGATCTTGGAGATCTCGAGGTCCGGAAGCCGAAATATCGAAATAAAACAAAATGGTTCTTTTCGGTTCCGAGACGGTACGGACGGTCGTAAGGCCAGTTGCACACAGATCGACTTTTCCGTACGGCAAAATATCGTACGATCATAATTTTTAGTGAAACAAAGAAACCTATAGGGCAGCGGTTCTCAAACTTTTTTGTTCGCGGAGCCCTTATGTTCCTAAAAAAAATTACGGAGCCCCAAAAATCAGAAATGTCTATTTGAGACAACAATAATTCATACAAAATGATGTCAATTCATATGATTTGCTTTTTATTTATTTTTTCTGTAAAATATGAATATACACAAATTATTTAATTGATTTAACAGTAAAGAAGAACATTCTATTTTAGTAATTTATACAATTTAATATTTAGTGATTTTAATGTGATCCGTGCCAGTAATTTAATATTTAGCCTGGATTCGCATGTCTGCTTCCGCATCCAATTTATTACGACATTTTGTTTTCGTTGATGCATATGATGAAAATCCGGTTTCACACAGACGTGTTGTTCCAAAAGGAAGAAGAGCTAATATAGCTTTTTTATCCAGAGATTCGTTTGCAATACTACCAGAAATGCATGGGATGCGGTATGCAGAGAATTAAATAAGAAGATATGGAGAACAAAAGAAAACATGAATTTGGTTACTTAAAGAGTGAGAACGAAAAACCTTCACCGGTAAAAAATCGTTAGGTATGTAAGCAACGCTTCACGATAAAATATCGTGCGATATTTTTGCCGTACGAAAAAAATCGATGTGTGTGCAACTGGCCTAACGCGTGTGTTTACGACAACGATTAGGTGCGTGCCGACAAGTAGGTACGCGTCGTACACACATTCAGGCTATCTTTTCGGGTACCAGTGTCGAGTGTGTCCGGGTCTGATATGAAATACGAAAGCTATCTACTTTTAAACGAAAAACCGAAATCGAATCGGAACGGTCGTGATTTTACCCACGTGACCGCGGAAAATGTACTCCGCCGATGTTTCCACCTCGGTAAAGTTCCGTCGGGTGTTTTTCACACCCTCGGTCACTGTGTTGTGTTACTATGTATGTACATTAATATGATTTTTCCGGTTAGAAACGTGCACAAGTGAAATTTTACCCGGGACCGAGCGCGTGGTAAAATACATCCAGTCAAACTTTACCGGCGGTGGAATATTTCTGAGGTAAATTTTCGCGGTTTTTACGAGTAGATTTGAATCGTTTCGAATTTTGTCGGCAATATGAGGTTAATAAATCCACGGAGGTTCACAGACCGCAAGCGTATCGACTTTTTTTTTCTGTTATCGATCGTAAAAATCGTCTTGGGTTCATCGGGTCTACGAGTCTACGTGTAGGTTACACAACAACAGCGCGTTCTTACAGTAGGCGCGAATGCAGAGACCGGAGCAAACGTGAACACAAACGCGTCGAACGCGGTGTCTCGACGTAGCGATACGGTGTAGGTACCGCGAAACGAATTCCACGACGATCTTTCGAACGAGAATCGCAGATGACAATATATTTTGAGAACCTATTCAACCGTCCGAGAGTGAGTCGGAATAATTTTGGAGTGCGTTTTGTTGAAAAAAAACATAATAATAATAATAATAATAACGCCGGCGGCTCGTGCGCGCGTTTTGCGACGGCTTAAAGTACCTAATGCCATTCGTGCCTTGTGACGGTCGTTTTATATTAGTGAAACGACCTCGGAAATCGCGATAATGGGTTTGAAGAGCATAACACTATATTAACGTGGTGGACACCGACAGTTCGAGCATCCGGTCGTCGACAGAGATTGCCACCGCCGCCGCCGCCGTCGACGACGAGTCGTTTAATTGGTCGTAACTGCAATCGCGTAGTTTACGAGTCCGTTCAATTGCGTTACGAGTGACGCGATTAATTACATTTGTCGCGTTATACAAACCGAGACGCAGGTTTTCGCAGCGTGCATACGAGTGGGTACCTACTTGTCGAATTGGTCAAAACTTTCAAAGACCCGACGGTGCTTAATGTTTACGGGAGTCGGAATGTACAGCATAAAAATTGTATAGGTACGAATAACTTCCATGACGCGCGTCCAGTTCCGTTTTCGATTGCATTCCCGAGAAAACGAATTAGAATAACACAGGAATAAAATAGGTGAGCCACGTATGTACGTGTCCTATTCACGAGCTGCCCCTCCCGATGTGACCGAGACTAGAACAGTTTCTCCATAGAAGGTACCTGTTAGTTAACCATGGTATAGTTGTCGTGCACGTGGCTTCACTAAATGTCGACTGTAACGTGGTACCAACAAATTTAATACACAATAAGTACCTAGGTAGATGATAATTAGATACCAAGGTACCTACTTGACGTTTGTTGCCGTGCGATGTCGTCGAGTTGCTATGAAAGAAAAACATCGAATCGTTTTCCCGTGGCTGGAGTGTGCCTATTGTTTACAATCACAATTTGTTTTACTCGAGTGGGTGACTGAAAATAGTGTGTAAACAATGATTAAATATCTTTTTGTTGTTTTTGGTAGCATTTTGTTGACTCGGGATTGGTAGTTCCAAAAGCTCGGGTCAATTATCTTGAACTCAAATCGTTCCCGAATAGATTTTTCATGCAATATCTACTCGTATCGTGTATATGCAAAAAATTTAAATAAATCCAAAACCTAAAAGATAAAAGTACATATTCGTACCTTATGGTTTATACAAGTGGTCGGCAATTGATTTCTATGACGGTCCAGATAATTCGAAAACAAATTTTCGATGGCCAGAAAAAACTTAAATATTATTAAGATAGTAATCAATGTACCTATGTATTTTCGTATTAAATCACAGTTTAAGATAATTAATGTAATCGGTATCGTAATCTCCAATTACGTCATAACGAATGGATCAAATACATATCTAAATTCCATACGGAATATTAAAATGTGCGGAAAACCGACGTCTAAAAAAAATATTTTCGGTGGTCCAGATATTCCCTCTCCGCGGGCCGCCTATTGCCGACCCATGGTTTATACAACATTATGATTTATTAAACATTATGAATAATATAGTTTGACGTCCTAGGTACCTACCTCTCTATTCACCCAAAATATGTATCTACCTAACTTATTTTAAATTATAATATACCTATGTCGTATTATTATGTTATAATGGTTTAGAACTAATTTACTTGTTCATTAGTGATGATTATTGATCCTCAATGTTTATAGATTTTTCATCGTTTTATCATGTATTATAGTTACTTCTTGCATAGGTACTAATTACCTGAATTTCTCAAAATAATCTTGGAAATATTTCTAGTGATAATGTATCTATCATCACTGATAAGAAACTATAATTTTCTAACACAGTATTATTAATAGCTCGAGCTAGCTTTTAGATCTTTCTTCATTTTATTAGGTATAATATTATAATTTTATAGTTACTTCCTACATAGGTACTAATTACCCGAATAACTCTAAATAATATTGGAAATATTTCTAGTGGTAACGTACCGATCATCACTGATAAGAAACCATAATTTTGTATCTGACACAGTACTATGACTAGCTAGAGCTAGCTTAGGTACTTTAATTTAAAATTTAAATTATAAATTATTAACTCAAATGAACAAATGGGAGCAGTAAGGTTTTGAATACAGTTCACTTAGACAACTTAAGTTCCTTTTTCAGTTAATATTGTGTTTTTAGAATAGTGAAAAAACTAGGTAGGTAAGTATAAAATTAAAACTTGAAATCCAAATACCCAATGGTATGGAAAATAATAGATAGGTACCTATAGTTCAAATAATAAAATGTTCTTGATCATTTTATTGAAAAGTTTCAGAGTTAAATGTTCAGAATCCTATGCTTAACAATCTGTTATTTTTCACAGGATGTTAAAAATCTATCGACGTTTCAAAATGGCGGCACGGACTGGAGAATTTTTCGCACTGCACCAGTGGGATTTCATTAGCAAAAACATCCAAGAGCTCAACAAAGACATCGCCTCCACTGACAGGCGTACATTCCCGGTCGATATCACCCAAGTAGTTTGGGATACCTACGTGAAAGACTACGTGTTTGGTATTCGGAACTATGTGCTCAAGGATCCACCATCAACTATACCGTTGGCTTTGAGCAAACTGCAAAGGTGTGTTAAGTTTTAAAATAAATGTACTTTTTTTTTTTTTTTATGTAATAATTAGGTTTTGTTGTGCATCCGTAATAATAGAATCAAAACACATTAAAACAAATGCAATGAATCTCTAAACTAATTTCACATTAAACTGTTTGAAAAAGCAAAAAAAAAAGAATACATTACAAAGCAAAAATAAAACATTAATTTATTTGTATTTAATAACCATATTTTAGACCATTATGATTTATCCTTTTTGTACTTAAAAATGTTTACCTCAAAGAAATAATTTACACAAAAATAAAAAAAAGTATTGACTTAAGAAAATTAAAAATTTTACCAAGTGTTAACAATTAACATATAAAGTAAATAATTAATTTAATATTTCAATATTTAAATTATTTTAAATTAATATATATTTAATTTAGATTATTTAAAATAATATTAATAATAAAAATAAAATAATCAGGTATCATATTTATTTCAAGTATTGGCCATTAAATATTGATTTTTTTTTTGCATGAAGATAATATTTGAACATGATACAATTATACAAAAAAATGTATTATAATTAATTTAGCTACAACATAAAAGCATTTATGTTGCAAAAAAAACCTGAATAATTTATATTTGTGTATAATAACAATTCAAATAAATATATGTATGCACACTAATAACAATTTTAACTCAAAAACATGAATAGCTTAGTCTGAGTAATGAACAAAATGGAATTGATTTGTTTTTCAGATTTTATTGGATGCATAGGATGGCCCAATGTGCATTTATTGGGATCATAATGCATGTTCTCAAATCAAAGTAATCGGAAGAGCACACAAATATTGTTTTTTTTCTTCAGATTTTAATTTTTGTATAATTCTAAGTACCATGTGTTTGTTAATGAATACCATAATTATTATGATTAAGTACAGGTTACACAAAATGTAATGAGTAATTAAACATTTTATTATTATCATTTTTTTTTTTTTTTAAGAATTACATATCAATATGTAATAATATTATATTTCTATGGTATGTATAGTATTTTAGTAATAAAAATTAATATTATCAATTGTTATGACATGTTGAAAAAAAATTATACACACCTATATCTATGTAATTATAATATTATGTTCCATATCTACTAATGATATAATATTATGGTTATATAATATTGAATTCAAGAGGCCAACAGTAACCAGTCTTTTTATTATATTTTTTTATTAAAAAAAAAAAGAAAAAAAACATAAATCATATAATAGTTTATGAAAATAATATATTCTCGATTTCTTAAAAACACAAGTATATCCGTAGAAATGTAAAGTAATCCGACGATATGTCAAGCACAATCATTAACAATGCTATAAGTATCTTGAAATTATACAAGTGAGCAGTATACATAATGTTACAAGATCACAGATACATGATATATAATAAAGTATACAAAAAAAGTTGTTTAGATGCTATATTGTCTTGTCATTATCATTCAATATGAAAAAATATTAATAATAAATAATAATGTTTAAATTGTTAATCATTGTGAGAAAACTTTAAAAAAAAAAAGAAAATTCACTCGAGTGTAAAAATAATAACAATAATAATAATAAAATCGACATATTTTCAAATTGTTTTTTTAAAAATAAAAATGGAACGAAATTTAATATTAATACAAATAAATATTACTTAAAAGCTAAAAAAATGTTGCTTTCATACAGAAAGTTACATCTAGTATGTGTGTATATATATATATATATATATATATATATATATATATATATATATATATATATAAATAATTACTTATTGTATGATAGCAACACAGTTACAACTAAAATGTTTCATTATTCATGTAAGTCTTATCAGTTTTTTGGAGCTAGTCATCGCTGCGCAACTCATGTTTGACCAATCTAGCAAGCAACTGAAATAAAAACAAAAAATTCTTTACTTAAAATACTGTGCACATGAAATATCATTTATATTAACTAATTCAATAGTTTTAATTAAGACCCTATTAGCTTTTAAGTTAAATAGCCAATAATAACAAAATAGAAATTAAGAAAAGTTTGTTATGTTCTTACAGTAGTCAAGCCATAGTACAATTTTTTAATGAATGAAAGTATTGAAGGAGATTTTTCCTGAATTAACAGTCTACTAATTACTTTACACTAAACAATTTTGGCATTCGTCAATTTATAAAATGTACTTTCAAATAAAGATTAACATAGATTACCAGAACAATAATTTCATTAAAGTATTGTAACAATTTTTAATCATTCTCGTTATAATAATAGGTAATAAATAAGAATTTTTCTTTTGCATTCTACCAATCTGAGGTGAACTGAATTAAAAACAGGCATTACACTATTATGGACTGAATCTCAAAACAAAATCTTACCAATATCGCAAGTATGTTGGAACCCATGAGCATAAAAAATACACTCGCCCAACCAAACTTGTCAGAAATAAAACCAGCTAGAAGAGGTCCAACTGCAGCTCCTAATTTTGAATGAAAATAAAGCGATAATCAACAATTTATTCACAGTAAATATCACAATGAAGAAAATTGTATCAATTGTTAAAAATATTTGTAATTTTTACCGATTGATCCTGTTCCATCAATAATTGATGTAACAGTAGACAATGCTTTGGAATTCCCTTTTAAAGAGCTGTGTGTACCCAATTCTGCGGATACAGCAGTAGTAATCAATGCATAAGGTCCATTGACTAAGCCACCAACTATCAGCAGTAAGCCAATATTCACCAACACATTGGACGAACCAGCCAAACTGTAGACATACAGCTGAAACCAAACAGTTGTATTAACCAAGAAGGTGATGAAACAAAACGGTTTTACTTACGGATGGAATGGCTAAAAGTAACATTGTTGCGCATGTACAAGCACTCTTTCCAAAAAAATCACTGAAAAATCCAGCAGCAATGCCACCAAAAATACCACCGACATCAAATAAGGTCGACAAATCTGCACTTTGTTCTGCAGTGAGGATGGCTTTAAAAAATATATAAAAACAATATAATAATTTAATCAATAACAATGTTATAAAGAAGTAAATAACTCACAAGAGGAAGACTTAATATAGTTTGGTAACCAATACAGGAAAGTATAACTGACTAGTTTTGCAAAAAATAAACACATGGAGAATTCAGCTACTCCCTAAAATGTTGAAAATAGATTTATAGTCAAAATTGTGTTCATAGAAAAAAAAAACAGGTACATACAGGAATTCGTAAGGCGCCAATAAAACCGACTGCTTTTTTTGGGGAACCATCCAAACTTGAAAGAATTGGACTACCTTCAGTTTTTTCTTTTACTTCATCCTAAAGATTTAAACAACAACAAATTAAATTTTCAATAACATTAACCTAAATAAATCCATCACCTGTTAAAAACTAGGAATACATTTATTTAATAATAACACTTACACTGTTACTTAAAATATTTTCAAATATTTAAACCTATCAATATTAAGGATGATAACAATACTAATAATAATGATAAATAAACATAATTAAAACACAAGTTGATTTACAATATTAGTTTGAAATAATTGATGTACAATAAGTAATTTTTTAGTATATATTAATACACATCATATTCATAGATGTGATAACTATGACGAATAAAATATACTTAGTTTTTTTGGAAATAAAATTATTTTATAAAAACTTAACCGTATTTAAATTCAACATTAAATCTTTTAAAAATACAGATAGTAAGAAGATGAAGAATCCACAACTTGTTAATTTTATAAAACATGAATTATTTCATTTTTGAAGAGTTATAATGAAATGCTTTAGGTACAAGTAAATTTGGAGATCTAAATACTTAATAAAACAAATTGAAAACATATAAAATCAGTTTTACACAATAGTGAAAATTAGATACATACATGAAACAACAGTAATATGAAAATATTACAATTGTTTATTACATAAAAAAAAAAAATAGAGGAAAATTTATAAAAATATTTAAAGTAATTCAATAATTCAAATACCCAAAAAAAACGTGATTTTTTACATTGGTAAAGCAAAAACAGGCCACTGCCGTGAAAAAAAAACACAAATGTCATTAGTTATTAAAATGAAACAAATAGTAAAAACAAAAAAGTTTTAAAATACATAAACTACTTAACTATATAATAAGAAGAAAAAGTATTTGAATAGATCTAGCAATACTCTGTCTGTTTGTCATACCATTTATTCGATTACGCCATACTACAACATTGCTCATAATTATTTATTATCATAAAAGCTTTATTAATTATTGTTAAAATGTTATTATAGTACCAACGAATATATGGGGAAATTACATACAAATTTATCCAATCCCTCCATAACAATATAGTAGTGCATTTGAGTGCAAATATTTAATGAAAATCATTATTTATAATGAATTTGCAGGGTACAACAACTTACGATTAATTACAGGCATCATTGGTATTCTGAAAGCAATGGAAGTCTAGAAATGTGTGACAGGCACAATATTTACATTATCAGACATCACTGGGCAAAATGCAAACTGTATTTAAACATCAGTAAATTAAATGATTTGTTTACTCGAATAATACTTCAATACATAACCTAAAGAAGCAACAATACTTTATTTTTATAAAGATAAGCCTAAAAACATTGGTTTTTAAACTAAATAATTGATGTGGTAATCACTCAATTATAAAATTAAATAAATAATATACAATAATTCAATATTGACTAAAATGACAAAATATAACCAAAAATTAACTATAAAATATTAAGAACGTTTTCTCAAAAATACTGCAAGATGTATCTAATTTAATTTGAGACATTTTTTTGATAATAATTTTTACTCAAAATTTAGAAGATAACCTGCGTATAAAAATACATAAAGCTAAATATGAAGCACATTCAATTATATAATTGATATTGCATCTAACAACTTTGCGAAAACGTACTATAATAATACTAAAAATAATGATCTAAAACGATAGATATCTAAGTTTAAAAAACGATACAAATTCGAACAAAATGTTAAAATTAAATAAAATTTTATTAAAGCAACGAAAAAACTTTACCTTGTTAGAAGGTAACAATGACAACTCCTTAGATGGTATATCTTCAAGAGGTACAGAGACCTCTTGTGGGGAAGAGCTGGGTTTTTTCTAATGAAAACAAGCACAACAAAAGCATCAGAAATGTAGTAAATAAATATATATTAATACAGTTATTTATGTTACTCAGTACATGCTGTTTAAACAATATAGAGTAAAAAGCTATAACAAGTAATGGCCAATATGTATTGTAGTATATCTAGGCTTACAAATAATACACTACAAATACAGCAAACTAAAAGCTTAAAACAAATAAAAGTTAACTTTGTGATTCTGAGTGAAAAAAATACAAACAAGTAAACAAAAAATAAAAAAATACCAGATAATTTAAAAATATGAAACAAAAAAAAATTGAAAATCTAAGAGTTATTGATGTAATAGATACAGCAAATAATTATTGACCATAGAGTTATTCTAATACATGTTTTTTCATTCATTTAAAATATCAAAATATTTAAGTTAGATTTTATTTAATATAAATGTATTAACAACAGAAACGACAAATGATAAATAAAACACCAAAATACGCTTCAAATGTTTTTCAACATAATGAAAATGTTTAAATGATTAAATCAATAGCAAATTTGAACTCAAGTCCAAGTGAATGATTTGCATTTAGAAACATGACATACAATATAATAAGCAAACATAGTTTATCATAAACAATGTATTCCAAAAACGAATCCCCATCACTTAACCATTCAACACATATTATACCCAAATAATTATCATCAACATATGTTAAAATAAAAAGAGTCTTACATAATTTACTCAATTAATAAAATTGACGACAAAATATATTGGATAAAAAATATTTGATATTGAACTAATGAAATAATTTAGAAAAATGAAAAGTGAAAATAATAAAAATTGAGTAATTTAAATCATAAACAATCTTTTAAGGATTTTAAATTACTTATAGATATAAACATTTTACCAAATATGTTCTTACAATTCAACAAAAAACTTAAATTTTTTTCATAATTTTTGGTATTTTCATAAATATTAACATCATATTTTACATACATTCTTATACTTCAAAATTATAAATTTACAAAAAATAACTTTATCTAACATCGTTATTTCATATAGTATCAATTATATGTTTTATAAATTGAAATTAACTATCACATAGAACATATTGATATTTTGAGTTTAAATGAAGTTATTATTATTTTATTAATGATGTAAGATTATGCAACTACAGTTAAAATATTTATTTCACTAGTTATTTTCAGTGAGCACTGAGCGGTGATGTTATTAATAAAGGAAGTATGAAATAAGAAATGAGTTTGAAATGTAAGAACATGCAAAACTGAAACTTAAAAAAAGATGAATAATTTATAATACAACATAAAAACCTAATCAACTTATCTTTAGTAAATTGCACATGTTATTAAGCAAAATTAGGTAGAACGCCCAAAATAGCAGTTATACAAAACATTATAAACCAATAAGTTTTAAGTATTTATTTGACATATAGAAAAATTAGAGAAAAATTATAAGTACTACTTTATACAATGACTTATAATTTATATTTTTACAATTAATTTACTTCAATAATATGACAAAAGCATGAATTGGTAAAGCATAGAACTTAACAAAAAGCTTAAAGCATACAACAAAAACATTAGTCACAATACCTTGCTTTTTCTTGGAAAATGTGTTGATATGAATCGACGACACGAACAAATTGGCGACAAACATTCAGAAAGTAATTACCAGCTAATTAGTTAAATTAAAATTAAAAAAGCCTAAGCTATAATATATAAGAAATAAATCATTAGCAATAATAATAGTAATTATCTTAAATTGTTTAATAATAATTTGATAAAACAAATATATATCTTTAACATTATAAATAACATCAATAATTTTATCAATATGAAATAAGAATTATTGGAATAATAAGTATAGTTGATGATAAGAACAAGATAAATGTAAATTCAATAAATATTATGTGTCAAAGTCTCTGACTTAGAAAAAAACTAAGTCACTAAATAAATTGAAAAAAATTTAACATTTTCGAAAATCCAATCATTATTATTATAATAATAACAATAATTAAATTAAAAATTAGTTCAACTACTAATAGGCATTTACTTTCAATGATTTGTTTCAGGTAATGAGACATTAAAAAAAATAAGTAAAATTAAATTTGATTTATGATTTAAATAATAATAAATACCATATAATTATAAGGTAAAATGAACTATAATCAATGATATAGCCAAATGGAGGGAAGTTCATATCTCAATATTAAGACACACTTATGTGCAGTTGTATAGGACATATTCAGGTCACTTCTGGTTTACATAGGTGGAATTAGAATGAGATTTGCGTTTTTACTTTTTTTTTATTCATTAGTCATAATGACCTTGTTTGTTATATATAAATAAAGTTTTATTGAAAAAATATATTTCAACTACTTATTTAATGTTATATAGTATCATACATATATAGATCATACATAAAATATTTAAGTTACTTATAGTGTAAATAAATAAAAAAGTTTATAAAAGATAACTTTAGTATCCCACCCTTCACTTAAAAATTCTGGCTATCACTGTTTATAATACCGATTACAGATTAAAATGTAAATTATAATTCAATATTTTAAAGAAATATTCATTCCTTTTTAATTAAAAAATTTAAGTATGTGCTGTATAGTTATAAAAAAAAAATAGTATATTTTATATAAATTATAATTCTAATCATCTTCCAAATATTTATTTACTATTTCTTGAGATACTTTAGATTTGACATTAATATTATGTAACTTTTTTTTTTTTGTGTGTGTAAAATAAAAATAAAATTTCTATCAAAACTTAAAAATATAGAAAATAAAACATTCTTATCAGATATAGTTAATAATACAAATTATGTAAATCTATTTTATTAACCGATCTTATTATATTAATTCTTAAAAATAACAATCGGAGTATAGCATTAGAATATGACGTCTAATACATTTTTATATACAATTACATTTATATCGAATCAAATTTTGATTTTACATAGATATGTTTTACTTTTAATTTTAAATTATAATTAAATTATCTTTTTTGCTTTATTTATACAAAAATTAGAAAATGTTAATAACCATTAATTAGATAAACATAATACAAATAAGGGTTAAGAGTAAGTTTTATTTAAGCAATGTTATGACATTTTTTATCAGAGCATTAAACTCTGAATAAAAGGTTTATAAATTAATGCATCATGCATTAAAATGACATAAGAAAAAACGATAAAACACAGGAATAAACCCATTTATATTCATAACACAAACCCAAAATTAAGCAAGACACTAACATACCTCTTCTGAACTGCCCTTCAAAATTTCATTTTCTTCTGGTATGATATAATCAGAGTTTGGAGATTGTCTTCTTATTCCATTTCTCTCTAAGGCCTAACCATGTTGTGGTGATAAGACAAAAACAAAGCCCAAATAAAGCATTAAGAAATGACAGTTTTAAAGATACAAAAAAAAAAATGTTTAATAATGTTAATTATTTTTTATGTACTGTAATTATTATAGAATGTAACAGTATATCCCAAACTTTTTTCAATTGTTGCACATGATGTAAAGATGTAAGTAAAAATAAGTGATAGCACACTTTTTATAAATATTGTCTACTAGCTGATAACAATACTTAAACTCTGTTAAATATACATTCAATTTTTTGCAGCATATCTCAATCATTAAAAATGACATACCCATAGGGAAATACTGGTACATATGGTATTTTTTATTATAAAACACAAATACCAAAAGTCTACAAAAATTACATTACATAATGAAATGAGCAGTTTGGAAATTAATGGCAGGTGCATTTGCTGTGACTATGAACTGATTGTATCATGTGTTCACAAAATTAAACAACATAACCAACATGACACATTTTTTAAATTAAATTTCTTTTTAAAATTGTCCCTATATTCAAGATCAATATGTCAGCAATAATTGCTATAAATATTATAATTTATCACAAAAGTGAAATATAATATTATTTCCATATAGGTACAAAAATATTAAGTTTTTATTCTTTAGTAAGAATCTAGAATTATGAATGCTACTTGGAATACAAATGTAAACTTAACCATTTGATTACTGAGATATTTTTAATTAAAAGTCTACATTTTATTCAAGTCAACTGGAGAATTTATTATGACAATTTCATTCTAATTAATTAGAAATGCTTAAAAAACAATTTTTACAAGAGTTACTCAATGTTCACAATTGATTGTTAATTTACACGATACTTTTTTTACTGACACTCTAAAAATATTTTCATAATTGTCTTTTAGTTAGTTAAACATCTAAATGAAGGCTTGAAGTGGTCTTTGACTTCATTCAACTCAGACATAAGCACAACAAAAATACTTAAGCCTTAGCGAAAAAAAATCTTATGGACCAGATCACATTATAAAATACCATTTTGTATTATTGGCTTTACACTACTTGCATCTTAATGTTAATTTTAGAATAAAGCGACTGGTGACATTGATTAGTGTTCTTTAAATTAGTATGTGATTAAGTATGATTAAATAACATACTAATGGTTATATTTTTGAAAAATATTCAATAAAAACAATTTTTAAAGATTATTTGAAACAAACATATATTAATTAAATATAGTAATATTCATTAAGTATTAAATAAACCAATACTTAATACTTTTAAACATACAAAGAAAAATTAATTTATTATTAAACACCACATTTTAAATTTGTTAAAAATCATTGTTTTCAAATAATGCTCAATTTAAGATGATATTAATTCATTTTACTGAATTGTTCAAAGTTCTGATTAATATTATATGAATTCAAAATTGTTATTTTCAGTAAAATTACCAGAACAGATAATTATACAGTTTAATTTGTTTATATTTTTTAGAATAGAAGTAGTTAGCACAGTTCTGAAGTTGTTAATTTGTAGACGCAAAGACATGGGACACAAGTAGTGCTCGCCTGCATTACTTTAATCAGAAATGTTATTTAATACATTTAAAAACATTTATCAACACATTTTACAAATTTAGTTTTAAACTTATAATATAATAACACTATTATTAAATAAATTAATTTATTTGTTTAATATATTACAGTACTTCCAGAGCACTTAAGACCCAAAATAAACGAACTTTATCATATTGTGCCATATAATTATAAAAGGTAACAAACACATAATTTCTGTAAGATTAAATTATAAAACAAATATTTTATAAGTAAATAAACTTCAAAATATTGAACAAAAAACTCACCTTGCGACCATTTTGAACATTTTCATTCAAATGTGAAGAACCATTTATATCAGAAGGATGGTCAACTAGGAACAAAAAATTCAGAATCCCTGAAGCGATGATGAAAATTCCAGGAACAATAAATGATAATCCCCAATTGTATTCAACAAAACATCCAGCAAGTAAAGTACCAATGATATTCCCGATTGAAGTATGGGAGTTCCAAATACCAAATATAAATCCTAAAATGCATTTTACATATATAATAAATAAATATAAATTTATAATTATCAATGATTTGTTTTACCTCGGTTCCCTTTACCAAACCAATTACCCATAGCAGTCACAACACCCGGCCATCCAGTAGTTTGACAGATACCACCAAATATCTATAATTAGAAAAACATATAGTTTGTAACAATAAGTTTGAGCATAAAATATAAACCAGTTGTTAAAATCTAAGCAATAATAGTATTCATGTCAAACAGCAAAATAATTGTGAGTACCTGAACAGCAATAAAATACCACATGGAATGTATATCATAAAAACGAGCCAAACCAAACATTATGCAGGCTAAACCGGATAAAAGCATTCCAATAGTTAGGAATCTTCGTACATTGACATGTTCTGCGATTAAACCACTAAAGAAAATCAATAATATAATTTATCATCAAAATACATTTCATTGTTTTAGGAATAGATCTTATATTAGTATAAAGTCTATGGTTTTAGGACTAATATCTGTTTTAATTTATTGGGAAATTAAATATGATATTAAAAAAAGAACAAACAATACATTATACTTGTTAAAAATCTTACAATTTTTACAGTCATTTCGACTAAGATATTGTAAAATATATAAATAATTAATCAATACTAGAGAAGAAATTACCAACCAAGGGGTCCACATGAAAATTCTTTTGTACTTTTATTTTATGCATATATGCTGGAAATTTTAATGTAATAATAAACCTTAAAAGATTTCACTATGTTTACTAAGCATTTAAAACTCTGAAATATTAAAAAAAATTTATTTCATGTTAAGAATGTGTAAGTTTTCTAAACTTTGATTTCTAATTACAAGTGTATTGGTTTTAAAAATGCACATATGGGGTTCATAACATTCCAAAGGTTGGTAATTGCTTAACTATAGTGAAACAGTAAGTAGATTAAAATTATGTAATCAAAATGTTTTGTTTACCTAAAAAACATTGAAATGGCGTAGGCGAACAGGAATGCAGAATCCAATGTTCCAAATAAAACATTATGATTTTCTTGAGCTGCAAAATTATTTGATAATTATTATCTAGTAATTTTATTTGATATTAATAAAACTCAGTAAATACATAATTTGTGTATCATTATTATATACTTGTTTTAAGAATTAAAGTATTAGTACTTCTTATGAAAAAAATTTAAAAAAATGGATTACATTAATTTAATAAAAATGCATTTAAATAAGATTTATTTAAGTAATATTAAATTTATTTACCTAAGTAATAAATTGAAAGCAATATTTTGAAATATTTTAATGAATAATACAATTCTAATTTAGTTTTGATAGATACTTACTAAATGGTTCCCAGTTACACCAATCAGTATTGTTAATAGCAGTTGTGGCATTAATTTCAGAACAATTTCTGTACAATGCATTTTTGACTACACTAATAGGTTTTCGAGATGCATGATATGCTGAATAAGTTATGAACGTCAAAATGAGAACACTATATTTATACCTAAAACAAAATAATGACACAGTTAAGCAGTTAATTCATAAATAATTATTTGTAATTTATAGATAAATTGTAGATCATGTATAGTTGTAAAAACAAAAAAATAATAAATAATTCAATTTAAATAAAATATTTATTGAATTGAAATACTTATTAAATATTAGATATACCTTAATAGCTACATCAAAACTTAAATTATTATTATTGATTAATACTATACAAATTGGTAAGATAAAAGTAATGGATACATTACGTTTTAAATAAACGATTCATCATTTTTTTAGTGAAACAATTCTAAGCAATGCTTTAGTATTACATGTACTGTCAACATATTTTACTATTGCAGTAGAATTATAGATAATTTTTTTTTTAATCAAATTTATAACATTTTAAAAACTTAATTCAGTAAAAAAATTCTTTTACCGAAAGATTTGATTACACATTTTTCTTATTTTTAGTGGGACTTGGTTAGGACTATGTTAGCACTAATTTGACTAAACCGGCAAAAAAATTCAAAAATCAAATTTTATTTAAAACAGTATAATATTTATTATTGATTTATTATAATACATATTGATAATTTAGTATAACATTTTTTCATTATTATTTTTCACATAATCAAATTTACAAGAAAAATTATTTAAAAAAAATAATATATCTATTTTCAGCACTGAAATGTATATGTAAGCTAGAGAGTGAATGGATAACAAATTACTGCCGTGTGGTAAACTAGTTAAATAAACCAATCAGTAATGAAGACATTTATTTACAATAGTAAATGTACATCAATGATGGAATAATCATAATTTTAAAATTTTATATTTAAAATCAAAACTTCCAGTTATTCATGAAAATTTTTGAGTTGGAGACAACATTTTTAGGTCGTTCAAATAGAAAATTCTAAGGACCAGTGAACAAATTTGAGATATTGACCATTTAGAATTTACAAATTTTGAGTAAGTCATATTCTGCTGTATTTCCTTAGTTTCATAAATATTGTATTGGTCAATTATCTATTATTAGTATTGCAAATATAAATACAAATTTAAAGTTGGAATTTGATGTAAAATAGTAGATCACATTAATCAATTCTTACTAAACATTTTTTTTTGAATTTTGAGGTTGTTTTAGAATTGTGATTACTAGTATAAGAATAAGATTAAAGAACATTTACAAATCTAATCTGGATCTTTGAATCAAAAAATTAAAATTGTATTGGATACAAAAAAATATTACTAAGTACTAAATTAAACTCGAAAGTGATAAAATATTTAAAAAATTTTAGTCATGTCTGTATGAAATCGCTGTATTACTTTTTGAGCTGTGTTTAACTAATATTGATTTAATGAGTATTTTTCGGTAAGGTTATTAAATATTTTACAGCTTTCGTTAAATTATTTGGAAGGTCTTTTTTAAAAATTGAAAAAACTTTAGAGAATGGAGAAAAATTACTAGTTTAAAGTATCAACTAGATACAATTTCTGATTTATGAGGAGACTGGGCATAATTGGACAAAAACATAATAATACAAATATTAAAATACAAGATGTTACATGCATAATTTAAAAAATAGATTCCCACTTACAAATAATATTTAAAACCAAATTAATAATCTTGACTACGATGAATGACAATGTTATTTTTAAAAATTATTGTATATAATTATCTTATATTTCAGTAGATAAAAAATGTTATCCAACAAAGAGCTGACACATACAAAAGTACCGATATATGTCTAAATATGAGAAAAAACGCAATTAACTTGAAATATGCAAAAACAAACCTCCCTATGTATGATAAAATCCGTAAAATCAAATAAAATATAATTTAAATGAAAATCACGCGAAACAAAGAAATCACCAGCATAAATAAATTAATCAGAGTTTTACTAAAAATTTGTAGGTACTAGCACATAAATCCAAGGCCCAGTTAAGTAATATACAAAGAATAATTACTATTTACTACGATATTGAATCAAAGAAGAAAATGGTACAATAATTTCTAAGAATTTAACCTTTTTTAGTTATTATAAAATATAACAATGAAAAAAACCAAACAATATTCAAATAATTTTAATTTGTACCTAGTAGATGAGATTATAACTTCAGGAGTCATAAAATATCATATTGATTTAAGGTACCTACAAGAGTGGTGGAATTATGTGATAAAATTACAAATTTTGCGATTAAGATAGCAATGATTTATATACAAAAATCATGGTGAACTAATTAATTATTTAACTCAAATAAAAATTGTATAAATATAATAATTCAAACAAAAAATAATCATTATAATTTTCTTCAAAAATGTATGACTTATTTTATTTTATAACGGTTTTTGTTTTGTTAGTTTCATATTGTATTTGTTATTTAGTTTTAATAATTAAAAAATAAACGAGACACCTGCAGTAAATTTAAAGCATTTTAAAATGTAAAATTCATAGCCTTGGTCATTATCTTATCTTATTTGAATACAAGTACAATAATATATTGGTAATACCTAATCCTTTAATCAGATATACCTTATTCAAAAACTTCAATATTAATCACCTACCTATCTGGGAATAAATTTAATACATTCAACTATATTTGTTTAAAATTTATCACATATATTACAGACTAACCTAAAAAAAAATATTTCTTAAGTTAAAAATTATTTTCATCTCTATTAAGAAATACTGTGTAATAATGATATCTGTAAAGGTCATAATCTTTAACCTAGTTCAAACTTATGACCCTGATTTATAATATTAAAAAAATAAAATAAATATTTCAAATAACGATTAGGTATACATTTTTTTTTTTTTAATACAAAAAAGGAATTTTAGTAAGTATGGAATTATAAACAATAAACCTATGAGATCATGTATTTTATTTTAAAATTTAAGCTAGGTATGTAATTAATAATACAAAAGTATAGTTAAATGTTTTTCTTTTTACCTACCTTATCCAGATTATTAATAAAATAAAGTTATAATAGATGTTGGCAACCAGTGACAGTTCATAAAAAATTATAATTATCAGGTATTACATATATTCAACTATTATAATTTATATAATAGGTAGGTGCTTGGTCTATAATTATTGTCAACCATTTTATAGCCATAATTTGAAAATAAATATTGAGATAGTACTAATATTGATTCATTAAATTTTTGACATTATTTCTTTATAATTAAATAAATACATTGATAAGGTTAATATTAAATACTGTAGGGTTAATAGGCATCATAAATTGTCAACAAAGCTATCATTAAAAGGTCCAAATCTAATATCAATTGATAATATATATAAAAAGTAGTTTCTATATAGATAAATAATAAACATACCAAATTAACTTATTAAATAATTTACTATAATTTGGTTAAAAATTTTTCAAACAGGTGTTTACATAAATAAATAAAGACTACCTATAAAAATAAATGATATAAATCAATAAAACATTAAAGATGTCAATTAAATGCCACAATTGTCACAATAAAATATATACTTAATTAACTTCATCTGTTTCCACAGTAATTTTAATTAATTTTCATTATCCTAATTAAATCTTTAAATTATGAATAAATAAACATAATGTTTACCTAATGATATTGTATTTTATAATCTAAAGAATTTGCACACTAGGTATCTATACAAAGAATAACTAAAAAACGATTTATTTTAATAAAAACCTCGATAAAAACAATCCTGTAATTGGCATGAAGTAAATATTTAATATTTGATGTTATAAGTAACTCCCAAGTTGTCTCTTAAATGATAAAATTAAGGTAGAATTAAATTAATACCTACAGCAATAATTTTACTTAAAATCTTAGGTTAATGTATTAATTATACTTAATTTTGTTCAAATATAATTTAGTACATAAATATAGATACTTACATTAAATGATATGTAATAACACCTTAAATTATTTTAATTCAAAGATCATAGATAATATACAGGTACTTACAATTTGTTACGGTCGACAGTCCGACTGATGTTGGGACAGCTGTCCGACAACTTTTGAAGGATCTGTATGCCAATAGGGATGGTGTGAGTCGGTGACGACATGTTGACAGAAATCGATAGACAAATGTTTCGTACTAGTAAATGACTTGAGGAGAACCAAGGATTCGTGAGTTCTTACTTCGAAAAACAACCGTTTGCGGCACGACTATGAACGGTAAACATTTCTGTAGGAACTGAATTGAGCAGAAGACACAGACGTCGACGGCGGTTGCATGTTGAGATGTGTTAATTTACGACGGTTATGGATAACAGGTATGTGAAATGTACCTAAGTGTTACGTAGGTACTCGACGATAATCCCGCGAGCGTGCGAATCGTACACCACACTCGACTTGGAAGCGAATTAACGACTAAAACGGTTCGTGCGGGAGGAGGGAGAAAATTGAAATTGTAACGGAAGAAGGGAAGAAAAGACTAAAACCTAAGAAAAAATGATGTGA
Organism: Therioaphis trifolii; assembly: GCA_027580255.1. NCBI lineage: Eukaryota > Metazoa > Arthropoda > Insecta > Hemiptera > Aphididae > Therioaphis > Therioaphis trifolii. The sequence goes on along the minus strand of CM050405.1, from coordinate 55,932,795 downwards.
AAAAAAACGAATTAAAAAAAAAAAAAAAAAAAAAAATGGAAGCGAACCGCTCGACGGTTGATAACGTTATTAATTCTTCGCCGCCGTAGTGTGAGAACCACGAGTTATCAGTGTTGTTGTTTGTTGCGCGGCGTCGGTGTCGGCGTCGGTGGTAGAAGCAACAGCGATATTGTACCGGCGACGGCGACGCAGCCCGTAATAGCTGAAGTAGGAATGTTGGTCTTGACGGCGGCGGTGGTGGAGGTGGTGGTGGTACCGATAACAGCCGCGGCGGAGGTAGTGGCGGCGGCAGCCGGTCGTGCGGCGTGTAGTGTCGGCGGCCGGTGACTGCGCGGCGTACGGCGAACCGGTAAAAAAGAAAGAAAAAAAAAATTAAAAAATTATAATAACGTGATAAAAACCGTGGGATTGAATTCGGCGCGCCGGCAGATGATAACGATACGGAACGATAATAATAATATTTATATAGACGATATCGTGTCAAAAACGATCGACGAGTCGAATATTAATAACGATAATAAGTAATAAAATGATTATTACAATATGCCCGCAACCCATCCACTTACTGCCGCGACCGAGTGGACCGTGACGTTATTGTTACCTATTATTAATTATAACTATTATTATCGATATTATTATCGATATAATTAAAACGGGCGCTATTACGACACGCGTCCGCGCGAGGACACACGAGGTACAACGTACAAGAATAGTAAATAACATATTACGTGTAGTAATGTGCGGCGCAGAGCGTAGCCGTTTATTTTCCCGGCGTATTCGCACCACCGGGCCGCGGTGTCGTCGCGTGTAAGTCGATCCGCGTACACGGTATTGAAATAGATGGATAATATTATGGATATTAAACGTAAATATGTATTGTGTCTGTATTGAGGAAAAAAACCAAGTTTTTTTTTTTACATCACATATTATCGTTCACGTACCGTTTGGACCGTCGCCAATTGAGATTAGTGAATGTAATATTTTTTAAGCGTACGTCGCGCGGCATAGAGGTACACGTGCGCGCGCGTGCATGAATCAAAACGTAAAGTCGGCGATAATATTAAAACGCGACGACACGGTGTCGGCGGACGATTTACACGATACAGACAAGAATATAGTCGTAATATATACATAATATACCTAGCCGAGCGTGCGGGAAAAGGCTGCCGGAGAGACCTTTGCGGTCGTCGTGTCCGTTTGTTGTTGACGTAAAAAGCGCCTCCGACGACGAGCAGCGAACGACGACGACAGTGCACTGGCTCACTGTTGTGTGCGGCTGCTGCTGACGCTGCTGCCGCTGCTGCTGCTGCTGCTGCTGCTGCTGCTGCTGCCGAGTGCTGCTGCTGCCGAGTGCTGTGTTGCGACTGCGGCGAAAACGGTCGGATCGACGGCGGCACCGCGGTGAACCGGCGCCAATTGGAAAATGATTCGGAGCGCTTGACGCTTCTTTTTAATTTCTTATTATTAATACTGTTTTTTTTTTGCCCCTCTTTAACGCCTAGCCGCTTTGCGCCGCCCGTCCGCCCCACACGGAATCACTCGAGCGCGCCGACGCGACGCGTCCGATCGTACCCGAGACCTGAACGAAACGCGTAAAAAAAAAAAAAACCGTTCTCGGTGCCGACTGTACTTTATTAGGTGAATTAGATAATAATATCAGCTGTTGTATAGTTATGCAAGCGAAGAGCGGATTATTAGGTTTTTAAAAGTTTAAAATACGATTCTAATACGACGCACTGAAAAAACCATAAAGCATTTTCTTAACATTTCTGAAACTAGTGAATTATGCTTTTTTCGCTTCAAATAGTTAAAAACCCGTAAACAAATTACAAATTATAATCGCGTGTATATAATAATGGTAAATTATGTTTACATTAAACATTATCAATTTATAATAATTACATTTACCATCCATTAATTGCATCCATTATAAAGTCATATGGTTTAACGTGAAAATAATTATTATTCACTTTTTATTTAAACTAAGTTATATTTGAAATAATTAATATGAATTTCAATAAAATATGATTATTTTTTTATTAATAGTAAAATATTATATATTTTTAAGTATGGAATATTGGTTGAGTAATCTCAAAAAAACCATGAATTCTGTGATAGATAAACCGTATAAATTTCTCATCCCTGTAGAGCTGCATAAAGCCAATAAATACATGTAAAATCTACAAATGCGCTTTATGTTTACGAGTCCCATACACACTTGAACGTCACGTGCACAGCCCTTAGTCGTATTTATTCGTACACACTCGTCCCATTCTATATTTTGTATTATAATATCTTTGATATATTCACGTTCGCATGTCTACGCGCAAAAACTTTTTTTTTTAAATAACTTTGTTTTGAAAAATTACAATCCATACATTTGACAGTATATTAAGTAATTTGCATTAATGAAATTTGAGAGTAGCGTTGAGATGGCGTGAAAAGCAGACCCACAGTTGAGATACCAGGTGGCTTTGAGTTAAATTGATCAGGTCATGTCACCAGTTTGAGTTCGTTAGAGCCACCTAGGCAGGTTTTTGAAAGATTTTTTTTCTATATATACTATATAAAAAAATTTGGGTACTTGATAATTTAAAAATTAAATTTTCAAATAATACTAGGTATAAACTTGTCTTACAAAATAAACCCGCAATATTATGACGTGAAGTGGTTCTTCGAACTGTACTTATGTGTAATTTATAGTTTTAGGACGTTGGCTATTAGATAACAAACAGTGAATACCCAGAAATTAAGGGTAAAATAGGATAGGTATTTGAAACAGCCGCATTGAATGTCATTTCAACAAAACGTAACAAAGAGTTGTAAACGTGGTTTTAAAAAACGTACGTACTTCGCCCCATTGGATATTCTTCGCTGCTCGGACGTATTGATGGGGACGGGTGTATTGAATTTTAAAGAAATGATAGATCATTTCTTTAGTTAAAAGATTCTGAGCAAAGATTCAGAATTAAAATATACCATTTGGATTTTCTCAAATTAATTATTAAAGTTGAAAATTGACGTAAAAACAGTTTATTATGTAATAATCGTAAAATAATTCACTGAAATGCTTATAAAAACGGTTAAACAAAATCCTTTGTCACGGTTTTTGAAAGTATCGTTTTAGTATGAAACGTAAAGTATCGAGTAAGGTCATATAAAATTTTCAAAAGTTTTAATCAAATTTTAAAAATATACCGTTCATATACTTCATCAATTTTCGATTAATTTTCAAAAAAAATTTTTTTTTTTTAATTATCTAAAGAGTTTGTGTTCATCACAAAAAAAAAAAAAAAATTTTTTGCATACAAAATATTCAAAATATCTTATTCTATTTGTGTTCAAAGTTTCATTATGTTTGGATCGACCAATTTCTTTAAATAAATTGTTAAAGTTGAAAATTGACGTAAAAATCGTATCATAATTTACTTAAACGCTAGTAAAATAATCTGGAATCACGATTTTTGAAATTTTTTCAGAATCATTAGAGAAGTGTATGAGTAAAATTATATTACATTTTCAAAAGAATTTGTCAAATAATTAAAACCTTAATAAATATAAACTTTTAAAAACAAGGTATTTTCAAAGTTCTATTTTTAGCCCAAAAGTTGTCAAATGTTTTTGAAACTTTTTTCATAAAATGCAGTTATCCGTTATTTGTGTATGGTGAAAGTTTCAAGTTTCTAGCAACATTTATTGCCGTTATTAAGTGACTAGTGTAATATTAATATATTATTATTACGAAAAGATGAAAGAACTCAAATTAACTTGCAAAGTTTTTCAACAATGAATCTGAAAGTGCTAGTACTTGCAATATTCGAATAAACTCATTTCAGATTATATCGTTTTAAGAATTAAGAGAATCATGATAAATTATAATCTATAGGTATAAATGATTTAAAATTATAAGCAGTATTTATAAAATTATTATAACAACTTCTTTTCTCTTGTAAATATGAGTCTCTAGATTGTAAACACATTTTTAAATCTAAGTAAATAATTTTTGTCTTTAAAAAATGAGACGAAAATTCATTTTTAAATTTTGATAATCCAATAAAAATTTAAAATGAGACTTATTCATTATTTAAAAAATAACAATTTTGTAGATAATTTATTTTAATATAAAATATGTTGATAAAAAAAAAAAAAATTATATACATTATAATATGTGTTTATACAACTTTTTTAGATTCGGAGTGAAACAAATAATCTATTGGTTTTAGAATGTGTTTTTTTCTGATGTATGTAATCAGTTTTTTGTATAATAATAAATAATAATGATCCAAAAGTTAATTTAACTGTCGATTGTTCAGATAAAATGTATCAAAAAATGATTAAAGATTAAAGCATTACCTCATTATAAATTGTAAAATAATAAAATAAATAGATGCACTTTATTTTACATTTTAATCATACAGCTTTTTATGCATACGAAACTCAATTGATTTTACAACACATATACTATGATGTTTTTCAGTGAACAATTTTTGAAGAAAGACATTAATTTAGAAAACAACGTACAAAACCTTTATGAAAAAATACGCCCGATAATTTTAACATTATCTTAAACATTTTTAAACTTAATCATGAATTAGCTAAGAACTATTTTTAAATTACGATAAGTAAGTGTGCCGGAGATAATTTACACCTTAGCTATGTTTTAATTAAATTAACTATTATACTAATCTACTAGGTTCAAATACTAGATTTGACTGTAGCAGTTTATAATAAATCATTTTTATCTTTATATGATTATGAAATATTCTAAATAAAAATATAATTATTTTAAAAATAAAACGGTGGTTCTTATTATGATTCAAGGTGGGGCCAATTATATTTTCACGCATACCATAACGAATCTAGCAAAAACCGTTAATCTAAAACCTAAATTAATATCCTAGGTATGAAGCCCTTAAACCATTTACCATTTTTACTTTCGATAAACTTATCAGCGGCTCTTTCTCATTTTAGTGAATTTTATAGTTTTCTAAAAACACAGGCTGCCTCATTATATTAACAAAATATTGTAGTTTTAGAATTTTAAATTCATTGTCTATTTACCTACCTATACTATGTGAATAAGAAGTATTTCATAATGCTATAATACATATTATAACTAAATTATTTAGTCAATACTCAGTAGAACTTATACTTTGGCACGTCTATAATAGTTATAGATAGCACTGTTATTTTTTTAGTAGAAAAGCAAAAGACGAGTTGGGTTCAGTCGGGTACTAAACTAAATCGTAGATAATTCATATCAAATTTTAATTGTATACTTTGAGAATTCTGATGTAATTTATAGGTTAAGTACAGAGTATTTCAACTAAAATTACTGTCGGAACACCCAGATGAAAGCTGAATGCTCCTGACCGAAAACTTCACAAAAGTTGCCCAAAATAATCTGCACTTTATATTGAATATTTTGCTTGATAGTGTAGATATATATATGTATATATATATATATATATATATATATATATTATTAAACTTAATATCCGAAAACGACCAATGGTCAAAAAAAACAGACCAAGTTCTTGTTGTTCATTAGCAACCAAAAGTCGAAATAATGATTTATTTGGGCTATTGGTTGTTTTTGAACTGTTAGATCTGTAGGTCTGGTAAAATCCTAAATACTAAAGCCTAAAATCCCGTATTAATTACTTTACTAAATACTGTTAAAATAAAAAACTATAATTGTAAAAAAAGTAATTTAACATTTCATAATAATAGTTAACTATACAAAATGAAATATTAAAATTTAAATTTTTTTCACATAAATATTACTTAGCTAACTTTCAGTCATATTTAAAAATTAAAATCAACATGATTTTCATGTTATGACAAAATAAAACAATAGTAAATAATTTTAATATCGTATAATAATTTATTCTCGTATGAACTTGTTCCGTGACATTTAGAATTGCATTTAACTAGTATCAGATTACATTTGCACCATTTGTCTATATGATAACACTTACATTGACTAAATAAAAACCATTATTATGTATTTATTTAAATTACAATATATTTAAATAGTTTGTTATTATTACTATTAATATTTATTATAATGTGTAAATAATACGTATTTTGGGATTCGTGATTTTACCAGATCTAATTCTAGTTGTTCAAAAACAACCAATATCCATATAAATTACATTTGTAACTTGTATAAAATAATTAAAACCTACCATATGCCAGCACTTAAAAATTCACCAAAAAAAAAAGAAGAAAATTTGTTTATATTAAATATTTAGATAGATATAATTATACGTTGGGAACATTATTCTTTGTGTTTGTTTTTTTATTTTAATTAAAATATACTCTCAAAAAAAAAAAAAAAAAACAAAAAAAATAAACAAAACAAAACAAAATAAATAATAATAATAATAACAAATAAACTAAATAAATACTATTTTAATTTTTGGTCGTTTTTAAACAACCAGAACTAGGTCTGTACAAAACTTTCGGCCGTTGGTCCTATATTTCCTATTCGGGTATTGACTATTGAGACTAACATACACATTACGGACGTTCACACTTTCACAGTGGTACAAAACGATAAGTTTAACACGCCTCATCGAATTTCACGGTACACGTAGGTGCACAGCACAATTATGAACTTGGGTACTTACACCAAGTACCGCCTATAGCTATATTGTATACATTTGCGCCTGCCAATTCACGCCGTTGCCCGAACGTAAAGGCTTGCACACAACACAAGTGACGTGTATAGATTACACGACGCTGGCAAACGACAAACAATACCTACGTCATAATACCTCATAAGTCATATTAAGTGTATGATACACTATATATTTACATTTACACTGTACGACGGGCGCGCAAACAATAATATGTCGCAGTCAGTCGCGCGTGTGTTTGTATCATACTGTTAATAGTGATAATCATATTACTGTGTGTGTGTGTGTGTGTGTGTGTGTGTGTGTGTGTGTGTGTGTGTGTGTGCTTCCGATATCCAAACGTCTCACAACGTGCCATATACGTGTAATAATGTCCGCGGAAGTATTGTCTACCTACAATTAGGTAGGTTCTACTACAATTTACAAGCCGCGATCACGATGATAAACAGACACGAGTTGGTGAAATGGAACTGTGGACTAAGGTCAACGTCTATTTGGCACGTCACGTCTTGGAATTTGATTAAATTTTTTAGTTTTTCGGAATGTCTGTTACACATGTCACATTTTCTATTTACACAAATACACTTGTTCGCAATGGAATATAGCTGTCGAGGATACTGAACAGAGCTATAATATTTCGTTTAGATTTAATAAGACCAGCATGATGAATAATATATTTTATACCTATGTAATTTTTTATATTGAATCATTAATAAATACATAGTTCACATAATTATAATTTAAATATGAATGCGTAAAACTTGACTTGATTTTCTTAGTTTTACAGTGCCTTATATACCTACAACACACACCTAATATAATATGCACCGTTAAAAATCAAAATATCAGTTTAATTTACGTATGACAAACGCTCAAATGATTATAGTAATTGCGTTTATACTGACAAGTAGTGGTTGGCAAGCACAATTTAGAATTGCAAAAAAAAAAACAATAATAGATATAGGTACACGTATAATATAAAATAATTATAATTAATTCAATAATAATGAATTTCTCTATACTTTCTAAAAATAATAATTTTGTGAAACAATGAGTTTATTAACTTATATTAACATAATTGAATAACTACAGCAATATAAAGAAAAATAAACCGTAAATAGACTGTGATATTTTACTACTTTTACTTGGAAAGGGTAAGTATACAATACGATACACACATTATACGTATACATATTATGTGATATCATAAAGTTGGTGGCTAGATATGCTGGGAAAAGTTTCCGCTAAAATACGTCAAAAAGTTAAAACTCAATAGGTGTTATATATTAAAATAACACTGCATTGCTGGAGTTTACATACGTTGTATGAACACTTTTAGCCGAACAAGTTATCTTCAAGCACGTTGTTTCTCATTCTGAATTTAAAATAATTATTCTAACTACTAAATATTTAGGTGCGCAAATTCTAGAATTTGACATTCTTAAAAAAAATTTCTTTTATTTAAAAAGTGTAAATACCTACACTAATATTGTTTAAAATTTTCAATTTTCAAACATGTTTGTTTATTATTCATGACCCATGATATTACTATCACATTCGTACTTTTTTTTTACAAGTATCTGTCATACTAGTATTTAAATTTTTTTTATTATTTTGAATAGTGTTCATAATCGAAAAATTATATAATCTACAGGAAACATAATAGGTACAGTAATTATTTTTAATTGATTGTTTAGCAGTCATATAACTGCTAACATGTATACTTATATGTCCACGGTTAAAATTATTAAGAATTTTATCACAGCAGTAAGTCTTTACAGCGTCACAATCGTACCTATTTTTGATATACTATATTTCACTATTAGTCCATTGTTCATTTCATATTTTTACCATAATTTTTACTTTCGACTAACAATTTAATTAATTAATATGATGTATGAGGTGGTACGTCAAAAAAACTTTACATTTTTTCGGAATTAAAGCATTTAGTTTCGTATATTAGGTACCTATAACATTGGTCATATACTTATATCTATCGATTCATTTTAATTGCCTATTTAGAAAATTCAACCGAATCGGATTCAAACTACGTCTGTGTCTCGTGATGGTGTTAAAACTAGGTTCTGTTGGTTTTTTTTTTTAGTCATTTTTGATTGAAAAACGACATTTTCAACTTAACATTTATTATTTATTACTCGAGTTATGGTTTGTAAAGCGTTTAAGCTTTAAAATAAGGTATAATATTTTGTAATGATTAAAATATATGTAACTAACATAAATTTCAAATTTTATAAACTATGAATCAAATTTATTTATTTTATCGTAGTCATTCATCAAGTTAATAAATACCACTTTATATACAAACCTTTATAACTTTTGATGAATACCTAAGTATTTAGTTGACCACGCGCAGGTCTAACGTATAGTGTAACTCATTTTTGAATATTTAAATTTTACTCATGAGCGTCCAAGCATTATGACTAGTTTGCGTACAACGAAATAGTCATTTAACCACATTTCAAAATTTCAGTATAACTAGTTTGCAAGCATTTGAAAATTTGGACCTGAGAATTATCGACTCATTTGCATTCAATGAATAAAAATTTCGATTGAAGAATGTTAACGGCCTACTCGTAGGTAGAGACCGTTAACATACTATTTACATTATACATTCGTTGAATTAGAATATTTGAGTATAACATATATCCTAAAACTCAACAGCATAACATTTTTATTTGTAATATTCAATGTGGACGTGAATAATTTGTTTGATAATTTAAATTCATGAGTAATATATTATACAGCTCAAAGAAAAATAATTAAAAAGTTGAGTATAATAATAGAAAAATGTACCGTAAATGTGATCTTTATGAATCTTTTTAAGTCACTATATTGTAAATCCAAAAATGAAAATACTGGAAACTTGAAATTTACATAAATAATAATTGTTATGCATATAGATATATTAATTGTATAAATATTAGTAAGCATTAAAATATTCCCTACATATTTTTTTATCTAATACATTTTACATTCGACGTTTTGAAAGATTGACATAATGATTTTTTTTTTTTGAACAAATTCAACTTTGAATTATATTTCAAATGTTTGCTATTTAAAATTTAAAATTTTTTGGATTAGGAAATTACTCGTTTAATCATTTCCACGACTACCAAAAATAATTTGTTTCATTAAAATCGGTTTTGTCAATTTAAGCGTATGAGCGCTTAAAATACCTAATCACCGGTAAAAAAAATAATTTGTTTAGATAATGAAATCGAATTTGTTTATTTTGCCATCATTTTACAACTAATGTTAATAATAACTTGAAATTTTCACTATGTTATCATTTATTTCAAAATTCTACAATATAAAAAAAAGTAACTAATATTGGATCAAATATAAAAATTTGATGTAATTATTATTTTTAAATATTAATACAATTTGCTATTACAATTTTTAGACTTATTATTACATTAAATTGAAAAATAATGCGAACCAAAAAATGCATGCGATATATTTACGTACCTGTAGTAAAGAAGTGGTTTTATGCATAATAAATAATAAGATTTAGGTACATTATTTAAATAATTTTATGAAATAACTGTTTTAATTAGATCAAAAAGGGTGAATCCAATGGGAAACTTCTTAGATGTGCTCTCTGTGTCCAAAACCAATTTTAAGTATCGAATTTTTTATTACATGTGTAATACATGAAGTAAATATTCTGTAAATATAATAAAAATAATGAGTGATAACAGGTGCTCCAAAATCGCAAAATATTATGAATACAACTGGAACGTTTTTAGAAATAATTATCTAATACTCACATTTCAAAGAGGGCAATATAAATTTATTAAAATCTGTATATATATATATATATATATATATATATATATATATATATATATATATATATATATATATGATAGATCGACCATGTGTAGTATAAACTTATATATTTTAAGTAGTTAGCACTTTCAGTAATAGAGATTTATTAGATGTCGCTCTTATGATTCTCTAATTGAACATACTTATCTACGATAGCACGTCAGCAATTTGAATATTCAGTGAAATACAAGAATTAAGTGAGAACAATAAATGACATATATAACTGAATATTTATAGGTGTTAAATTTTAACAAAGTACCATATAATACTCGACGACTTAAAACGCATGTGGGAAAATAAGCAAATAACAGACGTAGAACTATGAAGGCAAGTCATACTTAGATGAGCCAATATTTGATGTGATAAAAATATATATCACGCCAGGCATTTGTCAAGATTATAACTGCTTGACTTCCTAACTGTAGATAATTTTAAGTTTAAATTTAAAGACAATAGAGCAGGCGTACTACCATTATACCTACAACGTAAATTGTAGAGGATTATTATTAATCAAATACGTACAGGTGAATTTATCTACGGTATACATTGTTTATAATGGATTTAAATATTATAGTGGAAAAGACGACTATGAGCGGATACTACTACCTTATTAAACCTCCGCCTCAGTTACGTTTCCACAGTTTTATCTAATGTGAACAGCACCACTTATCATCATTCCAATTTCCATGAATTATAAACTCAAACTCAATCCACTAAATATTCATCTAGCTTAATAATATATATTTATCATCAAAATATAGTGAAAAATGTCAAAAATGTAATCGACGAAACACTGATGAACTACCAAGTGCTTTCTTTGGAATTATTTACGGTTAGGTAAAACTGCAGTGTTTGTACGTGAACATGTTATTGTATCTTCTTTAGAATAGTAGGTGCCAGTGGTGAATTCGGCCATCGAAAATTCGAAATTTTTCCCTTTAGACTGCTTCTTAAAACCAATCAATCAAAGATATTATTAATTATTCATTTTTTAATAGCAAATTGCTTACATAATATATTTTAAATGTTGAGTAAAATAAAGAATCTATTTCTTTTACAATGATTTTTGAGTACGTATGTGTCTTATTTGTTGTACAGGCAGTCTCGGAAAAAATCCTTCAGTCATGAAAGTGAAATTGTCAATAAAAATACAAAAATGCATTTACATAAGTATCTCTATATAACTTTCATCATTGCTTAAATTGTCGGGCTATTGAAAAAAAATGTATACTTATTGAGATGAGATACGAGTTTATTCGATTAAATAATTACTATAATAATATAAATAGCAGATACAATGTTTACAAAATTGTTTGACCTTGTTATTGTTTCTTGTTGGTTCTGAATTAGAGTAAAAAAAAAAAAACATTTAATAGTTGATTTAATATTATTTAACATTATTATAAACAGTTTTAACGACAATCCAATTATATAAAAAATGATGAACTCTGCATCCATGGGTATTCTTTGCTTTGAAGACACTTTAATACAGATTGGTGCATTGAATTTTAAGGAAATAATAAATCATTTCTTTAGTGTTAAATGGTTACGAGTAAAATATCCTATTTATATATTTAAATATTTTTAGTCTAATTGTTAGAAGGTTTTTTTTCTATCAAAACCGTTTTTTAAAAAAATTTCTTGATAAAAAAGACATATTTTTTACCATAAGATTCAAATTATGTTGTCCGATCTGTATCTAAAGGTGCACAATGATTGAAGGGTCCAATAATTTTTTGTATATACCTATTGAAAGTTGAAAATGTATGTTAAAATAGTCTATTCCATAAAAATTTAATGATTAAGATAAATACTTTGTATTTAAAAAAACGATTATTTAAACATTTTATATTCAATAAATATTTTATTAAACTATTGCTCGACTGGATACATATTAAAAGAAAATATGTTAAATCTGTTAAAGTAATAATTCACAATATTTCAGACCATTATAGACAATGAAACATTATTATGAAATCTTAAAGATGATTTAAATATCTTAAATATTTCTCCATAACTTACAAACATCACAAAAATAATTATCAACATTAAAATTTTTATTTCGTACAAATCGTTGCGAGATTTCATAATTGATGTCCATTATGATGATCAAAATGAAAATTTCTTTAATTATTACTTATAATTCGTTAATTTATATTTTCACCATTCATTACACAGAAGACAATTTTTTGACAAAAACATTGAAATATAATATCTACATACGGATGTCTATTCGTGTTTAAAATTGTGAGTCAGTGCTCGTGCTTAACGTGGGGGCACCTCTGGAGGCGTTTTTAATTTTAATAGGGAAATTGAAGTTCAGATGTGCATTTACATTATACTAGTAATAGTTAATGCAGTACTTGTTAAAAAAATATGTATTAAAAATTATTTATGAATAATAAATAATAAACTTTAGGTTATGCAATGATATATTAAATATTGTATGTATATGACAATATGACATTTTTATCTACACAATAATTTAAATAATTTATAGATTCCTTAAAATATGATACTATGATAACATTTAAATATTTTATCTTAGAATACTGATCATCAATTGCCACATCATTTTCGTATAAAAATAATATTTAATTTTGATAATTCGTATATTAAATGTCAACGGAACATTTTACATAATTTTATTTCATTTAAGAAATAAATTAAATTGAAATGTTTTCTAATTGTAATATCAATCAGTTTTTTTATATTAAAAATAAAATCAAAGAATGTATTTATATATATATATATATTCAATATTGATTTTTTTTAGTCATTGTTCTAAAAATTGTGTTTAGTACGTATTTAATTTAGAATTCAAACGGCTACATCCTAAATATGTGACGTACTAATGTCCCATATTAAAAAAAGTTAGTTTTTTATTTTTAGTATTGCAAGTAGACTGAGATAAAGAAATCATTTTTGTTTTTTATTGACTATAGTTTATTACTTATTTAATTATTGACTACTCAGAATTAATTTTAGCCATCACTAGATAGATGCATATTGTACATTGACGTAGTATTCTAGTATTTAAATACTGTCACATTTCTATAATATGTACACACTGTTTTATCTATTCTCAGGAAGAAATTTCCAACTAATCTGTTTCCGAAAATTGCTGGTCCCTAGAAACTTAGATAATTTCAATTTATCACTTATTCAGAACTAATTTAAACTGGATACGACATATTTAATAGTCATGTGGTTGTAAAATAACTAAAAAAAAAAAAAAAAAAGTTTTATAATTTTAAACACACGTAAGTATATAAGATAATATGCATTGCTTATAAACAACAGTTTTTAGTCGGTATGTAATTAATTGACCACGAAAAATATTGTATTGAAATTATAAACTACACATATGGTATATGTGACTGTCGACTTCTTACATTTCAAACATATTTTTACGTTGAAGAGATGAGTATAGGTTAAAGGAAAACGTATATACTATACGTCTAATAGTAGGTACGAGTGTATGTATAATCTACACAAGAAAATGCCTCCTGACTCCTGAGTGAACATTAAAGACCAAATTGAAATTATAGTTTTCACGAACGCATTAATCATGGAAAAAACAAATCCATTTTTTTAATTCAAATTAAAAATAAATATCAAAAAATATTTGGTGATATTTAACTCCTACTACACAAATTCGTGTCAAAATGTACCACTTAAATTTAGTTCAACATATAAATTCATTTGAAAACTGATGGATACGTATCTATATACTAATTAATTTTTTTTTTTTTAATGTTATTTCTGTTCCAATAATAATTATCCGATACTACTACCTATCGATACAGTATAAAAACCTACTTACTTCGAAAGATAAAATTCCTGATACAGCTTCTTTTAACACAGTCACATTTCAATGGCATGCATAACTGGTTTTATAACTTGCGCGTGAAAATAAATAAAAACCAGTCGTGACATGCAACTTTCATTTTCATTCAAAAAGTCCTATCTCAAACTTCTAATCACGGCTTACAACTTCACATCTTACAAACACAGAAAAGTCCAATTAACGTATGACACGTCACACGTGGTCCCTAAATCCATGCCAAAAAACTAACGATTATCTATCATTCAACTTTAAAAAACAAACTAGTTAAACGTTGTTTATATTCAAAAATAATAACTTACGTTCGTGTGAGTATACGAATCAGGTATCAATGGAATTCAAATGTTAACAAAAAAAAAAAATCTAAAACACTACGTCGTCATTATTCAAAAAGCTCATCGTGCTTCCTAATGAAATCATGTTATTTTTTAACATACTCGTGTACCTACCTATACTTAAATGATTGTATTAAAATATTCAGTCACATAAATCAGTACCTAATATTATATTTTGTTACGTATGATCTAATAAGTAAAATAAGTAAGATCTACCTACTGTCATATACCTAACCTAACCTATACGTTATTAAGGTTTTTGTGGAGTGTGCCAATTTGAAAATTTAATTTGACAATATTTAAAAACAAGATGATACACAAGCATTTTTATAGTTTTTGTAGATCATATCATTAAGAATAAAAGTGATTAAAGTTTTATAAAAAAACACGTCTGATGTTAATGAAATATTGTAGGTTGTAAGAATAATTTGAAACCATGGCTACATTTAATACCTAATAAAGGTACATTTTAAAAGATGAACTTGTGTCATTATTTGAATCATTATTGAAGTTATTTGTATATATTATGAACAAGTAGTTGTCACAACGATATTTTTATTTTTGTTATTGTTTTAAATTGATGAATAATGGCCATAATTATCATAACATTTACAAATAAATTGACAAGTGCGATAGTAATAGGATAAATTAATATTTTTTTCTATTTATAATATAAATGTTGAATACTAAATTTATCTTTTTAAACGTACCAATTATACAAGAGTTTTTTCATCATTATAATGAGGGACAAAATAGTTACGTAGTGGTATTAAAAGCAACAGCCTAAGAAATAATACATTTGTATTTCAAAACAAATTAATAATGATTACCTAATTATTAGTGTTATTATTCAGATAAATTTAAACATTTTACAAATAAATGAAAAGGGTTATGTTCAATCATGAATTATGTTTATTTATTTTGAGAGCCTATTTAAAAAAATATTTTCAAGCGTGTATGCTTAAGCATTAATATTAATTATTCATATTTGTGTACATACATAATAATTTATTAATTATATTATAAAGTGTAACTATTGGTAAAAAAAAACAAATATGTCTGAGAACGTAAATAAATATACAAAAACATTTTTTAACTGTTGAAAATTAAAAAATTAAATTATCAAAGTAAATATTTACATTTAAGAATCGAGAAATTATAATCTGCTAGATAACTTGAAATAAGAATATATCTACTACGTATGAATGTACGCAAGCGCACTTTAAAAATACAAGTAATTAAACATATTTAAACTAATTAAGTACGCACACTACTCACACTGTATAAGTTGAACTTACAGATTTAAATCAATTTTAAAATATGATGAGTTACGAGAAAAAGTTTGATAAAATATATTTACTGATTATACTTTATAATTCATTAATTAAGAAAAAATGTTATAATCAATAAGGTATCTATGCCGATATATACAAATTACAATGCAACATACAAATGCAGGTACGTACATATAATGATGTATGAAATCAAAAATTTAATTCAAGTGCTAGGGTAAAATAAAAATGAATTCAACAGTTTTATATATTTACTATACAGCAGCGCCGCCTAATGTTGCCACTCCGTGGCAAATTAAAATATGCCACCCTTAAGAAAATTACAATTCAAAATTATGTTTACCACACTATTAATTACAGTCGGTAGCGTATTAACGGGGAGGATACAATGTTACTATATAAGAGCAATACATTTACAAATTACCCATATCTATATTATGTATATTTTAATTAGTAAACTATTACTTATGTTTAAATTTTATAATTATTAATTATATCTGATATATAAATTAAAAAAAAAAATTACCAAATGTGACAAAATATAATCATTCATTACTTTTTTACTAATTTTCTTTTATATTAATGTTTTTATTGATTTGATGGTCACAAACCGATGGATAATCTCTGACCAATTAGTCTGTTTTAAAAGATCGTCTTCTATGTTTAATATTGAAAGCGATGACATTTTTTCCTCTATTAAAGTGGATCTTTGATAATTTTTTACTCGTTTCAACACGGAAAATGATAGTTTATTTTCGAAGAAAAAACGTACAGGAATAATGAAAATAGTTTATACGATAGCAATACAACTATAAAAAAAGAAATTCTTATCGCCTGGTGACATGCAGCGGTAGACTGCGGCTTTTTCGTTGTATTTATAAACGAAATTATATTATGTGTAATAGTTATACAGTCATGCTGATATTGATGGTTTGACAAGAAAAATAATTATTATATATTTTTTATTTTATGTTGATCCTCAAACATTTGCCGCCCCATCAAACACTATAAAATTTGCCGCCCCGGAGTAATTGCCCCCCTTTGCCCCTCGTTAAACGCGGCTCTGCTATGCAGTACGTCTAAACTTTTTAATCAGTATTCACAAATAGTTGTGACAAGATTATTAGTTACTTTGATATTGTTTAAGCATATACAGCTGACGATTAAATTTCCAATTGTTTTTACAAAATGTCTGTTCTTAAAAAGCATTTTTTATAAATCATGAAATAAAAGTAATCACTGGAAAATCAAAGCAAACATTTTTTTTCAAAAACAGATGATTATGGCATATTTATGAACGATGCCAGAAAAGGTTCATACAAATAAAATAAAATAATAATTGTAAGTATACACCACGGTGCATCCTTAGTACGTCAAATCATTTGATATTTCATGAACCGAACGGTAATTTGCTGTTCAGAATAAAAATATAAAAATAATAGTATTAACATATTATGTTATGCAATATTTTGACGAAAAAATGTGACGTTTGTTTATTTAACGCACGGGAAAATACTCGGTAGAACGCTGTGCAGTAGCAAAACATTTGCAGGTGAACATTAACTGTGTTGAAAAATAATATAAAATACGTATTTTGTTTTTGTCGCTTAGTCACAAAACAAATACTACTTTGGTTCGTCGTCAACGACGCTATATCTTAAATCTAATTCTAAATTGCCGGAGAAAAACATTATAGCTGTATTATTAACACATTTATTTCAATAACTATGAACACGCTCAATAACAATTAGAAATGATACACCTATAATAATACTCACCGTGATCGCCGGTCAGGACGTTGAACTTAAATGTTTGAATTCCGAAAATATAAAATGTCAACGGTAAACTATGGTTTATCACATCATTTGGACTTGATAATAATTGACCATTGGCATTTTTAACATTTAACTTATATAAATAGGCCCCTTTTGGGTCAACATTTACAATCATCGTATACATTGTTAAAACATAACCCAGAGACGTTGACCTAATGTGCCATGAAAATATATGCAACGTATGCTGTGAACCGTTTTGTTGAAATAGCATTTTGTCATTATTGTTATCATTATCATAATTTTAAAACAAACCGGAATTGTTTTCAACTTTGGACATAACAAGACGTTAGTTAACTTCAATGCGGATATTGACGTCACATGGAAAATTCAAATACAACAAACTCGAAGTATTTGCAAATCGTGTGGAACTAGAAATTGATTTCAACTATGAATCTATTATAGTATTATGTATAATAATGTTTTTGTAAAGCATGTAAGTTTAATTACATTGTCAAATTGATCGTTTGAGTTGTAAAGTAGTTGTAAATATTGATAATAACAATTATCTCTAATGTACAAAACATATTTATTGCTTATCGTTAATACATCATATTGTGATACAATGATATTGATAATTCAAACAGTATAAGATATTATGTATAATAGCAAAATGATGACCACTGTAACTGGTAAGTACCTTCTTAATAATAAGTATGGTGTGTATCTAAACCGTGGACGCCCGGAGTGAGGGGCCTTTGTCTCCCTGAGATTTTTCATGTCAGTGACAAAATTGGAGGTTTTTTTACATGAAGTCGGTCTCACACAACTGAAAAGCAATTTTCAGTTTATATCTGTATATTAAATGACGACATGGCATTTTTGATATGATGAGCCATTAAGTTTATTTTACTGATACAAATTGATTTCCTTATCGATTACATACGTTACTGTTATTGAATTATTGTGTCGGTATCGTCCAGTACGTGTATCATCGTTTAGTGTGCACGTGTGTCTACTACTCTACTATGAATAATATATCGTATATAAAAAGTGAACGGGGTAAAGACAAATTATTATTAAAAGGATATATTTATATACTTGAAAAACAAGGTTTAAACAAATTAATATGGAAGTGCGAAAATTATCAGAAGATAAAATGTAAAGAGCGTTTACATGTTTGTAAAGATGAAGTTATAAAAGAAATAGAACATAATCATGTGCCGGACTGTGCAAAAGTTGAAGTTTATAAAGCAATCAACCAATTAAAAGAAAAAGCAATCGAACGACCCGATTTAAGTACACGTGCAGTTTTAGGTTCAATTTCGACATCTGTAAGTACACTTTTACTATATAATAGTTATACTATTCTATTTCAAAATACTATGAATTTTGTAGATGACTTCTTCAGCAACAGCACATGTACCTAAATTAAGTTCTCTAAAACGAACAATTCGGCGGATAAGAAATGAGGAAGATACTTCACCACCTAACCCAAAATCACTAAGTGATTTAATAATTCCCCAAAAGTACCAATTGACGAACGGTGGACAACCATTTTTGTTGTACGATAGTGGTCCAGGAGAAGATCGAATACTTTTATTTTCGACCCTAAGAAATTTACGTCTTATGGAAAACTGTAAACATTGGTATGCAGACGGAACATTTTCGACATCACCTTCATTGTTTACTCAAATATATACGGTAACTATTTTAAGTTATTTTTTTAATTTACATTTATAAAACGTTCTCTATATACATGATACAATTTTGTGCGATTACACTTACGATTGTTTACTTTGCACAATCTAACAGTCTGATAAGTAACTTTAATATCGTCATATTAAATTGCCTATGTAATTTTCCTGAAAACACGATCAATAGTACTTACATTATTAAAAAAAGCTAAAAATAACGTCATGAAATTACTATATAATGTGTATTCTATACTATGTAATAAAATTATTTAAGAGGAATAGCCCATAATTTTCAGTTAAATGTTTGATTAGATAGGTATGTAGGTAGTAATTTATTATTTTTTATGTTTATTTTGATTTTATCAGTGGTATTATATCAATAGTAATTTATTGTAATATAACTTTTTTGGACAAATTTATTAATATTATTATAATTTATGATATACGGAAATTATGTTATTTACTTATTAATATATTTTATTATAGCCGCGACGAATTGAAACCGCGGTGAATTGTACACGCGGTGAACTGTAAAACGGTGAAATGTTGGCGGTGAATTGTCGCGAGGTGAATTATCATGCGGTGAATTATCCGCGATCCCACACAACTAGAGCACTCGGTGATTTTCCGACGATCGTTGTACCATTAATTACGAGTATAATATTATTATATACCTACTCGTAAAATTAATAGTTGTACTTCACGAGTCACGATTTTTTTTTGCCCCTCCCCCCCTCTGAGTGAAATATCTGTGGGCGTCTCTGATCTAAACGATACAATTCTATAAATACCTATACCTATATAAATGCTAAATAATCCAAAATTGTTAATTTAATACACTTATTAACAATTGTAATAGTAAAATTATTACTTTTTTTTTTTTTAAACAAATTAGTATTTAAGTATCAGTTACTCTTCATATTTTAGTAGAAACTTATATTTTAATTTCGTATAAGACACCCTCTGCTACTTAGGTAAACGGTTTTTTATTTTGATATTATTTACATTATTATGACGTCATAAGATTTTTTAAGGTATGTACGTATAGTAAACAATATGAAATAGGTAATGATTTGTAAAATGTTGATTTAGAATTTCAATGAAACAGTGAATAACGAAGACATCAACAATTATTATTGAGAACAACAGTGGGAAATTAATCGTGGAAAAGCGAAGTGAAAACAAAAACTATAACTTATGCAAAGACGCAATTCCGTTTACTAATTTTATCTGGTCTAATTTTATTTTTCTTGTTGTGAACTAGGCCCATGGTCTGTCTGCCAAAATTAAGACGTCCGGTGACGTATAATCGTATACAGCATAAAGTACCGAGTTGCCTACGCAATTAATTAATTTTCAGTCCTCCGACCTTAATCGGATTGTATACAATTCCTTTGCAACTGAACAATACAATCCTAATAAATATTTCAATTATCACCAATTATTTTTATTTTACACACAGATAATTTAGCCGTATACCATAAAATGGCCAGTTTGGGTGTACAATCTAATACCGTGTTCTTAAATTGGAATATTACATACTCACATGTGATAATGTTGTTGGAATTCTTTTCCACGCTATTCGGCGTGATAAGACATTTGAAAATAAATACGTACGTTTCAATGCGATGAACGAATAAAATTATGGTCAAATAGATTAACTAAAAAAAATATTTTATGAAAGTAGTCGTTCAGGTTGAACTATATGACTTTGCCACAAGTATGTATGAGCCCTGGCATAGAACTTTTGCGTTTTAATATTTATGGAAAATATATGAAAATGAGTCATGAAATATTTATAAACAGTAAGTTTATTATCTAACGAGTAAATGTTATTTTCTGACCCAATTAATTTATCTTATAGTAAAATGTATAGAAAAATATAATATTTATAATAATTACACAGTACTCAAAATTTAAATGTATAATAATAATATTATATTATAAGAAGAGTCATTAAAAATCTGTCAGTTAAAATAAAAAATAAAAAAAGTTATCTTTAATTTAACTTCTAAAGTTCCAAAACTGAATGCACCGTACATAAAAATTAGACAATAAAAAGATATAAAAATGGGTTTTTAGTGTTGCATGCGTTTTCATAACATTTAAAACCCATCGTTATGAACTAAGATCAACAATGTCACACAAACGATTGGAATCACTTTAAATTTTATTTGTTTAGTGAGAAATGATAAATCAAGTTTGTTTCAATTGTGTCATCAAAGAGTTCATAGTATTGGATACAAGGAAGACTGTCATTAAAATAAACGTTGAACACATTGTTTTAATAGGTACTTTTATTGAGAATCATTTCAAGAACGATCATTGAGTCTTCAACGTAATAAATTAATATTCAAAAGTATAATTGACTCATTAGTGATTACAAGTATCTTATATCTGAAAATACTCATCAAGATACTCTACGAAGGTGAATTTATAACGAATGCATAAATCAAATTTCATGGTTTCTATTAATTGATTTGAACTTTTTACTTTGGATTTTTGATAATTTTAACTTTTAAGACATTTATTTATTTATTGGTTCATTCTTATAATCTTTTGTATTTCAAAAATATTTTATATCGACTGTAATAATTAAGAAAACATACTTCATCCTCGTCAAATTGATATACACTGTACAAATTGTTATAGTTGGACTGATTGAATCAATTATTATTAATTGCGTTTAATAATTTAAGTTACGTAACTTAAATTTTGTAGTTATTTGTCCGTTACTTGATTGATTATCGTTGACATTTTATATAATCTTCACAAAATAACAAACAGACAGGTAGTATTGATATTTTTCATTTTAAACTTGTTAATTGGATTACTTTTAACAATGTAACATATTTTTCATTTTTTTTTCTTTTAAATTTTTGATGAGTGAAATGTGCAGTCCTCCTTATCACATTAAAATTAATTTTATATTATTTCATAATAATTTGTCACGTAGTTACCATAATCTATTCGTTCACTTATTTAATAATTTTTAAGTAAAGAAGAGTTATAGATGAAAAACTAGTATAAATTTCACTATAGGCTCTAAGTGACAAATACATGCGTGTGTCTCCAAACTGTGTTTCAAACATTTTCAAAATCGTGTATCAATTTTTCATGTTTGCTAGACACTGAATAAAACATGTATATAAATATTAATTTACACAGAAAGGGTCAATTTAATGAATATTCATGGACATTAAAAGTTATAGATTTAAATACGTACATGCAATTTTATCTAATTCCATTGTTATTCTATTGGAATCCATATTTTATTATTCAGGTAGATTCCGAAAAAAAACTGTAATCGGCACTATTGGTCAATCTATCCCATAATGTGGAACATATACGCAATATGGTACATACCAATTATATATTCAATAAATACAATTTATTAATTGTAATAACTTAACAAAGTTAATGAACACTTAAGTTTATATTGGCTAACAACAGTTGACTAATGTCTAGTAATAATGTATTTTAAATGTGTGGGTAAAATGGTAAAAGTATGCTTATTTAAAAAGAAATATTTTTTTTTTGTTTTAAATTATAATTAATAAAAATCCAAGAAAATTAAAAAACGTCACCAGTTATTTATCATTGACGGTGCAAATAATAATAATTATAATACATTTGACATAATCCACCTAACTCAATGAATATGGAAGGTCGACTTCCTCTTGGCCCACATCTAAAACGTCTTCATCAAAAAAATAAGAAACTAATAATTAAACGACTCAGAATCGAATTCATAGCTTTGACCCACAGTTATTTAATGTCAAGAGAAGGACCTAACATTTATACTACTAACGGCATTCTCCTCGCAATACCTTACCTGCAACAAGAAAGGGAAGATGTCCCTGTAGCTATAAACTAGTTGAAAATCCTCGCCCAGCTTCAATTAATAAACTATTCAAACGCTCTAAAATTAACAAATCTGCACAATACAATTCAAACCCAAGTAAATGTTCAAACTAGAATGTCAACAACCAATGAGATATATATTTACAAGAATTTAACTCTAATAACCGCAGTGGCCCCAGAATTTAATTGAATAGTAATGATTAATAAACAAATAGTACTCAAATTATTTTTTTATCGAAATGTTCACTACATATTTATTTACAGTAGTACCTAAGCATGTAAAATATAATTTCAATTATTATTGATTTTAAAAAAAATTATCATAGCTTAAATAGAGTTTTGATTTTCTATTAACTTATAATATGCAAATAAGTTTACTTAAATATTTTTCTCACTAAATATTTAAGTTTTCAAAAATGTATGGATACGATTTTTTTTGAAACAATATAATATATTATACATCATATTATGATGTAAATATGACTAATTAAACGGATGAAAATCATACAACTTAATATGATGTCCCTTCTGAAATGATACACTACTATTTTAATAACGAACAAAATCAAATGACGAACTGAAGTAAATAAAGCTTGTACCTTCTCTCGCATATTACGAGTACTTCGTGAATTTCATGTTATTTCGATAATACTACACAATACAATATTTTCGATAATACTTTATATAATAATTACATTGACATACAAGATTGCCAATATTGTCGTATAAAATTATATGAATTCATTAACATTGAAATCCGTATTAGACAAATATTTTAAACATGGTTCACAAAATGTTGAGCGTGAAACCATGACATAATTAGTAATAAACTTTATCACAATAATGTATTTTTTTTTTTTAGACTCTGAATGAAGCAAAATAACTATTGGATTTACAATGATTATTTTTTTCTGTTAACACTTTTTGCTACACTTAACTCTGTCCAAAAGTTTCATTCAGTATCTCTATAGACCAGAAATGTCATCTTGTTGATATTTTAAATAAATAATCGTTTTTTTTTTCAATTCACTATTATTAATTTAATCATATTAAAAAACTATCTAAAAGAAAGTAAAAAGGTGAACTTAAGTGCAGACCAGATTTTCATAAAATGTATTTTTAATATTTAACCATAAATCTAAAATTAATGGTGTCATAATTTGTTGCCATAATTCCAGTGTTCTTAACTTTTTAATAATTTAAATACTATATCACTGATGAACTATGCATCAAATAATAGAAATCCAAGTATGTAAATTTCCAAAACAAAAAAAAAAGGAATTCCTATTCAAGATATAATGTTATAAATAGAGGTCACCATTTAAGAAAACTAAAAACTTAAAAATCACGTACATTAAAAAAAAATAGTAAACAAATTATCTTTTTCGTAAAAATGTAGTTCTATCTGTATATTAAATTGTGCATAAAAATAAGTTGAAAAATATGCATTATTCAAGGTTAAATCGTAATTTGTAAATCCTCGTGGGACACCCTATAAATATATTCAATTAGTATGTGAAGTACTTTTGTCTACGCTCTTGATTTTTTAAATATTGAAAACAAATCTGTTACGTTACTTATATGTTATAATCAATAGGTAGATAATAGTGTTTTCTTTTTTAGCGGTACGATAGATTAATTATGCGTTTGAACGGATACTGATAGAGGCAATAAATTATGAACGAAATGAAATCTTATAAAAAATAAGTGCGTAGATGTAGCCGATGTAGGTACGATTCGTGTAAACGTCAATCGTTTTAGCACATTACACGAGTGCATTAATCATTATTAAGATAACGTTTTCTCAAGTACATAATCTTAATGTCGAGAGTCCGTAATGCAAATCTAACGTTTTAATACGCTTGTTGCAGCATGGTATACTGTCGTAGTTATAATTATATAATATGAACTTACCAATTACACGCTGTATACAGCGGACATCACGGTGTAGGTACCACCTTGAATACGCGATGTATACGAAATTATGAGCGATTTGCCGGTAAAATATCAATTTAATAATTTTATTTTTGTCCAATAAGATGTGTGCCGTGTGTTTATAAACTATGCAGTTAAATTAAATGTCTAAACAGACTTTCAAATATTAATTTATCGTACTTACAATTATTGTACCTGTAATTGATTTGATGGTTTTACTAAAATACAAATTGTCATGTCGTTATGATAATTACAGGCGCACAGTACCAAATATCGATTATGACTTTACAATTAAGTTATAGAACACGTTGTGAAATGTAGAGAAAAAAACTAAAAAACAATTATATGCAATAAGTATGTATATTTTTACATTGGACAGTATATAATAGGTATACTGAAATTTACATAAAATGAAAAAAAAAATGTTTAATAAAAATAATATTTATACATATAAAATAAAAGGAAACGTTATTACGTTGTAAAAAAAAAAAAAAAGAAATAATAATAATAATAATAAAAATAAATATAATAATAAATATTGGCATTGAGAATGATGTTTTAAGTACAAAATAAAATGGAAATATGAAAATTTGTCTTTTACCTAGTTGTTAGTCATTCCTTGTATGAATGGTAATCAAAATGTTGATTAGGATACAATCAATACATATGACTAGAAATCCATCGGAATGTGTGCCTATCATTTTATTTGTTTGCCAGTCGAAAAAAAATATTCTTAATATTGCAGCCATGATCACGGAAAAAAAAATCTGTAAACAAATGATAATTTATTATTTAACATAGTTTTATACGTCATGTTTTATGAACATTTATATAAAGATAGTTTCGTTATGCCTTTGACTACGCATGTCTAAAATTATAAATATGTATCACATAAAACTAAATATAATGCATCTTTTAACGTAAATGAAATTTAAATGTTATTATCATTATTTTTTTTTTAATTACTTTTTATTTATTATTTCAGGAGATTTACTTTAAAAAATATAAAATTTTAGATACTTATTAATTTAGAATCATAAAAAATAGGAATTTGGGATACATTTTATATTTTGAAAAAATACCTTCAACGTTTTGCTTGAGGAGAATTGTGTAATTCAAAATTAGAATATTTAAAAACACGTAGATTAAGAACACAAACTAAAATAACAAGTCATTTGAAGAACTAGTTGAAATGGATTTTAGATAGATATGATCCGATAGCTAAGTATTTCAATATTGGGTGAATATAAAAATGTGGTTTGGTCGAAAATATTTTTTGAGTTATATCATTAGGTGGAAATGTATTATGAAAAGTGAATTTTAAACTTTTTAAATCGAATATATGATAAATTATTTGACTGTCATACGTATCTCTGATGAAAATGACATATTTTAAATGAATATGTCTGCTAATGAACATGTTACACAGTTAATATTACGAAATATTTATGTATTAAAATTTAGAACATGGTATGTTAAACAACAATATACAATATGAATCCGTACCCGAATCACGGGCCACTTATCTGTATAACATTTTATAGCGTCTTTCGCAAATATATAGTTTGTTTATAACAATGGAGTCCTTTATCATCGAAAAACAGTAAAACGGCTTATTAAATAATCTACATCGTAATATAATTTGAAATTACTATAATAGTACTTTACAATAGCGTCCGATGATAATCATTTTATTCTCAACGTTTGTTGACACAAAAATATTATAATTCGATTAGGTATCAACAGTGTTTTTGACATAAAAACGATTAAGGCATTATTGGTTTTGAATGAAAAATTGATAATGCTAATCGGATTTCGTCTACTATTGGGAATAATGTTATTACATTTGAAACATTTCGACATTTGTTTTGAAATTATGAAATTTAAACTTCATCAAAAAAATATTGCACAATTTGAACTAATAAATAAAAACGTGACTATACGATTTTTTTGAAATCTAGACGCACTAGAAATTTTTTTTTTATCTAAAAACGATAAAAATAGTGTTCATTAAAACGTGTGGTAAAAAAATCTATTTATAATCTTAGCTAAATAATTAAATATGTACGTAATAAGTATTTGCTCAACGCTTATACATATTATTGTAATATTTGTGTTGATAGTTTAATGCATTTGATTTAATTTACAGACGTCAAAATAACTCAACGAGACCAAATAATCAAAGACACAGTACGGATTATGATTGGCGATGTTTGGCCGGAGCAACGAAACGAGTAGAATAAATGCTAACAGCTAAACAACAATTGGGACGCAAGTACCTACTAAATACTGAGAGGCAAACGTTGCCAACAATTCATCGTTCTCTTGACAATAGCATGTTATTTTGCATGACTATGAAATGGAGAGTTTTAATAATAATAACTCAAAAACTTTTACAAAAATAGAATATTATAGACATCTGATAATACATATAACTTATAATTAAAAAAATTAATGACAGTTATAATATGTATTCAAATGTTGGGTAGATACTTAACATAAAACGTATAATTAATGTAAACAAACAATCAACAGGTAGTTATTATAGTTTTGAACTCTGGATTTGGAATGGTTTTAGCACGAAAACACTAATATCGTGATAAGTGATAACTAAAATTATATGCAGATAAATTTGGCTGATAAGAATTAAAACATTTCTTAACTATTTTCGCGACTATTCAAATCGCATTTAAAATTTTTTCTCGCTTTGGAGGGTCCGAATGACTCAACAAATAATACCTGTATTATACATACATTTATAAATGTGCACGCGCGCGGGTGTATGTGTGTGTGTGTGTGTGTGTGTGTGTGTGTGTGTGTGCGCGTGCGTGTGTGTATCAATTCTACGGAATTATTTTGCTAGTGACGGCGTCTACACAACCGGTAAAGGTACCCACAAAGAACAGGTGTGCTATTATCGCGATACCGTTTCTGCCCGTAAAATCGTTCGTTTGTTACATTATCGCGGGCGTATCGTTCACGGACTCGCATAGTATTTCACATTTTCATCGTAAAAATGTGGTTGTTTATAATAATCAAATAATACTGCGTGACTCGCATTGCGAATACAAACGCGCCAATTTGTAAGTCTCTGCCGCCACCGCCGGTCACTCTCTATAAAATTCCTCCATTATACTCGTCCTCGCCAAATATCCGTTTAACTGACTGTACAATCGGCCAAAAAAAAAAAAAAACATCTAGAACGATTACTCACGCTCTTTATACATAAGTCATCTCCGGAAACTCCCGGCGGAGTTTCGAAGGTCAAAAGTGAAAATTAATTAATTTATAGTGTAATGCGTCTATTATCGGTATGTCAAACGTCAATTAACACTGAATTTTTTTTTTTCGAAAAACATCTCTTTATTCAAACGCTCAAACTCGCTTAGTACTCTCGTCTTACCCATATCGACAGTCGTGTTCAAAATACAATATTTCTATCGTGTAAATCCTAAATGCATATTCAAAAATCGGTTTGAAAATTATTACTACCCATTTTACCTATTAGTGTTTAAACAATTACAATCGTAACACTAACCTTTTAAAGAATTTATGATGCTTTGACGACTTGAATGCGTTTGATTTCTTTCTTCAGTTGTACATATGTCACCTCCAATTTGCGTTTTTGAGCAGATATTTCGATTTCGGCCACCTTCTTCTTGAAACGGCTGTTTCTGGCCGCCTCGTTGTTTTTCTGCCTCATTTGGTAATAGTAGTCGGACGATTTTGAAGTGCAGCTCGAAGACATAATGACCTCTATAATGTTATTGGTGAAAAAAAAACAAAAACAAAAATGTAAACACACGAGAGAAAAAAATACAGTCGTATAATATAATGATTTACTTTCGTCGTCGATAGGACGGATCGCTTATACGTGTAATAATGTCGTTAGAGAAGTTCCAGACACGACTAAATACACTCGAGCCGCACAAGCCGAAAATTATAATAATATGTTTGGTTCAATACTCGAGCCTAAACGACGGATTGACATGTCAGGTCGAAATCGTCATTAAAAACCCATTACCGAGAGGTAGCTAGCGGGAAAGGTCAGTTTAGCACATTACAATCGATACTGTCTATTGAAGCATAGAGATTTCCGGACGTCAGGCACACCACACGTGCAGTGTCGTTATATTTTTTTTCTTCTTTGTCGTACATTGTTATACACAGTTTTTGTCAACCAGTTGTATGCACACACACACACACACACACACACACACACACACACACACACACACACACACACACACACACACACACACACACACACACACACACACACACACACACACACACACACACACACACACACACACACACACACACACACACACATAGAAATAAATGTATAAGTCATGTTATGTTTACGGTCCATAGGTGTTTTGTAACAGATATAATATTCCACGTAAATACCTGCGAATTGAAAACGAAACGCGTTTGGGGAAAAAAAATGAATCACGTCTAAAACATGTAAGTGCGGTAAATCACAACCATTTAAATAATCATAGAATTTATTTTGCACCACATTTTCGCACATTAAACGATGACAAATATACTTGGCAAGTGATTCAGACGACGGTATGCACATTTGGGCCAAGGAAAATAACAAAACATAAACCCGAATTATAATATGCTATTTTAATAATTGTACCGACGTTTTTATTATTGGATTAATCGACAAATATTGATGAACCCAATAGTTGATTTTAAAACGAAACCTAATTGTTTATCGTATTTCAAAATGTATGATAATGTAAAATAATAATAACAATTTTTAATCAATTAATAATTCATTTTTTTTTTTAACTTTCATATGTGTTCATTGTTAGTATCGGACCCATCATATTATTATTATTTAACACATATTTTACACATTTAATATTATACCGTATTATGAATGCATTAGAGTATTTATTATTCAATCGAATCACTATTTAGTACGACAATACGTCTTTAAAAATTTTCTGTTGCGACTTAGTCAACAATAAAATAACGTACTACTTATACATAATAGCACATACAATAACTAATAAAAAATGACATAAAGTAATGCTTTTCATCGAAATATATTACTACTTTATTGAACATTGTTAAAAACAATTGATTTGAGTTTAATAAAATAATCCAAAAATGTTAAGTTAATATTTTCATAACTAATCTAAATATTTTATTTTATAGTATAATATAATATAATAGTAAAATAATAAAACAATTACACAATTTATGCTCTCGTTGAAAAAAAAATATCGTGATTTATATATTTTATAATTAATTATAAAACATCGAGTGTATAGAAAGTATCAATTTTTTTTTCTTACCGACGCTATTTGAAAATATCACGTCTTATATAGTGTTGTCAAACATAAATTGTGTAAAGCAATAAAATATTGTTATAAAAATCGAGTGTTGATAAGAACACCGAATATTAAATACCCAAAAGACAATATATAATGTAAATAATATTACCTTGGGACGGACGTCGAGTGTTCAGAAGTCGAGAATGAATGGCACTAGCAACGTCTGGGCACGACCGGTGAGACTGAGAGTTTCGCAGGATCCTCCGTGGAGTGTTGCAGTTTTGACAATAAACCATCAAGCAGAAATCCCTATTTATATGGCCATCTGACACAAAACGTAATTGAGCCTTTACCCCGACACCATCCCTTCCGCGTGCAGTCGCTCCACCCTTTCTTGTAAATCAGCACAGGACACGGGTCCAGCCCATATTGCCGAAACGTGGGGGGACGTCGCGGAAACGATTATATTAGCCGCACGACGACCTTTTTTCCCTTTTTGCGACGTTCTCTAAAAACGAATCGAATTCCACACCGATACGGTCATATACGTTTATATATTATATTATGTACCTACCGTGTGCGGCCGGCCGGCTTATTAACAACAATGGCGTTAATATAAAACATTGCAAGGGAGAGTGTGTGGGCGTGTATGAATGTGTGAGTGTGTGTGTGTGTGTGTGTGTGTGTGTGTGTGTGTGTGTGTGTGTGTGTGTGTGTGTGTGTGTGTGTGTGTGTGTGTGTGTGTTGGTGTACGATATATTTATTAATATATAATGTAATAATATTATTTTCTACATGGGAAATATAAAAATCACAAAGTATTCCAAACGGAATCGTACGTAAATGTTAATTTTTATAATTAATAACATTTTATATAAAAAAAAAAACTTTTAATAATAACAATAAATAAATAAAAACGGGGTCAAGTGAAAAGTAAAAAAATAAAAAAAAATGAATCGTAAAATATTAATTCGTTAAATTTATTTAACAACAACAAAAAAAAAAAAAAAAACCAGCCGTAATACGGCTCTTATTGTTATTGTTGTCTTTGTAAAGAGTAAAGAGACGGACGGGCGGACTGATTCGTGCGGTTTTATTATTGATGCGGGTTATTTTTATTATTGTCTTCACCGTGACCATTGGCAATTTGTCTGAATTGTGAAGTAATCTAATTTAATTGAAATGCGTTCTAACCTTTTGAACTGTTTAAATCTTAAAACGTCCGTTCGATCGGTACACGCTGCGGTACTACAGAGGTTTATTTTCCAAAAACGTCCATTTTAATGATCCATGTGTTTCCATATCATATTATAAAATGACACTCTTGGACACCGTTCACGTCAGTCAACATTTACATCACACACACAGCATTATAATAGGATCTATATGGCATCGGCTATATTATATTATACGTTCGTCGTCCGTCTCACTACAATGTCGTTAGTAAATAATATTATTGATCCACACAATTTAAACTATTTTTTCAACATCAAATTGAATACCTATGCTGAATTTAATATAGTGTTTCGAACATTAAGTAATTTAATGTTTAGTTACAATAATTTAGAGAGAACATAACTGAGAAGTACTTAGCTCGGCACTTATGGTTTTTTAAAAGCTACTCCCGCTCTTGAGTTGTATTATTATTTTTATTCATTTCTGTGAACGACAGGGTCACACAAAAAACCGACCGTTCTCAGTCAAATCTAATTTCGAAGCAATGATAATAGTACGAAAAATACACTCTAATAATATTTCAAGAACAATTATTGATTACGATAAAATGTTACTTTAAAATTGTATATGACACAAACAATTGATTTCACCATACCTTGTTATCATAATAATTCGTATTATAATATTGTCATTATCTAGCGCTAGCCTATATTTTCAATTCATATATTGTATACTTTAAAAATGTGTAAGCTCGCACGAATTCTACTGCAGCGCCGATTGCCAAATATGATTGTTTATCGATGACTTCTACCCGTAATGTAAAGACATCGTTTCGTACACATCAATATTAAGTTAAAATAAAAATACTTCGGTTACTTCACGGTAAATATTTAAAACAATAAATTATGCAATTATTAACTTGTCGTCTATTACACATTTAGTTAACTCCGTGAATGCTATTACATAATTTACATTATCCTTTTGTCAAAATAGTATATAGGAGTATTTAAGACAATGGACAAAAAAAATGCAACTCAAAAATAAAATGTATTTATTCAACGGTTAATTACGTCTTACCCATTGATACATATTGAAAGGTATTTATTTTTTACTAATAAATATATTTTTAGTTGCCAAAAATGAAACAGTATAATCACATAGATCGTATTTTTAATGTATGATAATTTTACATACTATTATCAATTTAACATTTTCGTATACTCATATTAGTCGATTTTAATGAGTTTCAATGACCTTAAAGTTATTTCCTCTTCTTATTATATGGAACTAATATGTCGTTGGTGCTTATTAAAGTCACAGTTTATTTTTTATGATCTTTGGATCATGAGAAAATATTTATTTTATAGTTAAGGTATACATTTAAAATGGTATACAACATCAATATAAAACTTGAAGATGTTATTTTATATAAAACTTAAAAAATTCAAATTAATTCATTTGATAACTTCATGTAAATGAATTTAGCACCAACATAATAAAAAAACAT
Source organism: Therioaphis trifolii (assembly GCA_027580255.1). Taxonomy (NCBI): domain Eukaryota; kingdom Metazoa; phylum Arthropoda; class Insecta; order Hemiptera; family Aphididae; genus Therioaphis; species Therioaphis trifolii. The sequence continues at coordinate 55,899,577 of CM050405.1, read as the reverse complement.
AAATTTATTAAGTAGGATTACTATTAGCACTAATAAAATATCTGGAAAAAGGGTTAGAGATTTATTTTTGGAAGTATAACTACTGTTTCACCATGTTACATACAAAATAAATGCATTCTGGTTTTGTAAACGAATTACTTTTTTTTTTTTTTAATTAACTTTAAAATTGCGAGCAACTACATGATTTAAATATGTCCTAAGGTAAATGCCCAATTGTCTTCTATTTAATAGAATCTATTATACAATCGTAATTAATTAAGCACGTTCGTTGAATAATGATTTTTTTTTTATTCCATCAATTATGACCTTGCCTTTCATTGTTTATTAATTATTTTCAATTTATTTATTTCGATATTTTACACTGTTGCTTTATGCTGTTCTGCATTTAATAAACATAATATCCAGTTTATCATTTATTAAATCTATCTAATACACAGGTTGAACGCTCAACGTGTTACATATGATTAATACCTAGTGCCAAAGTTCACACATTCGAAATCTCCTTGATTTTAGCAGTTATAAATTACAGAATGATTTTCATCGATGACAGTGTGTCTATAAATTATTGTTGTTGATGTCAAAAAATGTATAAAAATTGCATAAACTCTAACATTTATACATTTTGAATTTAAGCTGTTTTTTGTTTAAACCTAAGTACAATATAGTCGTTGACGTTAAATTTTTACATCAAATGAAAATATTTTTCTCCGTTCAAATCTGATCATTTAAGTGCGATTTACCGTTAAAAAAAATTCAAACGGTGAATCACAATAAATCGAATGAAATTTTTGAGTTTTAGTCAAAAAAAATTCGTCTTTAATGCTTGTTCTTTTTCGCTTTCATATCACTATACCTGTATTGATTTATAAATTATTTTTTGTGTGACTTGTTAATGGACTTCGACTTAATCTGGTAATAATCATTTACCGTATTAAGATATTCCAGATTAATTGCAAAATTATTGTTGAGAGTTTTTTTTTTTAAACAATTTGTTATATTCGAGTAATAAATCTGAATTATTGCTTAACTTACTTATTGCTATTATTATTACTGTGTTCTATTATTTTTATGATGTTCGAAAGCGTTATAAAGTAACCACAATTAAGAATATGTACTATAGCGTTACTTCAATGTTGCTTCAAAATTATTTCATATTTCATATAGATAATATTAGCATTGTTATAACTAATTCGATTACTTTACTATGTTTCATGGTTGGTTTTTTAATATTTTTTTCCTAAATTGGGCAGGTATGACAAAAATATGTATCATGTGACATTTCTGTTGATTATTGATTTTAGAATTTTATAACACTATATGCAGACGCAGATCTAGAAGTATGAAATGAAGAGATCCTAATTTATATTTGCAGAAAGACGAAAAATATAATTTTAGTTATATATATGTCATAATCATTACCATTATAGTTGATTTTATAAAAATATTATATTCTCTATAACACAATACTATTTCATTCAGTCCTAGCAAATCGAATCACGTATTATCATTTTATAGATTTATAATTGAGAATCTCGAGGATCAAGTGTAAAAGATTATTTACATTTAAGTCATACTTTTGGCTTTTTCGAATTCAAAACAACTAGATAATAGCATTAATAAACACCAATGATAGTGACTAACGATTTTTATTATTCTACCCTCTTGTGTCTACACGAGTAACAACTCTCACGCACGCTAACGTGTTTGTAATGTTTGTAACGTGTAACGTATTTGTGTACTTTTTTACAGTCGGTGATGTCACAATAACGCAACGTATTCGTCGAATGAATGCGAATTTCCAAAATATATCCTCATAAATCACAAACGCATCACCACCGACGCAGTAAAATAGCATTGTTTCCCTCGCGCGCGCGTATCGGTCTCCTCGGAAATCACGTCATCGCGTCGTCGCCGTCCACTCTAGCGCATAATGTTTCGCATTAATCTTTGTATTTTCACACTATATTATCCTCGTCGTGGTCGGAGAATAATGCCTCGTGTCACGTGGAAAAAAAAACACAGATTCGAACGCCGTTTCTATTCCGTAGTTGATACCTGCCGACGTATTATACTCTCGTATATTATAATAATATATATGACCAAACGACAATGCCGCGTTGCCACTGACGACGCATTGCCGGACAAATACAACTAGCATCTAGGCACGTACCTATAAAAAAAAAAAATACATGTATGTGAAAAAACGTCCGTGTCGTGTTCCTCCGCGCTCATCTATCGCGTATAGTGACTATAAAATAATAATAATAACGTGAGTTGTAGTTTGTGTCCGACGTGCGACGAGCCCCCGTGTCCGTCGCACACGAACGTTTTTGCACACGAACAGACCGCGACCTCACAGTCTTTTTGACATCTCCATACGCCCGTCGTACGCACACACACACACACACACACACACGTCATTGTTATAATAACGTCAGAACCGACGACGACGTAGGCGCAGGCGTCGTGTACGAGCACACGACGTGTTATAACAGACGCGGAAACCGTATTACGAATACATAATAATAATAATAATATGCACGCGACGACACGTGTAGGTACTCGTATTATTATTATTATTATCATACGCCTTTATAATGCACATCATTATATGTAGGTCAGTGGGTATATAGGGTACATAGACCGTGGCGCACATATGCATAATATAACATACGCGTGTTATTATATGTCGCACTCGGCGTGTGCCCGTGTGTATGTACCGTAATGTTCGCATTATAGTAACGTACCGCGGAATTAATACACACGTATCTGCCTAACGTGTCTTTTCGACGACAACTGCAGCGCGCGCCCGCCATGTCTATATCGTCTACAGGTGAAAAACGGTGAACAATGTGTGTGTGTGTGTGTGTTTATCGGTACAGCCGTTGCAGAACGCTGTGGGCTGTTGTGCACCCGAAACGACTTGAATTTGTGTGTGTGTGTGTGTGTGTGTGTGTGTGTGTACAAATAATAACGCGATACGTGCTAGTATGTTATTATTTTTTTTTTCTCCTTCTTTGGCACGAGTCGCGGCAGCTATCCGAACGTAAATTGTTTTTCTCCGTTAACCCCATCCGCGAACGAGCCACTCGATCCGCGAAAAACACACAATACGCGTGCGCGCTGCACACAAGCACTCGCATTTATTCGTTGTTATTATTATTATTATTATTATTATACCGCCGCGGCCCCACACCGGGCGAAAAACTTCCTCGTGTCACACCTGTCAGCTGCGACGGACCGGTGCGCACGGGGCGAGGTGGCCGCGCGCACGCACGGCAAACACCGTTAGTGGGTTAGTAGTGCGCCGGCGGTTTTGTAGCGGCTCTCTTCTTGTATCATCATAATAATAATAATAATAATAATAATAGTAATACGAACATATCTGTATATTCGCCCCGGGGGACGACCGCGGTGGCGACGTCGCTGTTTCGGCCCGGAGCGGGCATGGCGGGGGTGGCCTTTCAACGGGAACCGTAAACATCAAACATAATATTGTGTGACGCAGCTGCTTGCAGCACACTGATCGTTCGTGTGTGTGCCGTGTGTGTGTGTGTGTGTGTGTTAGTATGCGTATGTACGTGTATACGTGTATGCATGTGTGTGTGCGTGCTTGTGTGTGTGCTACGTTGCGCCTATGCTTACACAATGCGCCTCTCTCGCGCCCGCGTTGGTCCCCCATGTCGATCACGCTGCACGCACCCTCCGCGCGAGCCCCGAGGGACCGAAATAATGACGGAAAGAGTTGTGCTCGGTTGAAAGGGTTGCACACGCGAAAAACGGGTCACGTCACGGGTGCGTGCGTGCGTGTGTGTGTTGTTCGTTCGTTTACGCGAGCGTTTGTATCCGTACGGGGTGTGCGTGCAAAAAAAAAAAAAAAATATGTACATCATATTACCACCTACTACAATGCTGTTGCTGTTGTTGTGTTATTGTCGTCGAAAATCCTTGTGTTATACGTCCACGTTGAAAACCGTTATCGCTGTTTGCATATTTTCCGTGTTGAGCGCGTAGGAGTGTGTATAGTACTCTCAGTGACGGGTTCAGAACTCGATTCTAGGCGGGTCGAAGGGAAATTTCACTTGGCGTGCTCCTAGGATTTCTCGACAACACTTATGTATAACTTACATCCGTGTATATTGACATTACGCGGTTTAAATGCGCGGTTTTATTAAATCAAAACAAAACGGTGATGACCTTGTTGAAAAACTCGAAGAGGAGGCAACTCGTATCGTGTCCGCCACCCAGGGCGCAACGGCCGAGAGAACATGATAAATAGTTCGAACGGGACGACGTGCAGCAGCAAGCGATACGCATACGCCATTTCGTCTCGTCGTTTCATCCCTGCATTCAAAATAATATACGGTGAAAATATTTTAACGGATAAATTCAACTTAAACCCGGAAAAATGGTTTTGAAAACGAATTCAACGGCCAATGGCTGCAGTGAGCCTCTGTTACTTCCGTCGGACCCCCCTGAAACCGCCCACCACGCAGACCCGGTTCACTCCAAGACGCGTCGATTTCAGCTTTTCGTCGAGTGCCATAACAAATACATTTAGCATACGCTTTACCCCGGTCCGCGCAACAGGCTGTTCACGGACGCGGCGCGATTTAAATCGATATGATAATATGGCATTACACCGCACGTTTCATAATACCCCATCGTCGTTTCGTGGCAGTTTGGGAGTTGAAGGCAACGTACGCCATCGCACAGTGACGACATTTCAATTTACGTGTGCGTGGCGCAGACGTGCTTTGAGAAATACCGGGCTGCGAGCGATATCAAAACGATATTATATTGTGTTTATTATTACATCGAAGCGACATGGAAACCGCACGGAAAAGATTTTCTCGGTAAGACGGTATTGCAATATGTGCCAAGTACGTCCTACGTCGACAAGGCACACTCCTAATTATTATTAATACGGTGTAGACTCGCACGGACGAAACGATTAACAATATTATCAGGTTACAAACACGAAGTTCCATCAACGGACGCAGTTACTTCTATCAAATCGGATTCCGTTCACCCTTCAATCTTCAATAATTACACTCTGATAAGTATTGATATTATTGTTTTTGTTAATAAAGATTGCGCGAAAAAAGAAATAAACGAAAAAAGAGTTACGAACACGTTGCCAATTAGTCCTTTTATAAAAATAATTATTCGTCGTGTCGCACGAATCTCACGACTCGGCCATGACGAAATATGATGGTTTGATATATTTCAACGGCTGTTTGGGTATGAATTCAATAGTTGCTATATTAAACTTCCAAATAATATACGGTTCATTATAAAAGCGGCTGAAGTGAATAAACACATACAAATGGATTATTAGTACAGTGAAAATTAACACCATTTTGATCGTTTTAAATTTTATCTGTTGAATTCAGCACGAAAATTTTCGTTTTAGTCATTCAAATAAATTTAAACGTTATTTAAATTAAACGACACACGTTTACGAACACAAATACTGCGTAATGGATTCAAATACAACCAAATAAAAAAAGAACCCATAGACATCATACCGTCAATATTGTACGAATAACAGTATCAACGGTGTAAATAATCTTTAAGCAGTCGTACGGTTTAAATCACACGCGAATCAAACACACGATTTTCTTCATAAATTAGTCTGTAGGCCGCCGCTATAAATTTTTATACGTGCGATGTCGGTTTCAATAATAAAAACACACTGACAATAACATTGTGCGAATGGCCTGTCGTCGTGTTACTAAGAAAATATTCATTATTTCACATGTGACCTAGTTTTGTAGTACAATTATTCGTTTAATTCTATCAGTTGTCAGTGCGTGTAAACGACATCAAACGAACGTCTCCCGAGCATAGTACACATACACATTATGAGATATGTTTATAGACTTTAACACTATACGCTTTTGACCTGTATCGAAAATTCCTAAGAAGTTTTAAACAGCGTGACAGAGGTTTTTGTAACACTGCATACGCTCGTCTCAATAAGAATATGTTTACTAATTCCACTTCAGGTGTCAAAACATCATCGTCTCTGTTCAAAGACGACAACACAAGCAGACACACACACACACACACACATATAACTCACAGGTATACGTTATCATGTCCAAGCGGTAGCTCCGATGTCACGTTAAAAGGGTAAAACTACTCTATTATACGGATTCGTGTCGAACAACACGGTACGCGAAAAACCGGATGTGTGTGTGGCCACCTAGTCGAAAAGCACAAACAGCACGTTTACCGGATTATTTACGTACCCATATCATCAATCAACCGCAGTGGTGGCTGCGTCGTATGCAGTCCGTGTCACAAAACGAAGTAAAAAAACCGTCACATTGAAATCGTGGGCCCGAATGGATGGGGAAAAAAACGAGATTGCTTTCATTGTCACATATCTTAAACAGTCGGTCGGTTTTGTTGTGGGCAGGTAAGTTTTTTCGGGTACAGGACTCAGGTACACGGTGTACACCGGAGGGTAGTGAAGTCGCTTATATATGTATATATACATAGAGAGAGAAAGATATCACAGTAACTATATATACATAGATAAGTGTTACTGTGAGACGCGCCTGGTGCGTATACTTACATTGTGTGACGACTCCGGCACGTTTCCACGGAAAATAAGCGCTGAAATTAATCCGACCAAAAGTGTACACAATGCTCGTCTAGTACAGCTACAAATTTTGTTCGACTGTAGGCCCACATGCAGCGCGTGTGTGTATACACATATGTGACATGGAAACGTTACGCATAACGTATTTCGTGGTTTACCGCACGAAATTAATGATGTTACGGGTTCAACTAAAACATGTCATATTGTTATCATTTTTATTATTTTGTTATTTCCATTACGAAATAAAACGCTTTTATATATTTTTCGTTGGCCATAAATAATAATTGATTTCATAAAAAAAAAAAAAAAAAAGAAAAGAGAAACCTTTTTCTCTCTCGACGTCAGCTCGGTCATTTCAACGAGTATTCCAGGTATCATTAAATATTTTTTATACAATATGTACGTATAGAATAAAAAAAAACTCGCACCAATTGTATTCATCAATACGTATAAGATACTAACACACTAAAAATATGTGATAGTATTGGCGTATGGTACCGATACAGTAGCGTATTGTTACAATTTAATATGATTTAAAGCGTTAAACCCGTAACTAATTCGATCAGTTAATTTTATTTACGTATTAACTACTACCAGTAACAATAACTGATTATTTTCCAGAATGAGCCTAATATAAATAGATTTCAATCGTTTATTAGTTATTTTCCACATACCTACGTCTTATTATACGATAAAGATAAGATTTAGAGAATAATTATTTTGATGTAGAGTGTAAATGATTTCATACTTCAACTCTCAATTTCGAGTATAATGAAACAAAAATATAAATAAATGTGTGGTTTTATTTTTTTTTGTAGTAAAATATATTTAAGTCGTAATTCAAACTTAAACTCTTTCCTCCAAAAACAAAAAAAATGATTATTAAATAAATCTTTATAACATTTTCATTGTTGGTTGAAAATATGCGAGACCAATTAACGAAAATACCAACATTTATTCATGGATTAAAAATTCAAAAGTAAAGTTCTCATATCTTTTTTTCTATTGTCATTGTATTTGATGTATTTACAAGTTACAACACGTCTATTATACATTTGTACCTATAATAATATACCTAATCAAATTTAAGTTACTCTTTTTTTTTCCAATTTAACATTTTGTGGTTAAGTTTTAACGAATTTGTTTCTTTTCTTTTCATGCTATAACTTTTCTATCAACTATTTATTGTTGTTGTTAATATTATTACTATTACTAAATTGGAAATTTAATGGCGTGTGTCTTGAGTGAAGTAAAAAAAAAAAAAAAAAAGCTAGACATGGATATTATTCACTACTTGGTCCAGATACCAGATAATTGAGATGGGTGAATTAAATTTTAAAGAAATGATAAATCATTTTGTCGTTTTGAAATCAAACGATTCTGAGCAAACCTTCAGTGTAATATAATAACTGTTCAAAGTTTTTACTGTTTTCAGTTAAATTGTCAGTAAAGTTTTTTTTTTTTTTTTGATAAAATGGCTTGAAAAACCTTTCTGAACAAAAGAAACATTTTTCATGCCAAAAGATTCAAAATATGTTTTTCAATCATAAATCTGACTTTTAAAATGATTTATGCACCAATTACTATTTATAAATATTTGAAGTTGAAAATTGATGTAAAACAGTCGATTACAAATCGTTTAAGAATTTAATTAAACGCTTTTAAAAACTATTTCCAATATCGTTAGATAAGTAAACAGGTACGGCCAAATTCAATTTTAAAGTTTTACTATAAAAAATTTAATATATTGTTTGAATAAACTTCCAAAAACGGGGTACTTTCAAAGTTTTATTTAAACCCAATTTTTCCAGATGAAAATTTACACAAACGTGATATCTCTGAAGTATTCAAACTTTTCAAACGTCATAACTTAGCCTAAAAGTAACTAGGTGAATTGGGGAAATGTTATCAAGCCAGTGCATTCATAATATTATATTATTTCATTATTGAGTGAAAATTTCAAGATTTTAACACAATAATGTTTGAAGGATAATCTGTCTTCAATATGATTTAAATAACAAAAATACATTTTTTTTAAATCTAGTTTTTTCGTATTTTACCATAGTTTATTACATTTTTTAGTACTTTATCGAATACTTAAAAACTTGAAAATTTCGATTGATTACTTTTTTAAAGTATCGGATTATAGACGATGTTTTTGAAACGTGGAGGGATGTAACGGGGACACACGATATTTTCATTAGGATGTTCCGCAATCTAAATCGAACATCTATTGTTTAATTTTCATTTCGTTTTCGCATTAGTATTGTTATTGATCGCATTGTTCGGGTTTAATAATGTGTACGTGACGCAATATATTTATCCTCTGAAAGCGGTGTATCACGGCCTTTGTGACCAAAACGACTTGTGACTAATCAAAGGTCCCACGAAAGTCTCTCAAGTCGAGAGCGCGGAACGGACGGGCTCGTTCCGTACGCGTCTACGGAACCGACGACGTGCGGCGCGGCGTGGCGTACGGATTTCGACCGACATGGTAGTAAAATACTCGAGAGCAACAAGCTCGGTTCCACTTCTCATCTTGGCGTCCGCGGCGGCGGCGGCGGCGATAAGAAATCCTATTTCGCCGTAATGGTTATGCACTCGTAATGATCGATGATTCACGCGTTGAAAAACATAAAAAAAACAATCTGACCTTGCGTATACGATGTGTGTTACTCCAGATATGGTCATTTCCCACTACGTGTACACTCTCATTCTTGATAACCGAAACCATTGACTTTGTTTCATTCATCTGCGCGGCTGTTGCGAGAGCAACACGTGCACGTTAAATGTCGACGACTCGACGTCGTTGGTCTGTAGACGTGCAGTGCAACGTGCTTTTAGATAATATGCAAATTTTATATTTTAATGTTCATCATTTACTCGACTGTAAATAAAACACAGTAAAATACATAAAGTCTGATACAGATCAATCGGTAAATAATACTTTGTACCTGACAACAATACTTCAATTATCACACGACAACCGTGCTGAATTCCTTTTATCCGAAAGCATTGAAAAGTTACGAAATGATAGAACAATGAAACGTATACAAAAAAAAAAATACGGATTCAGTTATATTCTTCAACATCGTTGGTGAAATAATAATAATAATAATAAAAAATACCTGCGTAATATATAGTTTTTTTTTTCGAGTACTTACTTTTTCTTATTATAAATGAAATTAAATGAAATAATCGTTTGATAATTTTTAGTCACTTTATTAGACACTTTATGACGTAAATGACTCTCCAAACAACTCAATCACTAGTTTTTTACTTCAATATTCATCGCAGGTACCGATAGAGCTTTTTAAGTTTCAAGTTTTAACGCACGAGTTACCTGCGGCAACACTGCATCTTATTGTAATATATCGGCAATCGATAAAGAGAACGGACTAACTTATTGACCATTCAATCACGATACGTGCTTATACACGGAGTTTTTTTTTCGTATAAATTATTTTAATTTCATACGCTAAAAATAAAAAATAAATATTTGTATTGATAAATATCAATTTTCGTCATAGAAAAAAAAATAATGAATATCAAATAGTTGCATTTTAATAAATTCTACTGTATTACAAATCAGGATTTATATAAAATCATTAAAATCAATTTGTAATCAACGGATAAAAATACTTGTGTCATGAAAAATCGATAATATCTAAATATTAAGTAAAAATCTAATCAAATTTTGTATTTAGGTACTTAAGTATTCATGTTGTGAAGATTTCAATGTTCATTATGGTCATTTATGGAAAACGGAAATATTAAGTACATTTTTAAATTTTAGGAATAAGTTTTATCGAACACTTATGATCATTAACTATATATTTTATGAAACAAATATATGAATATTAAACTGTAAAAATATGAAGTACATTATAAAATTGATTGGTCAAGTGCTGATACTAAAATGACTATATGTTACGTTAGCAGTGATGTAGGCCAATTCTCAAAAAAATCATTCGTTAATAAAAACAAGCTACTCGTATGTTAAATTATTAGGTATCTTTAGAAATCTAAGAACATCTTTACCTTCAATATTAGTTATAAGACGTGTATTGTGTACCGATAAGTTTTATTGTAACTATTTTATTAGGTACTCATCAATTAAATTCCATCAAACATTATAAAATCAAAACGACTAAATAAACCATAATAATATTTAATCACAATATTTTAATTAGTTGAAGACCAGTCAGTGTATGTAATCATATAGATTTAAATTTTAATAGTATATTTTTTTCATTCAGAGCAAAACAAAATTTATCGTGTACCTACTTTACATGTATACCTGACCTTAACACACACAAATGGATTATTATTTATTTTATGAAAATATTTGTAAGAATTTTCATCAACTGTGTATCATATTGTATAATGCACCTACAGGTTATCACCTAATAAAATATAATTTTACCTCTTTGTATGTAATCTGTGTACCACATGATGAATAGCATTCATTTTGCATATTCATTGAATACACTACATTGTGAACTATCGCGTGATTTCTTTCATTGTATACAGATTATTCATTTTTCAACAACTTTTACGAGTTTTCATAGAGCTGTTTTATTGCATTTAAAAAATAGTTTTATATAGTGAATATAGAAGAGTGAATAGCAGTAGAATTTTAATTTTATTTTTTCAAAATGATAAAGCTTTTTAACAGTTCGACGTAGATAGTTTGAAAATATCTAAAACAAAAATAGGAAATGTCTCTTTTTATTAAGTGTAGGTACTGGATTCCTGGATTTTAAATAAACTTTATACAATAGAGTTATTAAAGATCAACTCTCAATTATCAATGCAAATAATTAAATATATATGTATTATATAATTTATTTTAATATTACAAAACAGATATTTTCTTTAAACGAGTTTTTTCACTGAACCAATTGTTCTACCTAGTAGGTAACATTTAACATTTAATCCCTCACATATTTTGGTATTTTTACTAACTTGTAAGAATTCATGTCTATTTTGTAACTATTGAAAATAAATAAACAAATATATGAATTGATACAACAGGTTTATAAGATTTAAACATTTTATTTTAAGAAATTTAAAACTGTACATAAAATCCTTCTACTGGAACTTGGTAGATTATATAGTACAACTGAACGATTCTTTATGATAGTGTTTATGATATAATTTTTCTTGCATACACTCTATACTTGTGGCTGATCATTCACTCCGATTTCCATAAGTATTTTATTACTAATAAATGATATATAAACACATTTCTTCAATTTCCAAAATAAATATCTAACTTCTTTATCATATTTTTATTTGGATTAGTTTGACCAAAACTATTTTCTTTTGTAATATTTTGATAACTTAAATTATTACGTTGAACATAGTAATCTTGAAAGAAACAAAATACCGGCGAAAAATCCGATAAGAACACTTAATAAAAAAATTATTTGTTTTAAAAATAATATGTATATATATATATTTTTTTTTTCAGTTATCAGCAATCAATTTCTTAAATGTAATTGAAAAAAAAAGAGAAATAAACGAATTTAATTAAGTAACATTCGCTTGAACGTCAATTGTGAGTTAATAGAAAGGCTGATAACCTAGAGTTCTTTACTTGCCAGTTGCCATGTCAATGTCTATAGTAAAATATATATTCATAGTGTAAAAATAGTCACCCTGTATACATTTTCTAATTTTGTCATGCAAGTCTTTTATCTCATAATTTTAGATGTATAAATGAAACTATAACCTGTTCATAAGAACATTAATTTTATTATTTGTTACTCAATGGAAATATTTTAATATTTTATTTTTTTTACTGGCCCATGCGGTATAAAACATGAACTTTGAAACACTATTAAATATGTATTAAATCGAATAAGCACAATCAACGTAAATATAATAAATACAATTTAGGTACATTATACAAATATATTTCAAAATAAAATTGTTGATAATAGAATAGCGACTCTAAAAAAAATCCGTTAATGATAAATGTTGTAAACGTTACGGCAAGTATTAATGTGCTATTTGGTATTAACACATAATATGTGATATATTTTTCCTACAATTGGTTTCAACAAAACGATCAAATTAGATTAACGGTTCACGACTAAAATAATATAAACCTAATAATTTCAATTTACTTTTTTAGGTTTAGTTTTTATCTGACTTCATAATATAATAATAATACCTAATTATTATAAACAACTATAGGTTAGAATATAATCATGTAAAGTTTACAGTGTTCATGATTGAAACTAAATAATTAAAATACAGTTTACCAATATTAAGTCCATACAATGTTTTCAAGTATCCCAAAAAAAAAAAAAACGTTTTCGTGATATTTTTGCACGTTGATCATGTGACGTAGGAAATACCTATATCAAATAAAATTGTTTATTACGCGATCATTTGCGTAGGGTTCTCTGCTTCCTAAGTCGTTCACTTATGAACGTATTGCCGAAAAAGTCGAGTGTGCTAAATTTTATCGATTTGACAGTAAGTCGATCAAGATTACAATATTGTTGTACAACATTTTAGGAGCGACATAAAAACTGATGATTATAAAAAAAATGTATAAAAATTAGGAAATCGTATTTGATTTGTTTATCAGAGTGAAATAACAAAATGCAAACTTTACGTATTTAATAAATTTATCATGCGTGGAAATAATCGAATAAGTGTAAATCGATTTAGTTAATCTTATGGTAATTCAATAATTACAGTTGATAATCCGTTGTGAGTTCGTCGTTTATTTGATATTTTATCACAACAATGTAGAGAACGGTTTTCCAGTAAATGTTCATTACCTTGAAATTATTGCATCGTTGATGTAAAGATTCTTCGAGTAATTTTTAGTTCATATCATAACTGTTAATTATTTTTTACCAGTTATTTACGTTACATAATCGTCCGTATGTATATTTCACCGACAAATATTAATCTACCACAACGTTTAACAAGGCTATCTCTCTGTGTATCATATTTATAATATTTAATATGTTTTATGAACACGGAAAAGTTATGACACAACTAAAAATATCGTGACAGAATTAAAAATATATATAAAGTTGACCAACGATGAAAAACATTAATAATTATTAATTAATAACATTATACTTTCAATAGTCAAAAACAAGTGAGATCATTTATAATTTAATATTACGACTGATATGAACATTTTACTCATAAAATAAATCAACACAAAGTTCTATTAAAATTGTATTAGTTTTTATTAAAAAAAAACAGTAAAATTAAAAAAAAAATGTATAGTTGTTTACACAAGTGTGTGCAAGTCTCAGAAATTGATAGTGACTTTTAAAATTAATCAAGGCTGGGCAAGTTAAACTGATTCTTTTAACTCGTTAAGTTGAGATAGAAAAAATTTAATTAAGTTTTACAGTTAAAAGTTATTTATCTTTTTTTAACTTGTTTAAGTTACAACTTTAATAGAAAAAAAAGTAGTAACTTAGTTAAAAATTGGTAACTTTTTTGGTTTTTTTACTTAATATATGAATTTTTACCAAAACACAATAAACAAGTGACTGGTTCATTAACTAGATTAAAAGTAACTTAGCTTTTTAACTTATTTTTAACTTTTTAACTCATTAATGCCTAACTTTAGAGTTGATGTTCACCCAATACCATGAGTGTTACGTATGGTGTAAACATTCGTGTTTTGCATCAGAAAATTTTTTTTAAGAAGTTATTGATTAATACGGTTGGTCGAAAATTTAAAAATAGTTACAAAAAATTTAAACAATACATTGAAAATATTTAAAATGAATCCTTGGCGGAAAATCTCGGAGGGCAGTCAACTGCCACTCCTGTGATCCTATCTTACTCGTGCGCACGCTTATAGATCTATACGTACGTGATAATAAAAAAGAAATACGTATGTTATCGGTAATTATATTGGAATAAGTAAATAATACCGAATGAACTGTACAGAATAGATATATAATTTTTTTTTTTTTTAAATAATATTTTATGTTCATTAATATTGATCGAAAATAAATAATCGAACATACAAATGCAATAAACTTGCTAACACAACACGATAAAAAAATAATCGTACACACATTTGTTTTATGCCATAATTAGAACCTCTTATAGTCCAACGTGACGAACTCTACGAACTTATTTTTAGGTGATATTTCTCTAGCAGTCTGACCGATTCGGTAACATGAGTTATGAAATTCGTGGACTGTATAATTTTCTTGACGGTCGTAGACTACAGACCTAATAATATAATAACAATTTCAATTCTCTCAGCCAAATTTGAAGTAATTTCGCAAATTAATCTGATAATATTCGGTCGGTTGTAAACTCTACCGATATTGTGGTAAACTGTCTCGTTTTTTTTTTTTTATTTCTAATAAACTCTCCGGGCGGTAAATTCTCCCGGATCAACGTAATGTTTGTCCGGAGGAAATATTATGCAAACTATCCCGAGTTGTTTTGAATTTTACTCCATGTTTAACAGAAAAATGTATAAATATAATTAAAACGCTTCAAATAACTTCCAATAATAATCAACAAACTGAACAACTCGTTTAAGTTAAACAAAACATTTTAAAACACTGTTATGAAGTGTATGTACATACGCGTTTTTTAATAGTAATACGTTTCATTTTTATTATAGAGCTGTAGTAGAAAAGTTACAAACATAATGTACCGAGTGCAAAAAAGTGTATCGTACGATTTTATTGTTTTACTCGCGTGTTCGAGTTGACTAAAAGTGTTTGTTTACAACAATCACTACAGCGAAACGCATACACTGCAAAAAATCATCGTTATTACGGTAATTAGCTCCGTTCTGGTGAAACGTAAAAACTATTTTTGTTTTCCGCGTCGGACGGATTTTCGCGTGCACCGGTCAATCGGGTGATTAACGATGGAAACAATAACGTTGTGATTACTGCGGGCGCAGATCGTCGTTGGCGCGTTCGTCGGACGAAATTCTAGTCGCGGGACAGTCGGCGGGGTCGTACGAACATTTTCTAATCGATCGCGAGTAAAGGTCAATTCACACAGGTCCGTATCCGTACCGTCCGGTCCTTGTCCGACGTTTTTACATTGTATGGCTTAAATTTAATGTTATCGTTTACACTTGTCCGTTCCGTATCCGTTCCGTGCCCGTTCCGTATCCGTCTCGTCCTATTCTATTTGTTCAAAACTATGTTTTGTCGGATGGCACTGATACGGAGACGTATTTTCGGTACATGTAAGTACAAGTCAATACTGGTTCGATCAAGTCTGATCAAAAATATAGTGCTCTAAAATCGCATGAACTTTACCGACTCTAGTTTACAAACAGTTATAACAAACGACAACGGTTGTTCATACCAACAGTCTGCAACAGTGCTCAACATTTGTATTTTGTAAAATAATAATATGTAGGTATAATATATAATAATGATCGTTTCGGTACCTTAGAGTTACTGCAAGTCTTTCCATGGGAGTTATCGCCAGCCTCCTATGAGTGTCTTGTCTTTTTATATCATCTTGAATTTTTAATAATAAAATATCAAAACTATATTTGGACATTCGAAAGTACTCAAAGAACTTGGTTTCGTTATCTTCTAATTCATTGTATAGTGTTGTGAATTCTCCTTCAATATTTCTTTTCTTCCACAAATCACGAACCCGGGTTCGTTTTCTTTTTTTTGCTGCTTCATCTTCATCCAGTAGTATTGCAATCATTGCTAAACCTTTGATTTCTAAATTTTCCATCTTAAAAATAGGGTATGAATACGTTCTTATACAAAAATATACCGACTACAGAAGTTCTGTTCATCACTGAACGAAATGAAATTCGTGATCACAGTGTAGTGCACAAAATGGAATACCGGACGACACGGACTTGTGTGAATTAGATGCTATCGGATAGCATTATCACTGAACGGACGGTACGGATACGGACCGGACACGGACCGGACATGTGTGAATAGACCTTAAAGCGATCCGTGACGACGCGACGGGGTCGGTGCAGGTAGACATGTCATAGGTGCGACGGTCTAGATTTTCCGAAATCAATAATACGCTGTAATTATCGTCATCGTCATAATATTATTTATCGTTGTTATGCCGATGCCGTCCGGTCGAACGTCTCGATTATCGCGGTCATTACCGTCGCAACTCCTCCGACGAAGCGCACTCTGATCGCCTCTTGTACGCGACATGTTTTATCGGATATCCTATCGCCACATTAATCCCGGCCAACGTCGCCGCCGCCGCCGCTTCCGCGAAAACCGTTTTTGTTCAAGATGTATCGCGGTCCCGCGTACATGCATCGACCGAGACCCGTCACACGCACGACGCGCTCGACCACGGAGAAACGTCGAAATGTTAGTATAGTTGACAAGATTTTATTTTTCTCTCCGGTTCGTAGACGAAAACGTAAAAATCCTGCGATGACGAATTTTTTTACATACGATAAGGACGATTTTTCACCATACTCATTTAAATAGCTTGCCGAAATCAATAGTTGGTGCTTTGGTAGGTGGTATATATACTGAAAAAACCACCGGTAAAACGTGTGTCGTTTCGGTATGCACCGATCGTGGGTAAAATATTTTAGACACCGAGTGGAAAAGAGGATCTATTGGTTTTACAATGGTGTTTATTTTTTGTTTTTTTTCTTCTTTTTTCCTGAAAACGCTATTTGTAACACTTAAATTTGGCTAAACGTTTTATTTAACAGTGCTATAGACCAAAAACCATATATAAATGGGGCTTTGAAGGTTAATTTTTTCTCTTCCCGATTATTCTTCCAAGCCTGAGAAAAAACTACCGAAATATCGAGTGAAAACGGTAAAATTCGCCGTAAACGAGACCTTCACTTTGTCAGTTATAGTTATTTAGTCATAATTTCAAAAGTAATGTTGCTAAAAACTTGAAATTTCACCTTGATATCAATGAATCAACCTGTATATAATTAACAAAAGTTTTTTTTCTAGTTAAAAAATGGAACGTTAAAAATGTCTCGTTTTTCGAAAGTTTGTTTCAATATTTCATAAAATATTCTGAAAATGATATATGATTTTATATTCATATACTTAACTAATGATATTAAAAAAAAAAATCGTGACTCAGAATTTTTCTATTGGCTTTCAAGTATATGCTTATACGATTTTTACGGAATCAGTGGTTTTTAACATCAATTTTCAAGTTACAATACATAAAAAACTATTGGCACATCAATTCATTATGAAATTTTGGATACAGATACAACAATATGTTTTGAATCTTTCGGTAAGAAAAAATCTACCTTTGTTCAAACAAAACATTTTTAAACAGGTTTGACTAAAAAAAAACGTATAATTAGACATAATGAGATAAAATATATGACTGATAAATTTTCACTCTGAAGCTTTGCTCAGAATCGTTCAACATTTAAGAAATGGTTTATTATTTCTTGAATATTTAATGCACCCATCAATATCGTCTAGTGCAAGGAGCGAAGAATATACATGATACGAATAATAGAGTACGGCTTTTTTTAATATAATATATTTAAAATTATACGACAATTGTGATTTAATAATGTATTGTATATAACATAAAATTTTTATAAAGATTTTACAACAATAATGAAACAACTTAAAAAAAAAAATGCGCTATGTGTTAAATATTATTAAAGTGAATATATATTCGTGAAAAATTCTGATATTAAAGTGTTAATTATTGGACCAATTATTTTAGGAACATGAACATTTAGCCATAAACAGTCAAAAAGTGGTGATTTCTGTTTTCGGACTGCTCTTGCTCTTCACTTTGCTACTTTAAACTGAAAATATTTTTACATTATCTCAAACGACAGGTCAAAATATATGTAAAAATACGTAAAAAAAAAAAAATATGATCTACATATTTGTGTTATGTTTTTAGTCATGATTAGTTAATATGTACATAAATTAACATTTTAAATTATAGGCACGGGAAATAAATTCAAACCAATACATTAATAAAGGTTTGGAGTCAAATTTTAATCGTTGTTAAATTACCGTGAGACATTCTGTATTGTACATTGTGTGTTTGAATCAATCGTATTTTCATTATGAATCATCACGATACGAATCGATCGATATTCACTGATGGGTCGGATCGGACGATAATGATGATAACAATATTCAAACGTTATTTCACGCATTACGATAATTATGTATCATGTCCAGGCGACGCGATTTGCTCCCTTAGCGTGACATGACATTATATGCGTTTCGTGGAAAACGGAGTCAAAAATCAGCCCGCCGCAGTCCAGTCGAATCTCTGCGTACTGGTATATTTATTTTGCACTCCTATACACATTTACGAAGACGTTTTTATTATTTTAACCGTGACCGGGGCACGTGTTGAGCCCCGTGTGTGTGTATAATAATCAAAGTGAACCCTTTCGGCCGGTCCAAAAAAGCCGACGTCGTCGTCACCGCTAATGGACCACTTTCTATACATTATGTTTGTCCTTTCAATTTATTATTCGCACACTCTGCACCATCTGCGGCAGTCGATCCGGACCATGACGTCGGAAATTTATGTTCAAACTGCAGTATTGGCACGTGTAAAATGTTTTAAAAGAGCGCGCGCGCGCGATCACACACACACACACACACACACACACACACACACACACACATATACATACACGCAAGCACTGCAATCTAGTTCACCTTATAATTATTATTATTAAGGTATTAAAGTCGACATGTAAGTGCGAATGAATAATGAATATTATAGTGATCGTCAGTTTATCACCGGACTATCGACTTAAGTGCCGGTTTAGCACATTTGAAGCCAGTTGTTTGACACGGTTGTATAGACCGTTGGTAGTATATTACCAACAACGATTATTGGTACGCAGTATCATGCTTTACTTTTAGTCCTTGAACTCGATGTTTGAGAGAGTATAATACTTTATCGCTTGAACATACACGTACGTGTGTGTATAAATATGCGTATGCGCGCTGTTAGTTCCGTTTTAATAATATTGTAATTAGCGCGGTGATAATTATTAAAAATATGATTAAAACGCTTAGATACATAGTAATATACACGTAATGTATTCGTTTTAGCGGCTAAATAGCATGTTCCGCGAATGACGGTGTGTTGCGAAAGCCAATGCGTTTAAAAATATTAAGTGGAAAATAGCGTATCTCTTATTTTTTACATCCAGTCCTCGTGGTTTTATCGAATTTCGTAAATTTAGTCCACGTGCATAATTTTCAAAGATGAAAAAATTCCAAATAACTCGAGAAGCCGTAGCAATTTACGACACTGATATCTAAATAATGTACAAAAACGTAACCAATTAGAGTCAAAGACACAAGGTTTGTTATCTTCATCTCACACACGTGTAACACAGATGAAAAAAAAAATTGTATTTCACAGATCGGCTAAATTAGATACATTTCCCTACATTCTCGTTTTGAACGAATAGAGTCCGATGTAAGTACGTCATTTTTTTTCTTCTTTATGATGACTTATTGGGAATCTGGGATGATATGTGTATACCGGTATGCCTACAGTATTTTCAAGCACTATAGAGCCAAAGATAGAATAATTATTTTGTTTTTCGTAATTTCAATTATGTATGGACACAGACGTTTAAAATACGTAAGAACGTTGAATATTTTAACTAAACGAATCAAAATGTTTTCTGTATGTTTTCAATGAAAAATACTATACAATGTACATTCGTGTGATAAATACCCGGTGATGATGTGAAGTGTAAAAAAAATATATTATACATATATATATATATATATATATATATATATATGATATATAATAATTATAATAATAGTAATAAAATTGTTCAGTTAGAAGAGTAATCCCATCGCAATAATAATAAATGGTTTTCTTTGTTACGTGATTATGAATAGCGACTGAAAAACATTAATTTCGGCGTAAACTATATGCATTTTCATATCTTAGACGCTCAAGTCACGTAAATGCGATGGCATGGGTAATGTCAGTAGATGAACGAGGTACGATAAATAGTGTCGTTTGTGTGTTGATTAAAGTAATGATAATAATCGGGTATATTAAGTAGTAATGATACATATATAATCAGGTCACTTATTATATATGTCACTTATTTGCATTCTATCTCCGGGGTGCTATGTGTATACGGACCCCTCGAATCCTTTTTACATTGTGTAGCGTATGTGTTAGTAATCGACTACATGAAACACTCACCACCTCACAGTGTTAGATAAATCACTTTTAAGTAGTTGTGAAATTGTGTTACGAGTTACCTAATAAGTACAAAATACGTCCGAAAAACTGTTGGGCGGTATATCAACGTTGATTTTATAACATCGTGTTAAATCGTTTTTTAATTTTAAAAGTAATGTGTAATGAATGCCGTTGTTAAAAAAAAAAATATAACTGTCCATCATCTGACCATATCATAATATTTTATTCCATGGTTTATGTTATGTAAATTAATTTGAGAGAACTGTAGGTTATTCATGTTCATATGCACTTGACAGTTGGTACTAGACCGACCAAAGTAGTAGTATACAAAAATTAATTAAATATTTTGATAGTTTTCAACATTCTCTACATTTTTATTAAAATTACAAATATTTTATGATGAAATCATTCTGTCATTTCTAGAATTAAGTGTAGGCATTGTGTAGTACGTTATAGGTAGGTACTTCTGAAATAAAGATACGACATTAATAGTTTTTATTGAAATAATTTTTAATAACTTATTACTCCTAATCTTCTTAAATTACGAATTGTTTCATAAGAACCACTTTTAAAATATCATAAAATCACATAGTTTACAAAGTTTTTTTTTTTTTTTTTTTTTACTTGGTATTAGTTAAAAATATTTTCAATCCGTGACTTTTAACAATTTACAAAATGAAATTTAATACACAAATAACTCGAAGAAGAGACGGTTCACTGACGGCCGGCCCATTAGTACTTCATATTAATTTATGTTACGTTTCTAGTTTATATACCCAACAATGTCTTTCCATTATCTCATTCTCTAATAATACTCTTTTGTAAAAGTTCTGAACAGAGAGTTTTTTTTTTTATAAAATTCTAGTTTTTAATGTAATAATTAGTAAATTAATAATAGATGAAATCGGTTTCTGTTTTTTCTATGACACGTAGATACTTTTCGTTCAAAACAAAAAAAAAATCTACTTACAATAATATTAGAAATTAACTTTTTCTAGAACAACATTTGTAACATATTATACGTCATGTATTAATATGAATTTAAAAAATTTAAAATTGTAATTTAAATAGGAGTAATAATAATTAAACAATTAAGCGGTCATGTCATCCGACCGAAGAATCGGAAACGCCCCAATCAACACATACGGGGCGCACGCAAACCCGAATTCGCACGCACACGGTGAATCTTCAGGTGCCATCGCATGTATACCAGTATTACACCTCGTCATAATTTTTTTTTTAAATTCTTTATTAACACACGTCGTATATGCAAATAATTGTTAAGTCCGCCGTGTTTTATGCACTACGCGTGTTCTAACCATGCACGCTGCATACGTCTGCATGAACACGGGATACGAAACAATTTTATTTTATAACTATTTATAGTTTTTCGTAGCCGTCTGACCGCCACGGCCGCCGTCGCGTTGTAGCCACTAGCCTAATTATCTAATTACCACGAACAACACTGACCATTCGTTGTTCACTCCCGTACCGTACACGCACACGCAGCGTACGGACCACCAACACCCGGAGCCTATCGATTTCAGCATCTTATTATGGTTTTTCGCGTCGACACTCTTTTTAGAAACGTTATTATGGTTATACGTGTTTTGAAATTTAAGTACCTCAATATTTTTTTACGTAGACTTAAAAAAAAAAAGAAAAAAATGTCGATTAATGTTCGTCTACATTTTTATACGAGTGTTTTGACTCGTAAATATTTTTCCAACGTCTAAAACTGATTTGCATGAAATTCATTTTATCATTATTCGATAGATATAAATATGAGTTGAAGTACCCTCTTGCAAATTGTTTTTTGATATTTTATTATTTTATTAATAATATTTCGACGGATGTGGTTAAATTCAATGAAAGCAAACTTTATTGGTTGTAACCGTGTATTGCACAGTAGTACAATATTATGCAGTATCTCGACTTCTAGTTGATTGTACTAGGCACATAATTATCAATTACGGTCACACGATTAAAAAATTGAGTGAAACGACATTTAATCAAATCAACTGGATTTAACAAATCTGATGTTATTTCAACATCAAGGATGGGTACCCATTCTATTCCTTAAACGAATTGAATAGACGATGTATAATAATGAATAGCATTGTATTATTGCGTAATGAATCATTTAAAAATCAAATGAAATTGCAAGGCAGGGTTCAACTGGCCTGATATTTCACTACTCAGTCAAGTCAAGTTAATTGATTTTTTTTTTTTTTTTAACAAAGCTAACTTTTGATTTCATACTAGTTGTGTATCGGTATGTCAATTAAGTAAAAACGGAGTCGGTATAAGATTATATGATTGGAGAGTTGATTTAAAAAGTAGAAATTAACTACAAATTTTAACTCGAAATTAAAACTTCAACTTAATAAATGATACACGCCCAGTCTTGGCATTATGTAGTAATTTATTACTTTAAAATTCGTTGCTGTGGCAGTTTTTCTCTAGTATTAAAATTTTGTTAAGTCGAATAAACGCCAATACGCCATAATATATTAAAAACGTTCAGTAATTTTTATGAGTATAATTTTTGTTTAACATGTTGTTAATATGATGATATATCAGTATTTTAATACTCGCGTTTTCATTTATAATAAGTGCCTGCTATTTAAGCGACAAAATTAACAATTTTTCGTTTTGGTATGCCTAAAACCTCGGCGGAGCAGTATTCAATCACACAAATAATGTGAAAGTAAATATTTTAGTGTTGAGCAACAGTTAAAACGATAGAATTTTAATTGATTTAATTAATTATAAAAATAATGGTGATAAACAAAGAAAGGTATTATTTATCATAATTTGTTCGATGACATGAGTTTCTGCCAACAAGTGAAATACATAATATATCTGCATACAACATACCGAAACCAAATATTTCAATGAAACCATACAACACGAAAGACGGCACGAGTAAAAGAGTTGTATTGAAATAGTCTTGTTCGTCTATACAGTATACATGTGTTATTACTATATCGTCATTACTATTATTGTTATTATTATTTGACAGACAGTCTGACGGTTATTGGCGTCAATATGATATTATATAGGCGAGTGTGTGTGTGTGTGTGTGTGTGTGTGTGTGTGTGTGTGTGTGTGTGTGTGTGTGTGTGTATTGTCAAGACGTTATGTTATATTATTATGTTTCACGTGCACGCATTATAATATTATATACATTATTTTTCATATCCGCCCGTTGAATACAGGGATCTGTGCAGTGGGTCGCCGCCACCACCGCCGCCGCCGTGAGGACTTAACACGAACGAGTGGAAACAAAAACAAAATAAAAGGTCAGGTACCTACATATACACACTCACACACTCACACACACAAGTACACACACGTCTGTATTATAATATATTATTATACTGCGCAGGAGAGACCGTTTCGCGAGCGTATTGTGACGCGTTCCCGAGGAAACGGGTTTAAAAATGTCACCGTTTCCACGTATAGTTAATACCGAATTCGGCACAAAGTGTATGCATGTGTGTATAATGCGAGTGCGGCGACGGCGGTGGTGTGTGCCCGCACACAGATCTAGTGAATCAGAATGATGAAATTAGCGCGATTAACGAATTCACGCGGAAATCGCGACGCACATCGCCGGTAAGTACGGTTTGTGTGTGTGTGTATGTATACGGAGAAAAACTCTACGCAGAAACGACGTGGCGGCCATTATACGTGACAGTTTCTAGACGTTTTGAAGAGAAAAAAAAGAGATGGAGACGAAGAGAGAAAACCCTGTCTTTGGGGCATGCGAATTTCCGTGTACACGTAGGTGTGTACCTCCGACAGCTCCGGAGCACAGAGGAATACTCGTCACTGTAAAGTATGACGGCGGCCACCGCGCCGATCTTTCCCGATCTCACAATGGACCGCCGCAGAACATATTATCAGTATTATACGCGTACGTCCGAATGCGTTTCCTCGAAGTGACGAATCTTTTTCCCGTCCTCGGCGCGAACGGTCTATTATAATAATATACTATTATTATTACTCTTTTTATTACTATTATTATTATTATTATTATTTGTTATCCGCCCGCGTGCCGAAAAGGTCGCAAACGCAGTGCGGCGTGTGTAGTGTCGACAAATTTTCCGAACACGTATGGTACATAATATCTCTCTGGGCCGTGTACGTGTATTATTGTTGTTATTGTTACATTGTGCGAGACCCGCAGCAACGGCATGCGAAGAGTTCATCAATGGGGCTAAATGTTTCCGCTTCCTTTGGTTTCATCTCGCCCTGTCGCATATTGTCGTGACGGGTTCCACAAGCGCGCGCGCACACACAAACACATACACACACACACACACACACACACACACACACACACACACACACACACACACACACACACACACACACACACACACACACACTTGTATATTGCAGTGAACTACGTAGTTATAACATGCAGGTAACGCGGCTACCTGAAGACTTCATAATAATAATAATAATAATAATATACAACATGTTTATAAACGACATCTACGCACAATGGAGTGACTAGAATTTTTATTTCGTTCTTCTGAAAGATCGTTTCATAAGAGTAGTCATGTATTAAGGTGCATGTCAATTATGTGCGAAAAGAAAATATTGAATCGCCTCAGGAACTTAACTAAGCGTAGATACTATTTGGAGGTCAATGTTTATCTTTTATATTCTGATTGAAATGAAGCACTTATTGGTTTTACATGGGTGTGTTTTGTTTTCTTTTGCATGTTGTCATATTTTCGGGTAGAAAATACTGTCCAAAAGTTGCATTTAGAATCTCTATGGATCGGAAATTTCACCTAGTTTGTACTTGATATTATTCGAGAACTTTTTTACTCGAATTTGGAAAATCACATCAAATCTTGGTCATGAGATTTTACATTTTTTCGTGTACTTAACTAGTCAATAGCAAAATTATCACTTAAGTTTCAATCAGAATCGTTTTCCGAAAACAATGATTTATCTTTGGTCTAAAATTTTAAATAATATGCTACCTACATGTGTATCGTTCACTAATCGCAAAAGTAACTCATCTAAAATTTTCTGCACCCAACACCATTATCTTGTCAGAGAAACGACGAAAACCCATGATGACGTTTAATTTTTTTTTTTTTTTTATTAGACATTTTTATTTTGATTTACGATGAAAACACCAATTAAATAAGTTGATGTTGAATGCGTCGGGTTGACAAAACACGTCATGTACAATCGATTGAAATTTACACTAATGTCAACGATGATTTTGCTTTAAATTCGTCATTTTTTGTTATTCCAAAACGTTAAGCAAAAATAAAAATGTTGAAAAAGTAATGCAAAACTTAGTAAACAAATAATATTTGTTTAAAAAAAAATATTTATTATTTTATTTAGATATATGTACGAAAATAAAGAAAAATGTATGTTTACAATATAGTTATATAGTTAAGGTGGTATAATCAACGAGTGCAAAGTTTTAAAGTACAGTTGAATATTAACTCCACCTTTTAATTAATAGTTAACGTGTTAATATTTAATATTTACTCACATACTTCCTATGGACATAAATGATTCACAATCATGTGAATGAGACTTATTTTTATACGTATCATTTACTTCAACTCTACACTAATGTTATAATGATAACTTATACATTAGTGAAATGTTGGTTGTGATTTAATCATTTGAGCCACTCTATAATGGTAAAAAAAAAAGATTTCAGTTCATAATAAAGACAATGCAATATCTCTGCACAAAAGAAACTCCGTAGTAACGTAGTCTCAATAAAGTAATAACATAATTTTATATGGATTTATATGTATATAATATACATACACATATATTTATAGCCGAGGTGGATACACTCACGTCAACGCGAGTTCCTGGTAAATACAATACAGTCACTTTCAGTGTTTAAGAGAGGAAAAAATCGCGATCGAATTATGTATTTATTCATGCGAAAGTATAAACTTGAACGACAAACAATTTTGGCCCCTTGTACTCTATCAGTTGTTGCCGGTTTCAATTAAATCACGTAAGATGTTTTCGTCCGAGGCGTGTAAATGGACGTAAGAAAATAAAAACGTACGATGGTATTTTATTCCAAGAAGAACAAATCTGTATTGTGAACGTCATATCACGTATACTGATTGAGACGTATAACGTACACTGCAATGTCATGGTATTACATATAGTAATTGGAACTTTATAATAAATAAGAACCAAATGTTCTAATATCGTTAATACGAATAGAAAAGACAATGCTTTATTGTGTAATTGTATCGACTCGCTCGAATCACATAGCACATCGTACCAATTTAAAAATTTTAATTTCAAGTAATTTTTACCGTGTATTGAGTATTAGGAATACTCAATCGTCGTGAATATTTTAATATCTCTCATGTTTGATTATAGATTATTGATGTAATTATTTGGTGTTTATATTTCAAATTACGGATTGAGTTTAATGCGATTGATGGATTTCGCAGAAATAACGTAAGTTATTTTATTTGACGATTTTTTGTAACGTTCCAAAAGTTCAACATAGGTACACCGTCTCTCGATTGGTGATTGGACACTCTTGGTTATTTAACAATGGCAGGTATGAAACTGCTCCATGTCACAACAACAAAAGTGTTCACGATAAACACATCAGCTATATTATTTATACCGTCGGCCATTATAAATGTGTTCACTCTTCAACAGAGCCGATACACCTTCTCGTAGTGTTATGATGCATTCATCGATTTGATTTTTTCTGAACTGTATTTGGTTACTCTGCGACATTTTAAAAACGAATACTTTATGCCATTTTTTGTGCACACAAACTACACATATTAAAATATATTTGAAACAAACAATTTATTCTAACCTACTCGTAATCAGTTCTAGTATTTTTTCAGATTTCTTCATGTTTTGGTGAATCCTAAAAATAAAGTTTTAATGAACTTACAGTCTGAGTTCAATTTTCTTATTTTTCTCAGAAGCGATTTTGAAAGCACTGAACATGTATTATTCTTTACCGTAAATGTAGTTAACTTGGTATTTGGTTTTATTATTTATTTTCCTGTGTAATTAAAAAATGTCAAATGTTTGATAACTTTAAGTTCATAAGATTTTAAATTTGCACTGTGTTATTAGTTATTGCACAGTACCGTAAAATCGTATATACTCGTATATAACAGTAGACTGGTATTTCAATAGAAAGTTTATTTATTAAAAAAATCGATAACGGTAGTAATTCACCTGTTGTCCGGGTTAATGAACCACTATAAAATAAAGAAAATATTTTACTTCTAATTAAATTTTTTAAAAAAAAAACAACAACAATAATTTAAGTTAGGTACTAAAAAATTTTTGATTTGTTTTCATGAAATGTAAAAACTTTAAAATTACTAAAAAATTACAACTAAAATAGTCATAAATCATTTACATAATATATTATATTATATTTAAATTACTGTGATCACAAGTAGATATTTATTGTCTAATAAATGAAGTAAAACAAGTGCATTCCATCGTTTATTATGTATTGTAAATCGAAGCTTGGTATTTACAGAACTTAATTTTGATAAAGCCATCAACAGTTACAACTCGTTACACGTATAATAAATTACTTATACAATTTGATTATTCATTTAAATCTAAATTGTTTAATAGATTGAAGGAGGTTTGATTTCATATTATAAGTACAAAGTCTAAGTACCCGTAGAACAAAAACTCAGGAGTGGCTCACTCAACTCACTCGGCCACATTTATACGCATGCATATTGACTATTGAATTAGAGATGATTTGGGAAAGGTTTATGTTTATAAGCATAAAAAATGTTTGCAATAGGTACAATATTGCAAAAATAATTAAATTTTTTTTCATATTTCGTAAAATATTATTCGTGAAATACCACACATCAACACCAATTACACTAAAGTTTAATTTAAGGTCATGTTTATTTCATAGCCGTGGTATTAATGTTATTTATTCTGAAAGTGCTTTCAATAATACATTTTCTTAAACTGTATCATGAATAATAATATTCGAAAGTTTAATGAATAGGTACAAGGTTAATAATGAATTAATAAATAAATAATTAACATATTATAATAATAAAATGAGCCGATTGCATATTCCAAGAAACTGTTTGTTAAGACGTAATAATAATTTGACTTACGATTAAAGCGTATGTACATGGTGAGTCATAAATCCTTTCTCAAAAAATCAAAATTCTTAACATTATTTTTTAAACGTCGTGATTTGTCATTGCGTTCAAAAAAAGAGCTCAACTACCACTCATCTTGTCATAACCATCATAGATTCATCTAAATGTTTTATCATCTTTTAGAACTGAATTATTTTACGACGCGGCTTTTTACCCAATCATAATTAATGCTTATGAATAAATTCAATCGTTGAAATTATTAAGAATTAAGTTTGTACCCAAGTGACTGGGTTGAAAAATGTGTTTCAGTATCTCAATTTGAAAAGTATAAATCATGTCAATATATTTGATTAATTAGTGAAAATCAGTAGTTAAATATACATTCACAATTTACATTATATCATTAGTTTTTTATTATATTGAATTACAGGTACGTTTAATTATTAATTTTGAGTGTTTTAGATAAAATAATTAAAAATTGCTTATAAATGATAAAATTCACGTGTATTAAAATTACAACCTCAAATCAACTACAGTGACTTATTGGTTAATAATTTATAAGTGGTAAATCATCACGCTTTTAGAAGTTGTTTTTATACATGAAGTATATTACCTATCTAATGTTTAAATCCCCATTTATATAATGCGGTTCGTGAATTGAATTAGTCCTAAAACGATAAAAGGTTTATAATTGATATATCAGCCTTCTCTGGAATTTTTTCTTATGGATCACGTGACTATATCACATTTAAATGAGTTCAGTGTGTAAAAATGATTAAATACAATATGATGAAAAATAATGGTTTAAAAAGAAATTATTTGAAAAATTAAACAAAAATTAAACTTTTTAATTAAAAACATAAATTACAAAATGCAACAATACATTTTTGTTTTTATTGACTTTACAACTTTTCTCTCGATAAATTATCCCATTTAAAGTGTTTACCTACTATGACGCGAAATCAAAAAATATGAATATTTTTTTAAGATATATTCTTGAATAATATAATACCCAAATTTTTCATTTTCCGCAAATATAATGAATAGTGGGTTTACAAATTTTTTTAAAAATATAATTGAAAAGTTCAATGTCACAAACCTTAAACTAAGTGAAATTTCACAATTTTATGTGTCACAAGAAAATTTAATGTGCACTTAATTTGAGATAATATGTTATGAGAAAACTTAAGGAATCTACTAACTCTGTTTTAACTTTTAAATATCACATTTAAGAAAAACAGTTTCGTATAATAACACTTCAAACTCCAGAAGTCGACGAAAACTTTTTTCATTTTATTACTTTTAAACTTTATTGAATATTTAGTTTTTATAAATTAATAACGCTGCAAAAGATTATTTTTTATATTATATTATCAAATACATTGAATACCTACCTTTTACCAAGGTACGTCCTATGCTCGTTTTACATAATATATTATATACAATACTAATAGTAGTACAATACTCACATCAGAAATTGTACGAATATATTCAAATTCGTTGTCTTAGGTTTATTTATTCTTTGTAGAATATTTTTAAATTTTTTAGTTCTTTATTTCAGATCTTACGATTTGTTTATTTAATAATGAGGAGCGAAATTAAATGAAAAATGTTTTGATTTCGACGTTCTAAAATATTGCATTCCTGGCAAAAATGTCTTTCTTATACCAAACAATCAAAAATAAAACTTTCATTTTGTATTTATTTTTCTGAAACTAGAAATTTTAATTATAAAGTCATATTTAATCCAAGTACACTTCTCAACTTATTTTATGGCTTATGAATAAATACTGCGCATATACTAAATTTCAAATTGAAAAATCACTCAAAATGTTTTAATATCTTAAAAGTAAGTTTTGTTATGAAATTATTACAGTTACAGAAATATCAATAAATTTATCAAATTGTATGACAAAATTTATATACAGTAAATAAAGCGTATTACAGTCTGTGTCGGAATTAGACTTTTGAGTGAGCATGTCAAATAATACTTAATAGTCCACACTTTACCTAAGTTATTCTCAAAAAAGTCCCAATCACCCGAAATCTCTATTCAAGTAAATATACGACCGTTTTTAAAAGTATTTAAGATATTTTTGAACTCAAAATCATCTTTAAATTTAAATAATATTAGGTTTAAATTGCATTCACTTCATTGCGATTATAAACATTTTTTGACCCAATAATCTAAATATCTAATATTTAAAGATATGGTCATTATTTTATGGTTATGACTTCCATGGTTAGTATACATTGATATTTTTCACACCATTAATATGTACAATTAAGGCTCAATACTTAATCATTGTGTTGTACCTACTTATAAACCAGCACATAATGCTTTTATTAACTCAGTTATAATATTTTTTTGATGACTAGTAAAAATTAAAGTCATCTTAAATAAAATAATTTATTATAATGTTTGAATAAATTAATGAACAAGCTAACAAGTGTTTATTTTTTAAAACCTTTATATCTTTTTGCGGGTAGAATAAAATACGACTATCGTTATAGGATATTTAAATAAATAAATAAATATATATATATATATATATATATATATATATATATATATATATATGTTCATAAATATTGATAACATTATTATTAAATATGAAAAAATACGACTCAGTATACATGATGATTATATACACATTAACTACCCATCATAAAATGTTTACGTAATAACTTGATTCTGTTTTAAAATGTTTTGAGCCTCTAAAATTTGGAGGCTAATGCCCTAAATGCCTCTCCTAGAATCTATCCATGATTACTGTGATAAAATCAAATAATTTTGCGATCAGCAAATATACATAAAATTTCGGCTAATTTTTTAATGGAAATGAAAAAAAAATTATAGCTTAATAGGATTAAAAAAAAAATATATCTGTAGAACTTTTAGAATATAACTTCATTTTTTTAAAAATATTTTTGTCTTGTTTGTGGAATATTTCAATCTGGACTAAAGCAATGACAATTTGTACACAATTCGCACCATGTTTCAATTTTTTTTACCTGTATTTTATATTTTAAAAATTGTTTAAAATATTTATTTTAGAAGAATTTATTTTAAAGCGGGAACGATTCTGAGCCAATTTATAGTCATTTCATAAAAATAAATATTACAGAATTTTTAAAAACCTTGGTCCAAGATTATGGGTTTTTAACATGCTTATTTCAAAATGGTAGTTATGTTAAAGTTTTATTTTTGTTATAACATCACTTATTAGGAATAAAATCATTCGTTTATACATTCTAATATTAAATGTACATTTTGTGAAATAAAATACTATAAATGATAAAAGATAAAAATTTAAATTATGAAACAAAGGGAAACCTATTTCAAAAGATAAAAGAAACTAATAATGACTTGATATTATCTTTTCATACTAAATTTTTCAAATGAATAATTTTTACTTTAATAAATCATCTTATGTCTGTAATTTCAAATTCGACCTTTTGAGAGTTCAACAACATCAATAAAGAATGATTTCGATTTCCATTATTATAAGTGATGTTATAAAAAGTTCTGTATACCTAACGATTCGACAGTTATTGTTACGTTTCGAAATAATAAAAGAATAAACTTTAAAGCATAAATGACACAACACTTTAATATTTGAAAATATGGTTTTAAAATGAGCCACATCAAAGCGATGGTAAGTGCTAGTAAATAAAGTGTTAACATGAAATTAACTTTAAAATCTATTAAGGAACGCGGCAGTGATTTAATCGTTTCTCAGTAAACAGTATTTAAAATCAAAGGGCTACGTCAAAAGGGCATAGGCAATAATTTATGCTGTCGCTCGTCAACCTAATCCAAAATATTGCTCATCTGCTTACAAAATGATTTTAATTTCGTTGTATTCATTGTTCTTTGCAAGTATAAGTTTATTTTTATAAGAAATTTATAGTTAATCGATCCACTGATTGATTAAGTTATTCAATTTAATAACACTGTATAAGTGATAGTTCAAACATGCGTTTATTTGTTTACTATTTTTTAATGAGATTTTAACATAAATTATTACATAAAAAAACTTATAAAAAGAAAAAAACAAAATATAAGCGACAGTGTATGACATAATTTAGGGTGGCATTTTGTTTTTGAGTTTGAAAGGATAAATACATTTATCTAATACCTATAGATATATTCTTTATTATACCACATTCTAATATGAATATAAAATATCAACTTGTCATAATGTGACATTAAATTGTATGGTTGTCATTAAAATAACACCACACAAACATAAAACCCATGTGGGTATTTAATTATAGGCTGTTTTAGATTTATTTGACACATGCAATGGCTTTTGGTGTATTCATTATTTTTGACTTTTTTTTATAAAAACTGTAATACTGAGACAGGATTAAAAAAAAAGAAAAAAATTAAATTACTTTTTATCTCTACATAATTTCTTTTTAAGTTTTTTAGTTTTTTCTAATAAATCCACAATATATAATATATGTTATATCATATTTTGATAATTAGCTCAATATTTTAAGGGATGTAAGTATTAAAAGTTTAGAATTGCGGAAAGTCCCCTGCACAAATTTACTTTCATTACTATGCTGTTTTAATCTTTAAATGTTTAAACCTTTAAAACTATTGGTCCATTTATAAAAATGTAAATAACGAACATTTTGAAATAAAAAATTATTTTCTTTGATAATAATATATTTTGAATAGTGGTCATCATTTAAAAACCTAAAAATATGAAAAATCTCATAATTTAAAAAAATTATATTTTTCGTTGAGAGATTAAAATGTAAGAATAAATATTTTCTACACGAATTATTAAAAATGTACATGATCAACAAATTTAAAGTATTTCATACTATCTACATAAACAGTCCCGATGCATCTCTATTATCTATACAATTACATCTAGAGCATGAAATGGTTTTAAAAATATGTAATTATGTTGTTAAAATGTTCGAGCAATTATCCTGGAATAAAATAAAAAACAGTGAATCGATGAACATAACAACTCTGCTAATGGTCCATTTGTGTTGTTTTTCAATCATTATTTCGTTACTACCTATACTGTAGACTCATCAAATGTTCATTATAATTCTACGCGGTATACAAATTTGTTATACTTAAGTACTAAGTTCTTAATTATCAATTAATATGAGCTAATGGCAGTGAAGTAGGCTTGATTTAACCATTAAGTTTACATTCAAATGATTAATTGCTACAATTGACATCAGGAACGGATGTAGAAATTTTCATCAGAGAGTCGATTGAGAAATCCGACTAAATAATAATTATGATGGCATCTTTAAGCGATTTCTCCTACGCACAAACAAGTTTATTTGATATTTGATTTTTTCCCTTAGGGTACCGTAAAAAAAAAAAAAAAAAAAAAATACAATAGAATACAATTTTTAGCACTCTTCAGTGTTGTGAGTGTTTACGATTTTATTTCAATATTTATTACAGCAGATATGCATAGGCGTGGGCAGACTTTTATTTCAAGCGGAGCACATTATTAAATAAAGGGTCGAATAATTTGAAAAATCTAATTGTAATTGTTTTATTTGTAAATCGAGCACTTCACCCTATTTTACTATTAATGGTATTGTGAACAAGTGAAACTAAAACAAATAAATTTGAATTTTTCAGAAGTTTATTTTATTTTTCAAGTACTAAAAAGCAATCTATGCACATATGTGCCTGAGTGAAATGCAATGCATTTGTCGATTAATATAGTTTCCAAAGTAAAACTACGAAACATAATATAATAGTAAATATATTCAATATTTACATAAGAATATACATACTCGAAATATATGAATTATATTTTTACCTGGCTACGTGTATATATGTTTGTTAATTAGTGAATATGTTTAATTGTTGACGAATTTTTTTTTTTTTTTTGCCAAAAAACCCTTAACTTAAAATCATTTTATTTTAAACAGGCAACTTAGTGTTTTTGCTATTTACGTATCAATGAAAAAAACAACAGTTTAAATACACCATATTGGTACCTGGTACGCTCCAGTTCTTCATTGTCCACACTATGCATACCATAGACTTTTTAAAGGAAATCGTCGTTTATTCTATTCACACTATATTCAGTAGTTTGAATCGAAACACTTCAACAGTACGTGTTATTATACAGTTATTTTATCGTTTTAACCAATTACAAAATTAATGTACTACATTATATAATATAATAACAATAAAAGAAAGGCTCATACGGAAAGATTCCTGCAGTCGTTAAACATTTACGTATTACTCCAGTAACTGTGGTTAAGCACTCACGTATGTCATAATTGATAAGTACACTGCATTTGAAATGATGAGGATCAGTGTGGTCTGGCGCGTAGCACGACAAGCATGGACATTTTGTTTTTGTTGCCTTCCTAAACGCATGAAACGACGTATTTTTTTTTTTTTAATTTAAATTAAGCCTCGGCGTGTATGGCCATTGGCATACAGTGGGTTTTTAGATTCACATTTTTTTTAAATACATTTTTTCATATTATACAAGTTACAGATTATATATTATTGATAAGATTAGTCTTAATTGATGAAACGTCGTACCTATTATAACATTTAAAAATTGTAAAAGGCATGAATCCAGTGACATCGGAATTTCGGATTGAATATTTATACATTTTACACTGGTCGTCTATTGTTTTAATTGATTTGTATTTATTTTTATTTTCACAGTCAACTGTGTTAATGTTAATGTATGAATCGGCCCGCGGACTAAACAAAAATTAAACCGAAATGATATTGATCATTGTAATTGGAAAACAATGTTTAGTAGACCTCAGTTTATCATACATATAGTGTTCGCATGTTTACTTTATGTGACGCGCTTGTTTATATTTCTTCGCCATTTTGTCAGTTATTTTGACATACGTTCGAAAACCAATAAAACTGAATAAAAGAGTAATATGAAATGTTTGTGGATCACTTATTCTTTTAAAAATTACGTGTTTGACCAACAAAGACGACACGTAATATTATATGAAACTGATAGTTTCCTCGCTACGCCCATAATGTTATACGGGAACATATAACAGTGTTTAACAAAGTGGTTTATTGTGGATGATTAAACGAATACTTAGGCGATGGTTGCCCGGCTATAGTAATCATTGTCAATTACTTATGTATTATAATGTATAAGGGTTAGGGCCGTACTTATATTTTTTGCACCCTGGGTCAACTTTATTTTTCCAACCTACTCCCCCCCCAAAAAAAAAAAAATCTACTCACTTCTAACAATTACTCTGAAAAGCTTATGAGTATATTTTTATTTATGTTATTTACACAGATAATAACATTAATAAGAACATGTATGCTCAAAAAAAATTACAAAAATTAATTCAATTCAATGTTAAAAATATTCTTCTTGATTGCCTACTAAAAAAATCTTCAATCACACCTTTATAGTTAAATTTATTTACGATTCCATGTTAAGAACGGCCAATAAATTTATTTTCTCTGCATTCATTGTCGATCTAAGATAAGTCTTAACTCTCTGAGCTTAAAGAACGACCGTTTAGCTGAACTGTTGGTTACCGGAGTACATAATATCATTCTTAATGCAATGTTAACACATGAGTAACTTCAATTAAATTTGTTTTTCCGACATAAATATTCATTTGTAGAGTTTTTTTCGGAGAAATACAGTAATATTTCTTTAAATTTTTTAAATGATTTTAAAAATGAACACAATCTATAAAAAACGATATTCATAAACCATATTTTTATATATTTTGTCATAACTCGACATTTTTTCGAACTTCAGTTGGTGTTAGCTATTAGAGTTGATGAAAAAAAATGATTATACATAAAATAAGATATTCACACATTGTATGAGTCATGTATGGTTGTTAAAGTTTATGTTTTTCTTGTAAATTTTCTAATATTTGATCAGATTTAAAGGATTAAAATACGATATTATCATACAAATGATGCGTAACACTGTTATAGATCAATAATCAATTAGTTCCTTCAACAAGTAGAGTAAAAATGAAAAATGATTCACAATGGATTTCAGTCATTGATCAAATGAGTCACAATGAATCACAAAAATCAAAATGATGGTATGCTTAAAGTTCAATGCTTTATGTTTCAGATATGAATGATGGTTTTAAATGACTATTCAGTATTTATAAATATGACGATCATTTTCATTACTCGAAAATACGGTTAGGTAAAATCACAAAAAAAAAACACACCATTTAAAAACATATATTTTTTACTTCGTTTAGAATCTAAAAACCGAATACTTTCAAAGATAAATCAATAAAATTCAAAATTGACACTTAGCAGAAAAAATGTGTGTCTTCCGCTCTACAATGTAAAATTTATTTAATTATTCCTTTAGAATTTTAATTATTAAAAAATGAAGGCTATTAAATATTTCTTATCCTGAACAAAAATGTCTTTTATAATCTATACCTGCATATTTTCGATTCGATATCCAATGATTTCAGTTAATTCACTGAAAATTAATTTTTATTTAGAGACTTGTGCACAGTATCATCTCTTGCTGACCATGAAGATTCAAAAAGACTTTTAGTTGACACATTTTCCAATGGTATGTGGTGACGGAAATGTATATAGATTTTGAAGGAATCTAACAACTTAATGCATTTTTCGACAAATTTGAAGGAACAATCAACAATTTGAAAAATAATATATCCATTATGCTAGTGATAACTATATTAATTGATAATAATAAACTGTGGTGATGTCACAGTTGTCGATCTTATTAACCATGGGTTATGTTAAAGTATATAATTACAAGGTTTGTCTATAGATCTATAAATCCACATTGAAATAATACAAATCAAAATAACGTTTACATTGTGTGATATAATTATTATCATTGGTTGATAAATCACATATGGCCAATAGACAAAATGTCCGGGTTGGTATTCAACCAAATTCAAACCAAAACGTTTTTTTTAATATTACAATATTATACATTCTAGTTGTAAGTGTTTAGATATAATAATATATGTTAAAATCTCATAGATTTTGAAAAAAACATATTACATTAGATTCCAGTAGTGTCCAGCCACCCATATACATGTACTAAATTTTGGCCACCCGGGAAAAATTTCATTTTTCACAAAGTGCCGGAAAAAAACCAATTCATCATCATCTATCAAAATAATATGATTGGAAAGTTAAAACGCGAATACGGCGATACTGTTTATGTTCATACACATCAATTGTATTTATCGGCATGGTGGACACTACTAATAATACTGTATTTATTGAGAACGTCAACTATTGTGATAATTGCACATGGAGAACTTTTGTTCGTATAAATGTATTGAAACTCTGCCGCCAATGTGTGGTGATCGTTTACAGAATAAGAACTGCGCGTGTATAATATCACCATTGTGCTTGTGCATAACACACACACAATTACACACACACACACACACACACACACACACACACACACACACACACACACACACACACACACACACACACACACACACACACACACACACACACACACACATACATACATATACACAAAATAAAGAAAAAAATTACTCGTAATCAAAGTATTATACACATTTTCGTTACCTAGTAAATATCCGATCGTAATTTATTTATGAAAACTTTTAAATTTTAGTCATTTTTAATGAAATATAATTTAAAATATTCACATGTTATGAAAAAATATAATTATATTAATTAAAATAAATAAAGTAAGATGTATTGCACACAATTTCTTTGGTCAAATCGAAGCATGAAAGCAAAAAATTGATTTTTAAATTTTTCTAGAAAAAAAAGTTAAATATTCTATATTATTCTTCAAATATGCCATCATCCATAAAATATGTGTTTATGCGCATTAAAAACTTTTGTCTACGCATTCGTAATTGAACAAATGGCCGACATTATTTACTCCCGTCCAAGTGAATACTCTCAATACAAATATGAAAATGCATACACATCCGGACTTAACACAACGCCGTCTTTCTGCGGATATTCTGTCCCTGTGAGAGAGGAGTCACTCATTAAAACGCGGCGTATACCGAATGACACAATAGTTCGGCCTTGAAAAAAACCGTTTGTCGCGCGCTAATTATTCTTATCCACTCGTTCAGCGTCTACGCACATACACAGTCAGAGGGTGGACTGTAGCCACACAAATCATCGCTATTTATGATTACACTGGCCACAGGCCACACATCAATACGCTTTTGAACTTCACAAAATATATTACATTGTGGGATAAATGGGGTAAAATAATTACATTTTATCAACATCTTTAAGTTTGTTGTCAACATATTATTGATAGTTTATTATGCGTCAGTTTTTTATTTTATTGAGATTTTAACATAAATTATTACATCTCAACTCTTACAGCTATACAATAAAAAATAACTAAACAACAAAATTAACAATAATAAAACAAAAAATAAATTAGGTAAAGTGTACTTATGTACAAAGCTCATATTTGTAGATGGTATTATATTTTTAAGTTTGAAAGGAGAATAAAGTGGATTACGGATTTGATTAAGAGAACATTTCTGGAAAATAGGAAATTTATGTAAATTGGTGTCACGTGATGGAAAATGTCTTATGAGCCATGTAACGTCTATAACGTCAATTTATCGTCACCAGTTCAAAGTAAAACACACTTTTTTTTTAATTAAAACAAATGTATTTTCTGAATTTCTATCTATCAAGATAAAATTACTAACTATTTTGACATATCAAGATCAGCAAGAACCCACGTCTTTTTCAAAGGAAATGTACATAAATGGCCCTACATTTTCCTTACTTAAGGACGAATCTTTAACTCGAAATATCGATGAAAGCTCGATGACGGGTACGTATTGTCATATAATATACTCTCCACACAAAGTTCAATTAAAAATTAAGGATCAAACTGATGAAATCGCCAAAACATCACGTAGGTACTTATTAATTTTCAACAAAAATAATCGGTTCCATATAACATATTGTGTATAATGTATATAACGTAGTGCCTAAGTATAACATAATGCAACAAGTATTGAGGTACCACCGCGATAACGATCTCGTGCCGACCGTTCGTCAATTTGTTTTTTCAACGGTTCCACTGTGCCGGCGAGAAGAACACACACCGTCGATTAGCAAAATTACAAGTGGCTGCGTGCTATTTCAGGCTCTGGCCCGCCGGGAAATTTCCAGGAATCCCGGGGGGCCAGTAACATAGTTATAGGTGGTACGTCCGATGCCGCCGACGTGTATTTGCCATTGCGGATTCGGTGAATTAAGATGAAAATGAAAACGGGTTATATTGTGTTCGTATCGGTCAGATGGTAGGAATAGCCGTGTGTGTGTGTGTGTGTGTGTGTGTGTGTGTGTGTGTGTATGTGTGTGCGTGTATAGAGTGGTCAGTGGCCGAGACGATCACAATGGTCGTTCGCCTGATGTCACACAAAAGGTTATATTTATATATGTGCGTAAAAATGCGTGTGCGTGTGTGTGTGTACAATACGATTTTCGTCAAAATGAATGGAATACGTGGCACACACGCGCACACATCCACGCAGATACGCACGAGAGAATAGGACCTTTGTGATGCATTGTCGCGCACTCCCGTCAGTCCGTCCGTCCGCGTGTACGCCGTATATTATATTTGTATTTTATTCTATAATATTATAATAATATAATATCGCGTCTCCGCGGTCCGTTCCTTTACACGCCGGCGCGGCGAGACCGCTGCTGTCCGGTCACTACTGTGACTCAACACACCGACGATGACGGACATCTGCGCGTAAAAACCCTTTCGACGAACAAAAAAAAAAAATAAATAAAAATAAAAAAAAATAAATAAAAGGAAAAAATAAAAGAAACGGACGGCGTACGCGGCGAAAATACGGCGAATGTAACGACAATAAATAATAATAATAATAATAACGTCCACCCGCGCGCGCGCGCGCGCGTGCACGCCCGGTGCAAAACGGTCAATTCGCGTTGCCTTGGGTTAGGTCATCTGTTTGCCCGCTGTCTTATTGGAAACCACCATTATATAAGTGTATAATATAACACGCGTGGACAGACGTGTACGTGTGTGTACTTTACACGTACACACGCACACACACACACACACACGTACACATGAAACGTGTGTCTCGGGTCTGTGTGCGTGTGTGTTTGCGACGCACGTGTGAGTGTGCACGTAAATAGCTTTTTTTTTTCGATCGAATCGATGCGATGCGATGGGTACGACGAAATGAATGCACGGAGGCACTGTCGAAAAAGCGATATCCGGAAATCCTGCACGATAGCTATTTATTTGATCGTCGGGAAACTTCCGCCGGAATACACGGCGCGTAATAATAACGCGTCATCTACGCATTTAGTTGCAACTCACGTTCCGACTTAAATAACACCCACCGAACGGGTACTTACCGTAACGTTCACGGTATACGATTTCCGAGATGACGTCCGAACGAACGCGTTTTGTTTCGATATTATCGTCGTAGTTCGCGTACACCGACTGATGAGGGTACCGGTTCGTGTTTTGTCCGATCGGTGTGACGAAAAACCCCGACACCGACGAACCGACCGGAGGAGAATAATATGATATTACAGTCACCACGTCCCTGTTTAGTTCGTATTTTAGTTCGGCTGATTCAACAGATCGAATATGTTAGCGTAGGAAACGGTAAACAAAGATATTATTTACAAATCATATTAATCGTATTTTTTTTTTTTTTAGGAATCATTTCTTAGGAAATCATTTTAATAGCTTTAATAGATTACAAGCGTAGATAATAAACAGTGGCCTGGTATTTTTTTCCTTTACACGATATTGCACAAAATTATGAAATAAAAACAAAATGCACTGCAATAATTGTACGAAATGAAATCACGCATTAAAATAATATTCAGTGTTCATCACAATCCATGCTCAAAATAATATTCTTTTCCTGTTTCCTAATTCGTGAAACATAATTTAGCTATGTATTTGACTGTAAACATTTTCCGATTCATTGAACTGGAGAATAATCCGTTCGACCTTCGACAAAATGATTACATAAGGCCAAACAAAGTTTCATTAATTAAATAACTGAACTATTTACTCGAGAAACGCTAGTTGTAACTAGTCAAACTTTTGACTTCAGTTCCAAAATCATTATTTCAACGGGAAAACGCAAGTCGCTTCCGATAAAGCTTCTTATGCTTCCATTTCCCGCTACAACAATTCGTTTCCTCTTTAAATAATATAGGTATTGTTTTCCTTATTTCTTTCCAGTTTGAATTCTCTCGTATTTCCTTTAATACTTCTAATAAGCTTATTATTACCCTACTCAGAGATTTCATTTTAAAATTGTGTAGTTTTCTTTTTCAATATCGTGTAAACATCAACAAGTAGGTATATAGTATAAACTGTAAAATACAATATTATATATTATTATGATATATGATTGTTAGGTATGAGGTAAGTAGATAAACGTCATAATAATAGATTAGTACAATAATAAACAATTTGTTGAAAAATTAAGGTAAATAAAAATATCAAATATGAAATACGTAATACTTTTCTACATCTATACTATATACATAATAATCCTTTCAATTTTTATGAAATTAAAATATACAATATTTAAATTGCTTTATTTAAAATCAACTTTTATATTTATTTTCTTTCTTTTTTTTTACGGATACGAATTGTAATATCAATTATTGCTTTTCGGTAATATTCATAATGGTGAAAATACGTATTCTACATAAACTGACGTTAGTTTAATTTAAGTTCGTTAAAATTAAGTAATTATATTGTTTAGTACCTATTGTTTTTTTTTTCATAGAATTGTAAAAATGAAATACCTATTTCAAATTTACTTTAAAAGCCAAATAATTTATCAACTATTAATTTGTTTATTTATTGAAACAATAATAATATTTCCTAACAAATTTCTAGTTTTACCTGAACTCTACTTGTATGATGTAATTATCATTCCTAATTCCATTGCCAAATTATCATGATAAACACTAAAACACCACTAGAGCCTAGAGCTATTCGGAAATTAGAATGCCAGAAACTATTTATAGTACATTTCACGTCAAATAACATTTTCTATTGATTAACATTGGGTTATATTACCTGATAATTATAATGTACCTACTCACAAAACTAAGTAAGTTCATCAGAGTTATCAAATTAAAACTGTCTGCTATTTAAACGTATCGTGAACTTTTGATATCATCAAACCTTATACACGGACATACATCGGTTACAATTTTACAAGTGTATATTAACTATAACTTATAAATTATAATTATTAGTCATTGAGAGAAAAATTATACGAGTGCAGTTTAGTAATCGTTGTTTGAAAAGAGTAGTCAATCGATCAACATTTACGTTCGGAAAAAAATTATAAAACTATTTAAATTCTTACTTTAAATTATTTACGTTAAACATTTTTTAGGTCCAAATCTCTGTGTACATGTACCTAACTATTCTAATAATTTGACATTACTTTTCATTCAGACACTCATGAGCCTTATTATAGACGCGGCAAAACCGCTACTATCGACCCAGCCCGTATACGCATAAATAATACAATACAATATTCCCTAAGAATACACGCCGATACTCGTTTTATGTTATTGGTGTAGGTAACGAGTATCACCGTATCACAATATTACCTGTTGAATAGTTATAACGTGTGATGTGCAAGTGATTTTTTTCACCCAAGGTGTTAATGATGCAACGACTCATTGTAACTCTTCGTATATTGTGAATATTTTACATTTATTTACACAGAGCTAATAGTGTAGACAATTATTGTTGTCGGCTCATCGAATGACAAGTGCAGCGTTTTTTTGAAAACGAATTATTTTTGAACAATAATACATTTCATCCAACTAAATGCACATTTTATTTGCATTGTTATATTAGTTATAAACGCATATATGTTTCAGGCACTGAATAATGGTATAATTATTTAACACAAAACATAGAAACTTTTTTTTTTAATTTTTTTTTTTCTGTCACAATTTTACACCATTTATAAAATAGGTAATATACCTAGGTACCCGTAGATAAACATTATTTGTTATAATTCATAATAAAAACGCCAGACTGTGACAAAATGGACGATAATTGTATACACGTGAGCTTTGTGTGAGCACGTACAAAACATTCGCCAGAGCGAAATTCGCATGAAAATAACATTTATTCATTTCCTACATACGTGTCTGTGTCCGAAGATAATGACTAAATTTAAATTTCGAGATAGCCCACTTATTATTAAATACTTTACTCGATGATAAAAAAAAAATTATACGTATATATATATTTATATATATATATATATATATATATATATATATATATATATATATATATATATGTATTTATATTTATTAACTATTAAGTTTCATGTTTCTGAATTCAAAAAGATTTCCAATACAAAAATAGTTTTTATTTGTGTTCGATGATAAAAATTTCGTGATGAAGTCATCTTTGTATTTTTTTTTCAAGTGCAATTTTTACTGTACCTATGTGTCAGTTAAAGTGTGTAGCTTGTGACCAAACATCGCCGTAATATTTTTCAATAATTTTCATTAACCGATCCCTCTCACGCGTGTTCAAAATGAACAATTTCAACGAAAATTCTAAAACGATAATTTTTTTAGATACCAACATTAATTTTCTTGTTCTTTGCAATAAATTATGACTATTACTTGTAATATTATAATACCAATCGGATACTATTGTGGTACAAAACTTAAAAACTCCAAGTAAAATTCACGACTATTTTTATTTTAAAGTGAATAACTGTTATTTGAAGAAAAGACACGTGCAATGAATAAGATTGTCGTCAAAATTCTCGACTCTCGTTTGGAACACATAAAATACAAATGACATTATACAACTTTTAAATAATTTACGTCACCGATTTACCGAACGACGAACCGATGTGACATTA
Organism: Therioaphis trifolii; assembly: GCA_027580255.1. Lineage (NCBI taxonomy): Eukaryota > Metazoa > Arthropoda > Insecta > Hemiptera > Aphididae > Therioaphis > Therioaphis trifolii. The sequence continues at coordinate 55,854,697 of CM050405.1, read as the reverse complement.
AAAGTTTGTTGAACTAAATAAGGTGTGTTTGTGGATCACGTGACGAGTAAATTCGCCCTCGTTTCATTTTCGCGCTGTGATATTTCGCTTAATTGAAAGAATTCGATCCGTAAAATCGCATCATTAACGTGCATTGAAGCGTTACTAAAAAATAGTGGCCTTTGAAAGTATTTAATCGCCGTACAAGTCGTTACGACAGTTAATTGCCTGTTTTATGGCGATTCGATTACATGTGCACAGATAAGACTCGAGCACTGAAGGACGTACATGCAGATGTATTGTTATCTATGTAGGAGATACCGCGTGTACCTATTTATTTGGAGATTTGAAGGCATCTCTACACTTTATGTACATGGGAGCGTGATAGAAATGATGACGCCAGATGTTTGTACGTATGCTAATTATAAATAATTATTATGAGTTTTATTTTTGTTAAAACCATTGTTAAATAAATAATCACATGATGTCGCGTATGACGTTTTGATTTATAAGTACGTGTATTATCAGTGTGTTATTATTAACATTTGGTTTTTAGTTTTTCACCAAGTAGTGCTGGTATACTGTCTTTGTACGCCAGTAAATGTGAGCCATAACGGTACGAGAGCGAGTTTATATTAGATCTAAAATTAACCGAAAATAATAATCTTGTGTTCAAGATGTGTTTTAAGTTGAGTGGGGTAGATTTTTGATTTTTCATTAAATTATTTACTCGAGCCAAAGTTTATAACTGAAATGCATTATTTAATGCCCTCCGTACGATTTACTTCAGTATTACTTATAGGAGAGTAGGTCCTCCAAAATAAAATCATAAATCATCATCTGGCGAAAGATAGTTTAGTAAGAAATAATTTTAAATTTTAAATGAATGATAAATAATTATTTACGAAAAACGAATCTAAATGAAACTCAAAAAATTATTTTACTACAAATTAATTTTCGAAATAATTAAAAACCTTTTAATAAATAAGTGATGAAAGTTTCAAATAAAATATTTTTGAGTGTTTTTAATGCGATTAAATCCGGTCTTTAGTTATAATAAATGTATTCCTATTTCTTGGCTGTAGCTCATAAGCGCAAAATATGACCCAAACGCAACCCAATTATGCAAAAATAAATATTCCATAAACGCAAAAAAAAAAAATCTTTTTAACAAACCATAAGCGCAAATAAATATTTTACAAAAATAAAGTGTATTTTATTAAAATTTAGTCATGAATATTCAGTTTTTAGTAATTATATAATGAATTTGAAAAAAATTTGAAATTTATTAAATCAACCTCAACATTAAATTTGAAATTTGAAGCCCAAAGTTTTCAAATAATCCAATATGGAAATGTTTTGATACTGAATCGCTATAAAATTTGCTAAAATATAATCAGAAAACGTTGATATTTTATAATCGTCAAGAGCAATAGAAAATAGTTCATAAAACGCATCAGATATTTTAGTTGAAGGTAAAAAAGCCAATCCAAAAAAATACTTTAACCAATTTCATATTTCTGATTCATTTTTGTCGTATTCGATTTTAAATCCCAATTTTCCAATTTGTCTGTATCAAGCTTGTCCTAGGTGAAATCGGCAACACTTTGTGCACTTGGAAAAATACGCGAAACGCCATTATGAGCAGATAATTCAAAATCCATAAGTGATTGATGATTGATGATTTATTTTTTAATTATAAAAATACTATATATATAATTAAAATTAATAATTTTGAAATAGAACTTATAGTGTATCGGGTACAACATTTATTTTTGCGCTTTTATCCCACTACTAAGGTACGAAAGCGCAAAACGAATTTGAGCTTTTGGTCTATCGTAAAAAAAGACGATTTGCGCTTTTGGATTTCACCGATTTTTTTTAATATCTTATTATCGTTATTCTGATGTTGTATTTTTTAAATTAATTATTAATAAAATAATAAATACAATTTATATATATATATATATATATTAATTAACTAATTAACCAAATAGAACTGAATTGAAACTTGAATTTGATCATATCCGTTACATAATTATGTTTTACTTCATAAAATTATTATGTAACATTTTATTTATTTTTATATATTGACATGATAAGTAATTTACCTCAAATATCGTTATGATACTGTTTTTAACAACTACCAATTACAATTTTTATTTATGTATGTATTAAATAAGGTACCTATACAAATATCAAATATTATATAAATTTTATGCATTGTCTACTTGAGGTTGGGTACTCCATAGAATACCTAAACATAACTTTTATACTTCACTTGCTCATTTTTGACATTCTATAGAATGCCGGATTCGATGCTTTGCGAGTAGTATATATCTATAATTTTTGTCGAAGATACAATTTAAATACGCTTAATTAAATAAGTGAATGGGTCAACAAATAAAACATTAAGTACTTCAGGACAATAAATTTTATCTATCGATTTTTTAAATATTTATTCACACTATTTTATCACGCGTAAATAAATCAATTTACAGCTAAAAATAATACGTAATACCATTGATTATAGAATAGAATCTATTCTATAATCAATGGTAATACATAGAATTGTAGAATTGTAAATTACGCAAATTTTAAAGTTAAAATGTATAAATTTACTATAAAACGAAACTCGAGTAATCTACCTTATATTCAAGTTATGTTTGTATCTTTTATTTTGTTATAATTTATTCCATAGTAAGTATCCTTACTTGAGTAACTAATATCTGACTGTAAATTTCTTATATAATAATAATAATAAGAAGAAGAAGAAGAAGAAGAAAAAGAAAATTGAAGTCAATTCGATAATTTTAATCACGGATCGCATAGTGTAGTCCGATTAATATATTCTACAATCAATAATTATACATAAACTATCAGTTATCACATTTAGCATTTAAGTCATAAATAATTTTGGTTCCAGGAAAGACAATCACTAGGTCTTCTGTCTCTTCAGTGTGTACAAATTGAAAATATGAAAATATATAAGCCATTTTACCACCATAAACATTTAAAAATTATATTTATTTTTAAAATCATCACTAAAAAATGTTTGGACTGTTTGAGTATTTAAAAAAAATGTCTACAGTTAAAATATGGAATTGTTATTTATTGAAGAGTAATCATTCCAGTAGACGTAGATTATTTTATGTAAATAATCTTAATGTGGGTAGGCACTTGTTATGATTATTTCAATGATACAATAATATTAATTATAACTAGTTTGAATTATTTTTAATTAGTTGGTTATTTGTAAATAATATCTAAAATCATGAAAACAATAAGACATATTTTTTTTAATGATCAGCTATCATTTATCAAAAACTTGTTTGTAAAAAATGTTGTACATTGTGTAGTATAAATTACGTATGCATATTATTGAACACGGAATATCAAATGAAATCAATTTTTCACGTCACATATTTTAATATACAGTTATATTTAAACTTGATTCTCAGAAATGTGAATAGATTGTTTACGTTTTAAACACGGACATTTTATAAGTATTGTATATTTATATATGTATATGAGGAAATTACATTAAATTGTTTGCTTAAAAAACAATGAACACAGATACATACACAGATCTATGTCATCAGTATTAGATTATCATTAGAAGTATTCAAATGTACAAAGTTATAAAAAAAAAGCAAAAAAAGCGTAAACATAAAATAAATTGAGAAGTAAATCACTTTGCGATTAAGTGTTAATAAAAGCAATAACAAAGGACAATATCTTTTTGACTGCGTACTTTTAGTTACATCATTTATTTTTACGTTTATAATTTACACTCGTCTCGGTTCTTTCATAAGGTAATCCACTCCATGGCCCTAATAATAATTATCTAACACAAATACGTATTTTAGAGGTGTAAACATTATTGAACAGTATTAACATTTAAATTAAATCTATATTATATTTGCTAATAATATTAATTTATTGATAGTAACTAAATATTAAACGCACACACGACGCTCCTCATTATAATAATATTACATTATCAACACGGACCGCGTTAGTCATAAATCATTATACTGTAACGGATTTCAAATCAGACAAATGTACAATATTCAGTACAAACTACAGATAAATAAACACTTACTCGTTATGTAAGCGTGTGATAAAAATGTGCGTATGATGTATCTAAGAAAAAATAGAGTCAACGAGTGCACGCAAAAAACTAGTCAAAGACCGATCAACACCTCAGACTTTTGTCGTGTTATTTTATTATTTATGACGTATCATTGTATACGGTTATTTTACTAATAAATCAGATAATTCAAATGATTTAAAATAACGCTTTAGAACTTTGAGTACCTCTAAAAAAATAATATTAATAAAAATAAAAATACCTAGTAAAACAGCTGTATCGTCTGTAATTTAATGAACTTAAACGAACCAATTAATCAAAAGTGAATTCATTTGTGCAAACAAAAAAAAATAGCAATTAAAATAATATAAATATATCAGATTTTTAAAAGTGTAATTAATTTCTGTTTACTTAGAATGGTTCTACCGTAAAATCAACATATTCTACATCTAGACATTTTGATCGAAATCTATAATTCTGAGTTGAACTAGCCTGTTGGTAATTGATTTAAAAACTCTCGATTCCATCAAAATTTAATAAAAATTTAGTTTAACGTATACGAAATAAATCCTTTCTTACGATTTTTAAATTTGCTCAGTGTTATTTGGTAAGTGTACGATCAAGGTTTTATTACATTTTCGAGTCTTAATTTAACATTTATATAAAATGAAAAATTAAAAAAATGCATTTTCAAAATTTAATAACCATACAAGAGTAGTCAATTTTTCCTTCTAAATTTCTGTTAAGTTTTGAAAAGTAAAATAGATTTAACCATTTCCAATCAATTTTCGATATTTTATCTTCACACTTGAAAAAACTTTTAATAATAGATAAAAATACGTTTTTTGGATACACAGAGGAAGTAACTTCTGACCTATTGATATCGAGGTCAAACGTAACTATAAGTCGAAGTTTACTATCTACTTGAAAAAGCGATTCCAGAAAAAAAATCACGTCATTGTAAAATCCTCAAAATAATACGCTTTATTATGAATGGTATATTTATTTATTAATTATTTCTGTATAAATACTGATGCGTCTAGTTGATGTTTAATGATAATACTATTAACAAGCACCCATCATCTATGTATTATGTAATTACGATTGTAAAAAAATAATATCGAAACTGATTTAATCGTCCGTGATAAAAAGAATCCACCCGTATTTTTTATTCACCTCGGATTTTCATTCTTTAACGTTCATTTTAGTTACTGTAAAATAAAACGGCTGTCACTTAATAATAATAATAATAATAACAATAATGATGGCGTTTCATTGATAAAAGTTAAGCTAATATTAATCGCACACGTGACACACAGCACACGTACAGTATAACGCGTGGCATAGGGAAAAGCAATAAAAACAATAAAGGTACCCACGCGTACGTGCGAAGTTCACTTATTGGATATTTTTCAAATAATATTTGTTATAAAAGATATTGGGTTTGCTGTAAATGTACCGTGTATTTTTGAATCATTAAGTTCGCAACAATATAAAAACAACAGCTATTCACCCGATCGATATTTTGATAAGGTGATGTATTATGTGATAATATATTATGTGGCGCGACACGCAGTCTGGTCGTTTAATACAGACGTTTGTATTAAATCGATGAAAAGGTCCAAAGTCCATCAGTTGATTGTTTTTGATTATAGGTCCCAGGACGGTGGCGTTTTAGTTGTACTCGTATATACCAAGTCTGTTAGTTCACGTTACAACTTTCGAGTTATGAATAACAAAATCAGGATTCCAAAAAATCTTTGATTACTTATAAAAAAAAAAAAAAAAATTGCAATGCATTAAAAATGTGTGAACTTTTCATTTTGACTCTAAAAAGGTCAGGCACATCAAAACCTCACGCTACATTGGTTAGTTGTATACTTATAGTGCCAACATGTTTCAGACGTGTACATTATTAAATAGTTTATTATCTTCAACTTATATAAATTGATATAATATAAGAAATTTATAACAGACAATAAAAAAAAAAAATTAAATAAGGAATGAATAATAAAATAGTTTTAATTTTTTCTCTAGTTTAGAAAAATTATGGCATAATCTTGTATTGATTTCAAAAATCGATATTTATCGATCAAACGAAAAAACTGTGATATGTACCATTTCTTTTTTCGAGTAAACATTAAAAGTACACTGTTTTACTGAGATAAAATAATCCTAAGAATTGTACGAATTTGTCCTGTACCTTTATTTAAAGTGAATATTTTTCGAGTACGAAAAAAAACGATGTGGTTTGGTTCCAAAATGTTGAGATTCAAATGCTAAGACGACGGTTACCCATTAAAACAGTATTACTTATACGTCTACGCTTAGATTTATATCGTTGTTTACAGTTATAAAATCAGATCGGAATCGAAAACAAATCGTAAATGTCATGCAATTTATCCACACATTTTTTTTTATTGAGTTTAAAAAGAAGTAAACATTTTTATGAGTAAAACTTGAAAATTTCTCCTAAGTAAATTTGTTTTACGAATAATAATAGTTTTTGTTTTTAGACTTTCACTATAAAATTGACCATTTTCAAATTCAAGGTTTATGCAAATGTAATTTCATCTGGTTAAATTTTTCATAATACATTACTTAAAAGTTTTTACTATACATCAAATTAATTTATTTCAATATTTATTGATTTATTATTATAAATATAAAAAACATAATCAATATTTCAAAATATCAATTCATATGCTGAAAATATTTTTTTAAATATTTTTATAAGATTAATAAAACTTTTAACTACACAAAACTTCATAATTTAAGAAAGCTGGAAAGCTGATATTATGACAAATAATTAATCGTCAAATCATTATTTTTTTAGAGTGTTCCTGATATACTGATATGGTAATATTAAGACAATATTTGATAACCGCTTTTTAGTAATAATTATCAAACATAAATTCTAAGCATAACTCATAATTACCAAACTACAAAGTAATTTATAATTATTAAGGAAACGCATATAACGCCTCAATAGTTTGGAGTTCGCAAATTAAATTACTCAACTGTTGCTGTATAAACAACACTTGTGCGCCGTGAAATGTGGCCATGGGTATCTTTACAATATTTTCTCACCGTTAGCGTAACCAATTTAATAGTCATCGATACATGGTTTATTTTCAATCATTACTTTATTTTCGTAAAAAACAAATAAACTGTTTATATAAAAGAAAGAAAACGTAGTTCACCGTTTTCGATTCCGGTAAATAAGTTTTTAATGTAAAAGTTTTTAATGACAAATTTTTACATTTTTTATTCATTATTATATTAATGAAAATAATACTAACCGAATAAATAAAATCTTTTGAGAATCATTAATATATAAGAAATTCAATTCACAAATAAGTAAGTATTTAATTTCATGAATACATAGATTATATGCGAATAGTATGATTATTATGTATTTTAGTCAAACGATGTGCAGTAGCTAGCTACTAATTTAAAAATTCAAAAACTTTATAACTGTAAATGACTGTTTTTAATAAATTACTTACAACGATTATTACTTAACGAATTGTTATCTGAATTAATTATAACATAGATAAATGAATTAAATTTTTCAAAAATCTTACAAATAAAAGTTACATTTGCTACCTTTTAAAATTTAAATAACATTAAGTATTTACTTCTATCATCACACACCAATTTTACACTGATTTTCATTAAAATTACCTAGCACGTAACTATAATACTTTTGCATTTTTGAGTTTAATGAGACATTTTTGCTTGTCAAAAATTATGGGTCTAAGACACAAGTTTGTAATTTATACTAATTTGCGATTAAATGTTAGTTATAACATTGTATTAATATGTACAAATATATTACGTATATTGTAGGTTTTTATGTGTATAAATATACTGGTAGATAATTAAATCATATTATTACATTATTAAAATTTAACGTTTTCAATGTTTATAATAAAATGGCAGCAAATGTGTGAAAATAAAATATTAATAATTTTTACATCGGAAAAAATCTGTTAGTTTCATTATAAATTAAAGAAACATACAGTTTGATTTAAAATTACATTTTAGAAGTTTAAAAACATAAATTAAATATTGGCTCGGAACGAGAACAAAGAAATTGATGATTTTTATTCGTTTGATAGTAAAAATATAAACAAAATATTTGCCAAATTTCCATGCAAAATTAAATTATATTATAATGTCAATAATTCTTAGTTAGAATTACTACACAAATATTTATTTATTTGACTTAATTTTTTAAACTTGAGAATCCAATACAGTATAAATCAGTTTTGAAAACATATTAATAATAATATAATATAACTGAGATGAGTTTGCATCAAATTTTAAAAACATTTTATCTACACTGTTCATATTTACTTGAGAATAATATTATTAAGTTTATAATATAGAAACTTTTTTTTTTTTATATAAACATTGTTCATAAGAATAATAACTAATAAGACTCACAAACCATATTTTTCTCTTGTATCATCACAAATAAATTATTATTATCCTCGTAGCTGAATAAACAACTCGAACGAAGGGTCTGGTGAATATAAGAATGGTATAGACAGTAAACAACTTGAACTTCGCAATAACTAATAAGTAATATGCCACCGAATAAATGTAATTAATTATGTAAGGCAGTAACTTAAATATGCGGTTTAATCGATAGGTAGGTAGGTACACCAAATGTGTGTTCCCGTTCGTAGAAACTTAAACAAAACCCAAGTGTATGAGAGTAGAGTTCAGGATATTTTAGTCACTCGTTTAAAAAAATTGAGTTGGTACTTCATCCACACTTAATTAAAAAAAATTAATATTCGGTTTTTTATCTGATTATGTGAATATTGAATAAAGTAGGTATATACATATATAAATACAAATTTAAATGTATGTGTTATCGAGGATAACATCGCATTCGGTAAATTTTTTTGAAACACCCTGTATAGTCGTGCAGCCAAATGTATCGTATAAATAATCAAATTAAAAAAAAAAAGTTAACATTAAAATTTTTTTTTTATCATTATTGATTATCTACATATACCTCAGTCCTAATTATTACGCTGATTTTATGTCTATATACGTGCCCATAAAATACTTCGTCACCTTAACCCAGTGTTTTCTCACTTTTTTACCATTACGGATCACTAAGAAAACTTTTGATTGATCGCGGACCACCTAAATTTTCGAAAAGGGAAAACCTCTTTATTTTATATTTTTGCTTATAAAAAGAATATACAAACATTTATTGTAAACACTACGTTAAATTTTAATAGTTTATAATTTAATTTTATTAATATTATTGTTTTTTTCTTTTTTCATTACGCCTTAATTATTATAATTATTTTTCAAAATAATTGTATAATTGTTTATTGCGATCTTTGAGTTTGGGTGTCTATAGTCGTATCTAGTCGTGAAAATTCTTATATAAATATGTCATGTGTCTGTTATTAAACTGCATCTCATACTATATAATAATTAAATACAAAAATGAAATGCGTAAAATAATCAAAATTTAAAGTTAAAAAATATGTATACGAGTATATATCATGTATATTGTATGTATTATGCAACTTTGAAGTTTGCAAGTATAATATTGCGAATTGAGAAAGGATTTAGTTCCCAAACAAAACATTTCACTAGGAAAATCATATAAATAATAACTAAACGCGATGGGTACACGATAAAATGGTCGTCGTGTCCGACCCAGATTCACGTATCGGTGGCAATTACATAAAGGTATTGGCCCAATAGCTATAATCGTAATTAGAATGGGAGCCGAATTAATATTATGTTTTGCAACACCTTGCGGATATGTTACTTGACATACGTAGATGTATTAGTGGTTAGAGGTTAGTTACCGACCACGGAGTATGGTCTGTACGGACGAACGGGTTTCGTGCCAACTGTCAAAACCGTGATTTCGGAAAATAATTCGTTCAAAGCTCTCTGTCTAAATCGAATCGTCAAGGAAAGAACTAGAAAAAAAAAAGGAAAATCACAGAAAAGTTTGGGAATATTCTCCGTCAAAACGACGACGGTGATTTTTTTTTTTCGTATCATTAGTGGTGAACCGAATACCCGTGCGCCCTCTGCGAACGAACGCGGACGAGTGATTTCTCGCAGCCGTCGGCCGGTAGACAGCGGCACGATAAAAATATTCAGGATTATAATTAGAGACCGGATTTTCATGCAGTAAAAATCAAAAAAATGTGCAGTTAATAACTAAAAAATTGCAAAAACATGCAGTTAAGTGCATAATCGTGCAAAAATGTATATTTTGCCGAAAATCGCTTAATACTTACCAAAATGTTGTAAACATTCAAAGTACATTGATTTAAACCCTTAAATTATACTTTATTTATACAGTTTTTTTACAATATTACAGGATTAGTAAAAAACTAATGAGTAATTAATAATTAAAAGATTGATAAAATATATACATATATAAAAAAAAAAACCATACCAACAGAGTTAAGCTATTTAATTTCCCATCAAGTTTCAACTCTGGATAATTTGATATCCAGGTTTTAATTTTTGACGACAAACTAGACCCACTTTTTGGCATTTTAAAAATTTGTTTATACTTCTTTACGTAAATTATTCGTAATTTAACTATCACGACACTAACTGATTCAAGAAACACTCAATCAAACACTAAGTCAGACATAATACAAAAGTACTAATGGCCGGGTATTCAAAATTATTATCTAACCAGTGGTTGCTGTCATTTATTTTTACCACGAAACACTAATAAATTGATTTTATTCTAAGAATATTAGCAGCTTGTGTTCACTTTTTCCTTTTGTATAGTTGAAAACTGAAATAAACAAATATTTACGTACATACCTGTATGTAGATACCATAATTTTATATACCTACCTGGCTACCTATATATATATTATCTAGTTTAATTTAAAAAATGCAGAATATGCAATTTCATGCAACGAAAATAAAAATCGTGCAATTTAGAATAAAAAGTGCAAAACGTGCAATTTCGTTATATTTTCAAAATAAAACTTTGTTAAATTAATCTACTTCTCATGATTCGGATTTATAATTTGTTTTTATATGTTTTAAAGCAAAGGAAAAAAAGTTGCAATTGCACGAGAATCCGGTCTCTAATTATAATATTGATGGCGGTTATAATATTATTTTAACCACTCGACCGCCGAACGAACGTCCCTGTACGGTGCTGTGTGGGTTCGCAAGTTATCCGAACTTAAGACGTCATCATTTATCATATCGTAGCACTCGAACGGAGTCGAAGGTTATCGTCGCGATAATAATATTGCCGCGGCAATAGAATATCCGTCCTCGACCCGTCGCACAGTGGGGAAATAGTCTATCAAAGGTGGTTACAATCATCACCTAAATGTACCCATAACCTGTAATCATTTACCAAAGTTACAATCATTACTTAAACAAGCTACACATTTATTGGATTTGTCAGCACTAATTGTTCAGCCACTTCATTCAGATCAAAATGGTAATAATGAGTCCGGTGATAACAGTGAATGCGATAGCGATGACAACAACCGCGAAAATACAGAAAAAAATTCAGATTCAGATTCATACACTTTTACTTTAAAAATATTATCCATTTTTTTTTTTTTTTTTTTTTTTACTTATACCTAGTCAAATACACATTTTAAGAATCTAAAATATATAAATTGATCATATTTTATATATATATATATATATATATATATATATATATATATATATATTTTTTTTTTATTTAAATGAGGCTTCAACTACTGAGGTTATTAGCCAGTAGTAAATACAAAATAGTGGTAATAGAGTATTGGTCTTAAAACTATAGGGATACATTATGTTTAACAATAGAGGGGGTTTATAGAATATATATACATTTGGTTTTTTTTTTCTAAATTAGTTTTGCTAAGCCTGTGTTTTTGAAAAATTTGTATATGTTTTTGCCGTTCTCTTCGCCGAGTGCTTGTTGCGTTGTTGATGGGTTTCCGAGGATTTGATATTAAGAGCAAATGATTTAATGCCAACTTTAGTAGCCTATTGCCCCACTGTGCGTCGGCGCAGTAACCATACTATAGTACGAACAGCATACGGTGTAGACTAGTCGTCGAATGGCTCAATATGGCCGATGTTATACCTACACACATTGATGTATAATTAGTAGAGTTATTATATTCAGACGTTGATGGCTATTCCGTTCTGTTTTTAACATCTCAGACGATGCTTTACAAACTCGAAATGTGTTTCACTTACATTCGAATATAATAACTATTTTTATTTTAATATTTCGCATTTTTTAGTTTATAAAGTGAAACTTCACAACTAACCTACAGAGGGTACGAAAAAAAAAAATTTCGACCGCCGCGGTCGACTGTAAAGTTACTCATACACACAGCGAAACGGTAAATCACAATATTGAGGGTTCGATTAAAGTCGGAAAACTAGATTTTTCGTTTTTGTGTGTTCACACAAAACAACACCACAATAACGCGCAATAATCTTTTTCATCACTGAAAAAACTAATGATTTTTGATAACTATTGTTTTCAGTTGAATTTATTTTTTATTATTTATTTATTATTTATTGTTGACCGTAACTGTTGTCAACGGGCTTTTTTATTTATATTAATATGTTTATTTAATGAATTTACGAAAACATTTTTTTCAACTAAAAGTGGTGAGATTTTTTTTTTTATTATTTCATTTAAAACTAATAAAAATAACCCAATTTAAAAGTTTATAAAACTTTTACATAACTTTAAAAACATAAAATAATAATATATTTTACAAAATCATTACCCACTGGCTTGTACTTACGTTTAATATAACTATAATATGTATAAAAGTTTATACTCGTGGATTAATTTTGTTGTTTAATAAAGTCTAGGGCATGAGCCATTTTTCGCAAATGGAAAACTATACTCCTACCCTCCAATTAAATGTAACCAATACCTCATACCCACATATCCTTTAGATTTCATTCTAGTATAACTTATCATAAATTTGAACGTTTCGAAATTTCTTAATTTACGACATAGACATTCTTTCAACGATTTTTATTCTTTAAAATATAACAATTTATTAATGTTTTGTTAATGCACTACGCTTCATTTAGCATGTACATATATTTTATATACATTTAGCATATATTATATCATATGGTCTTTTTTTCTTTTCCTGTGTATGTTTACGCGTATCTTATCAGGTACCTATTGTAGTGTCGAAGTTAAATACTCAGTATTTAAATATTTAAGATATATCCTCAGACTTCGTAGATGATATTACACAGCATATACCAGCTCCCATTTTTCAGTGAACCCAAACACAAAGTGTGTTATCTGAATTCGAAAGTATGTTATACAGACCTGAGAAGTGTCTTATAGCAAATAAGTATACGAAAAATTAAAAATCAGTATTTCGTTTAAAAAATAATAAAATTTGAATCATTTAAAATGTGATATTTTTGATTTTTAGAACAAGAAAAATAACCATGGAAAAAAAAATCTATGCAGTCAAAATACTATCATCTTTAATCATAAACTAAAACTATTATTTGAAAACTGGAGGTGGACTGTGAAATATCGTAGTTAATCGAGATGGACTGATTACTAAAAATTTGTCTTGTCGCTAACGTATTAAATATATGTCTAATAAATTAATGATTTTAATGCTCATTTAGAGACAAAAAGGCACAACGAGATAGGTAATAAAATTTATCCACTTGTTTTAAGCTAAAAACAATCAGAGCGTTTTCTTAAAATTAAGTTTGAGAAAAATGAATAACGAAGAGTGTTTTCTCGGATCGATTTGTTTTTAAATCAAATATTTGTAAATTGTTAACCAATTCTGAGTTTGTCTAAAATAATAGTAATTTGGAGTTCATATAATTTTTAATTTGTTAAATTTCACTTTCATCATATTCTCAACAAAAGTATAGTGACTTTACCAAAACGAGAGATCATATTACAAAAAAAAAAAATAAATGAACCGAAGTGATTTTTTATCATTACAATAGACTTGGTCCAATAAAAATGCGATATCTACACGTTATTATTTCAACGTTTGAAAAAAAATGTACCGTACACATTTTTTTATTTTTAAATTGGAGCTGCAATACGCTTATAAGTTTTCAAAGTAGGTATATATACTCGTATATATAATTGTCAATATTAAATAGTCGACGTTTTCCTATACTGTACGTCTTTACGAACAAAATTGACAACCATACGTTCATATTGTATTATTTAAAAAAAAATTTTTAATTATGAAACCACATAACACAAGTGACAATGAATTGATCTATGTCCAGTCGTGTTTGATATGTAGATATTATCATAGCTCTTTTGGCTTTTTTTTTCAACTATTTGTTTTTTTTCTCCGCCCTTCGGTACATTAACATCATCTGTGACCGGCTGTCTGGTGCACTGAAATCCTTTTCTTCGAAAGCCGCTTCTGTTCGGACCTTACACTTAATCTATGTTTCTCATCTCATCATTTCACGTATTCTCCACAAGCTACAAGATCTGCGGTATAGTTTTTCATATTTTTTTTCGATTACTAAAAACAAACAGCGCAACGCAGAAATGGCAGTGAATCGCATTTATTCGATAAAAACTGCAAATGTTAGAACTTAGACAACCACGGAGACGTCATAATTTACCTATGCTATATAGGAAGAATCTGTGTAGAGCAGTGGTTCTCAACCTGTGGTACGCGTACCACTAGTGATACGTGGAAAGTTCATTAGTAGTACGCGAAGGAAATTTCCCTTTATAAAAAAAAAAAATTGGAATGAATCATTACTCACAAGCTGTACGGTTTCTTATTCCTTTTGTGTCAACTTATTTGTGCGAAAATACATTTTCCCTCGTATATTACACAAAGAATAAATACGTAAATAAATCAAACGTAGAAAGTGATTTAAGACTTAAAATTACCAATATGGAGCCCGATATAGACGTCATAGTCCGGTCAAAACAACACTAACCGTCTCATTGAAGTATTAAGTAAACCATAACAATAATGATAATAATTGTATCTACAAATTCTAATTAATTTCCTTATGTGCATTCAATACTTATATTGTCATAATTTTGTAGTTCTTAATTAAATAAAATTCTTTGCATATAAAATAAACGTTTGCATTATTAATAAGCCCCCCCCTCAAAAAAAAAGTCAGGTGGTACGTAAAAGTTTTCAAACTGTCTATAGGTGGTACGTGCGAATATAAAAAGGTTGAGAACCGCTGGTGCAGAGTATCGCTTAGTTCAGCGAATACGTCCTGTTTTACGCGGTGAAAATCGAAAAACACGAAAAGAATGGAATCAAACGATGTTACATTAAATGATTGAACACTAATTATTTTTGCATCCCGAGAATTTTAAGGCAAAACTGTCCTCTCCAATTGGCATGTCCTCCATTGAAAAATCCAAAATTCACCGCTGACGGGGAGAAAATAACAGTAGAACAGACGGGAAGTATAAGAGGATTGACCACCACGGCTGGTCTAGACGGGGGTTACCATATTATTTTATTTGGCAAAAACCGGCACAAACTTCTTATCATTTTCTTAATTAACTTTTTGGTTATATAAAATAATTTTTAACACGCATTACATAGATAATAATTGATAACATTCTGTTGTCAACGGGCTCCTAACTGGCGGTTGGCCCAGAATGACGGCAACACGGTGCCCAAACTACCCAGAGAAAAGATTTAGAAATACGGGTGACCAATAATATGAACAATATATAACAAATTTGGTTTGGCTGCCAATCGGTCAGAACTACGATTCAGACAAATAAATAATAATGTACAAAATTGAGACGGGCGCCCAAAGGGGGGGGGATAAAATACTAATATTAATAATAAAAAAAGATACATAAAGCCGTATGGGCAATTATAAATATATACAATAATAATAAAACCTGGACGGCGATAGCAGACAGATGATGACGACAGCACGAAATCCAACGGCAGCGAGAACAAGCACACAACACCATCAACTCCTACGACCAATTATCGTTATAATAAAAAAAAAGGAACGCTCGGTAAACGGCACACGCCAAACACGCCAACGACGAACGGTAGCTGGAACAAAACGCAAAAGCCGACTCGTCGTGGACCGTGGTACCGGTTGCGGCGATCGACCGAGGTTTAAAGTCGTGGATGCCGAGGGAGGGGACCACTGAAACGTCTCGAAAGTTCGCGACGTTCATGGCAGAACCAATAACGGTGGTGCGAAGTTTTCTATTTAAAAGTCGCTAAGGCGACAAGTTTCAAAAAGTAACAATACTGCACACTTTTTTTTTTTTTTTTTGGGATCACCCCTCCGTCAGCTGAATGGTTAGTTTTGCTTGCACAATTATAAAATCAAATTATGATAAGTAAGTACACTGAGTTCTTAAATATTTTAATCTGCCACACTAAATTTTAAGTACAACATGATCTACTCGAAAACCGTATTTCCAATATAAATAATAAAATAATATAATATTTTATCAAACGGTACCAATTATTTATTAAAATGTAAAACCACAAATATGTCATCTTTTAATTATCTTTCTATTAAAGGTAAATCTCCATTTACTTTTGTCGTATATTTTTTTTTTATGATACACCAAAGACTCTTGATGAACTTGACTGATTGTGACTGAGCTCCTGTTCATGAATCGAAGAAGGTCTACATCACTATGATTTACAGTTTAATGTATAAACTAGTATTAATTGAATGTGGCATAATATTATGTATTCCACTTTTAACCGAGAATTGTCTTTTCCTGTTCAACTTTTAACTATCTTTGAATAGTACCGTGGGATGTCAAAATAGTAACTTAATTATATTATCCATAATTATTTAACAATTACCATCGCCGATCATCAATAACATTATTGACTTAATACTATCGATTAACTGGCGAGTGGCGAGACAACACTTGTTGATGATGTTAAATTGATAAAATTGCTATATTTCAGCCACCTTCATAAAAATGTATTGACTGTTTTATACGTTACATTAAGATCAATAATTATTAATCAATACCTATAGTGTAATGAATTATGAAAAACTATCTTCACGCAGAGTTTTAGTCGGTCCATAATAATACTAATAATAGTTAGTAGTAGTAATTTAGTAAAGTAAGTTATTATCGTTCATAGCAAAAAGTATAATAATAACGGAAAAATCGGCATATTTATATTACACCTGAAGTTCTAATACGTACTCGACAGTTATACGCAATTCATAATTGTAGTGTAATAGCTAACTAGTTTTATCTTGAATATACTATTGTCGTACTTCTCAAGTGGTTTGTAAAAAATAAAGATTATATATATATATATATATATATACAAATAATGTACTGTAAAGTTTTTCTTTAATGCTCTCAAATTTAAAATAGTACTCGACCTCGAACAATAATTTATTCCATTGCCAATCCAATGATGTTTGTTTCCGATACAATTCGATAGGTATTTGCTTTGTTAAAAATTTTTCAAACTTTTCAATTTTAAATTAAGAGTAATAAAATCGATATTTTGTTGTTGTTTTTTATCAAACGTTTCATATTATTATGTAAAATAAATGCGTGTACACAACAAAGCAAATATTATAAAATTGACTATGCACCAAATAGTCATTATTGTTACTGGTTTTAAAAGGTATTGAGATTTTTTTTCTTTTAATTTTAATTCCAATAAGAGAAGGTCTTTAGTATTAAAAATGCAAATGCTGAAAAAACAACGTGGTAGATCAAATTGAGACCTATTTTCCTCTACAAATCAAATTCAGATCTGAATATAATACATATTACCATACTTTTTGTTATATATAATATTCCTATTCATTACACGGCCTATAAATATGGACATAATCATTTACTTTACAAGTGGATAAAAAAATTCAGCGTGAAATACACTTCAGCTTAGAATTGTAAATTAAACAATCACCATCAAATATCTCTTAATATTGTCATTGATTTTTGTTTACATAGTATATAATATATATTATAATCAATGACATTATTAATTTACTCACCATTAATATATATATATAATATATATATATATATATATATATATATATATATATATATATATATATATATATATATATATATATATATATATATATATATATATATATATATATATATATATGTATATATTTAAATCAAATTAATTTAAACCAATCAAAAATGTCTGCTTATAAAGTTGAAATTGTGTAAAACTTTGTTATAATTCATAATGTTAACTTACAACAAAAGTAACGATTAATTTTATATAATGTGTGATATTAAAAAACAATTATATATTTATATATTTTTAAAAATTAGTTTTAGAATTAGAACTTTAAAATAATAAGATGTTTTTTTATTTAATAAATTATGCATTTGACGATTACTATAAAAATGAATACACACACTATACAATATTGTTGTATTAAGAACCGATTATAATCATTAAGTAAAAAAATTTGGGAATCAGTAACAAATTTTTATCGTAATTGGTATTTACATATAATAATATTATATACCTAGTTAATTCCGATTATGGAAAAAGTATAATATTATGTGTAATTGAGTATTGATAATATAAAATATGAATGCTTGGTGTTATGATAAGTTGTGATATTAAATTTCTATAATAACGGTTCTTATTATAATATACATATACTATTGCTTATTATTACACACTCTTAATTACAATATTCCTGCAAGTACTGTAAATGAGTGTGTAGTGTACATAAAAAAAAAAGCCAAAATACATTTAAGTCAATGATCTTACAAGGTGAATCATTATCCACATTACTGCATTACATACTTACGTTATTTTTTTATACATACACACA
This sequence comes from Therioaphis trifolii, assembly GCA_027580255.1. Taxonomy (NCBI): domain Eukaryota; kingdom Metazoa; phylum Arthropoda; class Insecta; order Hemiptera; family Aphididae; genus Therioaphis; species Therioaphis trifolii. Next base: position 55,835,796 of record CM050405.1, on the reverse strand, counting down.
CACACATATATATATTTGTTTATTTATTAATTTATTTATTTATGTCAATTTACGCCAAACGTTCCAAAATAATTAATAAAAAATGCCATTCATTCTGTGCTTAAAATATATACTATAGAAATCGACTCAAAAACAGAATTGAGTTCTACATATTTAATACAATTTTAAATTAATTATAATGAAATGTATACCATGATTTGTGGACATCATTCAATTAAAACAACATGTGAATTTATAAATACCGTAGGATATCAGTGTAAAAAAACCAACAATTTTTTCGACTAAAAAAAAAATATATATTTTATAATAAATTTACACACAGTAAAAATGATGCATTGTTTAATTTTTCTTTGGTCTGTATGTCGGTAAAAACGGGATAGAATATGTCCATTTCATTCTGAAAAATAAAAATAAAATAGTAAAAGAACTTTTTTTTTTACGGTGAACATTTAACAAATTAAATATATCACATCACATTACACCAGTATTACATTTAGGTAAATTGTTATTATCATGATTTTTAAACAAAAGTAATATGATACTAAAAATAAAATAATCATGGGTAATTTGTATTTGTTAAAATTTAATATAATGATTTTACCTTATTATTTTAACAGCGAAAACAATTTTAGAACGTTATTTCAAAAGAGTAAACTCGTCTATTTCGTATGTTTTGAATAGAAAATTACTTTATTAAAAAATGACAGTTTTACAGTTCAAGTAATTATAATACTTAATTTCATTATTTATTTGCTAATAATTAAAGTACAGGCTGTATATTTCAAACTTTTATAAAAGCTTGAATTATGCTATCTTTGAAGCTATATTACACATCATACATCGTTTTAGTATAATAGTAAATGCGTTTGTATTAATACACAGTTTATTTAAATCGAAAATTCCACGCGATTCGATAAAATAAAAAAATGTTTATGAACTTTTTTTTTTGTTGGATCAAATACTAACTTTCTTAACAACTTCATGCCGACCGGGAAATCGTAGGTGCTCGTTTCCTCACCCGTAGTTGGTTCGCTAGTTAAATTCATTTCTTTGGCCCAAGCAACGAGACCTCTTTCCTCTGGAGTTCCTATTAACCAAAATTAGTTTTAAACGATTTTTTATGCGCCAAATAAGCATATTTAGTTTTTTATATTATAATATATTTATACTATTTAATAGTTATTATAAGTTATATTTAAAAATCACACATAATTGTTATACCTGGTATAGTGTTGTCTAAAAAGCATCCAAGTATACCTCCGACCAATATGCTCGTACTACAAATTACAGTCGCCACACTGTCTACGATTTCGTTTCCAGTTTGAATAGCATTCGGGTGAGCTATGAGCCATTTTGGTAAAACCTAAAATTAGCTTTATTTACCGAAATAGAAGAGTGAAAGGTTTACATTGTAATTATGATAGGAAAATGAATAAATATGTTTTGAGCCATGTACGTATGTGCAATTATAATAATAGTAGTAGTTTAATCAAGAGTTTTAAAACAAATTCAAAAACATAAAAATAATAGGAAAATTATTTCGTAAATTTAATGAATTACGAGCAAAGTTATAGATAGGTACATGTAAACATACCAAAGAGAAGAACATGGAAAATCCGATGATGTACAAGTTTCTTGAAGAATTCAATTGAACATACTGTAAAGCTGATAAACCTATACCAAATAATAATTTTTTTTTTTAATCAAAGCTATAAAACTAAAAAAAAGCTGGTAAGTGAGATGATGGTGGTACAAGTTCGTCCATCGTCCCTTCGGTCCTCGGACAAGATATTGGTGATGAATGTATTAAGTTTTAAAGAAATGATGACTCATTTCTTTAGTATAAAACGATTCTGAGCAAAGCTTCAGTGTAATATAATATATTATTATTTAAATACTGTTTACGTATTTTACGGTTATTTGTATAATTTTTGGTGAGTTTTTTTGTAATTTTTGTAATAAAATATTCAATTAGATATAACTCATTTAAACTTCAATTGTTATAACAATTATAACTCATTAAAAATAAACTTAAAAGAAATCAGACAATATCGAAAAAAATCGTATAATAATTTATTAAAGTGTGTATAAAAAAAAATCCTGACTAACGATTTTTGAACTTTTGTTAGGATAATTAGGTATGTATATGAGTAAGGTCATATTAAATTTTCAGAACTTTTAGTCAAATATTTAAAATTATATTACATAAAAACTTTCAAACAATTTGGTAAACTAAAAGTTCTATATTTAAGTCAAAAGTGCTATAATTGTTCTGAAAATGTTGTCCAATATAAAAAAGTATGTATTTGATATTGGATAACATTTTCAAGTTTCTAGCTTCAATACTTTTCGATTTATGACTAAATACCTAAAATCTGAACAGTGAAAATCTCGTTTACGGCGGATTTTTACCGATTTTACCGTTTTTACTCAGTTTTTCGATCGTTATTCTTGATTACTGGAAAAACTATGGAGATTTTGGAAAAATGACCTCTCTAAAGTACCATCTCAGTTCAATTTCGAATCTAAAAAGTTGCTGGACGAAACTTTTGGACAAGGATTTCTATACGAAAAAGTGTTTACAGAAAAAAAAAAATAAAAAAAAAAATAATAATAATAAAAATAAACATCATTGTAAAACCATAAGATCCTTCGCTTCACTCAGAATCTAAAAAAATAAACATTTCTTGCTTCATCTTATATCAATAAATAGTACCAAATAATACCAATATGTTTACAAGTGATTCAAGCTTTCATTTAATGATGTCCTTGCATGGGTACTCCACAAAAACTTCTCAAATTGTGACAAATTTCATATATTTTATCAACTCCCCAGATTTTTACTAAAACGTACAGACCAGCTATCCCTTTATAACATTGAATACATGATTTCCTTTCAATAACCAAACGTTATAATCCCAACCTCATCGCACTTCAACCATGTAAGTTTCTTCTTCTTTGGGTCATCAACCCGAGGGTTGGTTTGCACCTAGAAAAAGGTGTTACTAGGGAAGGGTTTGTACTGTGCAGTGGTTTCCCGTTGCTTTCTGCACAGTATCATGTATGTAAGTTTCATTGCAGTTTAATTTGTATATTAAATTCCCTACGTATATGTTGTTATCATTCCTTTAATTTAAAAGATAAATTTCCATTAAATTTAAAAACAAACGTTAATTCATAATTTGGTGTTGAAATTTTATTTGCAATTCCTTGTGACTACGAGGTGTGTAAATAAAGTAATGAGATTGATTTTTTATAATATTTTTATAGAACTAAAATAACTATTTTACACTATCTCCTTCAAAGTAATTATCCTGAGAGTCCACACAACGCTGGAGTTGATGTTTCCATTGTCCGTAACAGTTCTGGAACTCAATTACTGGAATTGCTTTCAGTTGGTCAGTCACAGACATTTTAATTTTTTCATGTGTCCCAAAATTAAGTCCTTTGCGGTGAATTTTTATTTTTGAAAAGGGAAAAAAGTCACAAAGACTTAAGTCAGGTGAATAGAGGGGTTGAGGGTCCACAGGAATATTTTTGGTTGCCAAAAATTGGTTAATTGAAATGGCAGTGTGACAAGGTGCATTGTCATTATGCAGCACCCAGGTGTTTTTGATGTTTGGTTCCACCCAAATAACCCTTTTTCGAAATCTTTCAAGAACTTGTTATAAAATTGTTGGTTGGCTGTTTGGCCTTGAGGTACAAACTCCTTGTGGACTATTCCTTGGCTATCAAAAAAGCGAATAAAATCATTTTTTGAAGTTGAAGGTCTTCCACTTCGAGGTTCATCTTCAATCAACTCTCTGCCTTATGAAAATGCTTTGAACCACCTAAAAACCTGGGACCTTGAAAGCACATTTTTCTCATAAGCTTGTTGAAGCTTTTGAAAAGTTTCGGTCGTACGGTAACAAAATTAGAAACAAAATCGGATACCACATTGTCGCTCAAAATTATAATCACCCATTATTAGAACGTACTAAAAAAAACCAGTTTACAAAAATAATCACCACAGACCAACATGTGACACTATGAAGTTCAAACTCGTACTGAAGGTACATTACATGTTTATCTACAAAACTTTTCAAACGGAAAGCTATTAATGCTGCCAGATAACTACACTATCAGTCTCATTACTTTATTTACACACCTCGTATATAATCATTTAATTATCGGTCAATTATTAAAAATATTGATTTTTTTAATAAATTAAAACGTTGAAATATTTATGTTTTATAGATTTATTTAATTTTATATTAACTATCGTCAAATGTACTGAAGTTATTATAAACACTATTTATCATTGTATGATTATTATATTGCATCATTGTGTAAGAACCTATTTTGGTTATATAATAAATAAAAAATGTTTGAATGAATAAACATAGGTATTTAAAAATCATGTTACCAAAAGCACATATCATTCCAAACATGATACAAAACATTCCCCCGACAATAGGTTCAGGAATGATTATAAACACAGCTCCAAATTTATTGACAACGCCTTGGATCAACATCAATGCACTTGCATATTGAATCACTCGCCTACTGCCAATCTGAAAATTTTTTATTTTTTTTTGTAAGATTATACATATACATATATATACACACACATACACACACACACACCCACACACACACACACACACACACACACACACACACACACACACACACATACACGTGTAGCATATGTTATCAGATCCGTAAGAAAGTTGCTACTTTATGGGATCCACTTGAAATATTAATTTAAGATAATCTGGATAAAAAAAGGAAATATTAAAATTAAAAATTTAATAGTATGTGGTATTTAACTTAATGAAACACTCAAGAATTTTTTTTTGCCTAATATATCGTTTCGAGATCCAGGGTGTGTATCAAAATATAGCATACTTTGTTAGATCATACAGTGTGTTTTATGACAAGGAATGCATCATATGAGATCCAGATATGTTGTCTACTCGAATAAATAATACTTTACGAGATCATTGCAACGTTGCCAAATTAAAAGAACACTCGTTTACACCATGTAATGATATAATGTAACACATAACATAGATTCAGTAATCACTGATATTATTATATTTTGTACAATATACATCATAAAATCTAATTTGCGCAAAGATAAATATATTATATATTTGCTATATTTACTGTTTGTTGTTGCTGATTTATTATAATATATTTTCATATACCATTTTACAGTTATAAGTTTTTTTATAAGTTCTATATAAAAATAATTATTGGGCCTTCCTCAAAACGATATCCTAGATCAGTCACTGAGCATCCATGTATAGTGTAACTGTATATTATTATAATAATAACAAATAAAATTATGTATGCTCCAAGCACGTATCCAGGATCAATTTTCGGGGGGGGGTTTAAAATATTTTTAATACATGAATTAACATTTAAACATTAAGACGTGTGTAGTTAGTTTTTGTTATATTATATTATATTATATTTCGAGGGGGGTTTGAACCCCTAACCCCCCCCCCCTGTATACGGGCCTGGTATGCTCTGTAATCGTTTAAAATTACCACACAACTGAAAAATGTTAACTTTTTTCAGTGATTATTTAAAAATAATATTATTACATTATACAGTTTACAGGATCTCATAAGGTTAGTTCATTTAAAATTTTGATAATGTTATAACTTATAACAAATAAAATAATCGATAACAAACCTCATTGTGACACGTGTCATCAGCGGCCTTCAGAAATTGGGTAAAACCCATACAATCTTGAGAAAGATCAAAATAAAATTCAAGAGTATATTATAATTAAATTATTTACATCGATATGGAAAAAAATCGGACCTCGTAACGTTATTTGATTTCTATACGCCATTAATGCTTAAATGGGTCCCAACAAGTTATATTTTAAATTTGATTCTGTCATAACCTTTTGGATCTTTTAACGATGTAACATACACATAATATCTTATCAATTTTAAGTTTTTAATATATCCATTTAAATTATATAAAACAAGACCATTTGTATTTTTATAAATTATATTACTGTAAAAACAATGAAATATATTAAACTACAAATGTTTAAGAGTTTTAAATGAATTAGCCAAAGAAATAATTTGTATTCTTCCAGACTTCATTAATACAATATACAAAAGAGCGTTTTGTTTATTTACATAGATAATATAATATATTTTATATACATATAATATATTATACATATATCAAGTTTTGAATTAAAAAAAAATTACTAAATAATATACCAAGTACCACCTACAGTAGATCCTTTGATTATAAAGAATTAAAGTCATTCGATACGCTATAAGTATTTAATATTAATAGGAATAATATATATAATATAACACTGAAGTTTTGCACAGAATCGTTTTACTAAAGATATGAACTATCGTTTCTTTAAAACTCAATATACTCTTCACCATTATCTTGTACGAAGACCGAAGGGACGAAATACGAACTTGCACCACCATTATCTCACCTACCAGCTTTTTTGTTTGTCAATAATAAATACAATAAAATAATAATTACAAATTCGATGTTAAGGTAGCGAAAAATATTAGGTTAGGTTTTTACTTATACTTTGAGGATAGCTAAATTTATTTAACATTGAGTTAATTAATAACTTACACAATAAACAACCTAAAAGAGAAGTCTGGCCATCAGTAGATATTATAATATTTATACTATAATATACGTTATATTGATCACATAAATAATACCTCTTAAATTAAGCGATATTAATAAATGGTTGTTTTAACTGTATAATTTCAATGGTCAAATTAATAATAATGCATAATAAGGGAAATAAATAGAAATAATTAAACAAGGATCTCACATAATCGGTAGTTCATCATTCGAATACACAAGTGCAATGTTGCCGTCATTCGGATCTCATAAAATGCTTTCATTCTGGGTAGATAACTAACTCATCTCGTCGGCGTAGTGTGTCAAACACACAACGTGTGTGTTCATACACACCAAAATCTTAAAAATGTGGTCTAATCAGATCCGGCCAATTTCGAGTGGGTATACCATTTATTTGGTATGTGAATGCTAAATACAGCGAAATCGCTAAGAGATCCGGGGGGGTGGATCTCACAAGGAAAAATGATCTCGTAGCGCTGCTCCATATCCATACGCATGATCCCACAACGTACCATGCGTAAACCCACACACACACACACACACACACACACACACACACACACACACACACACACATATATATATATATATATATATATATATATATATATATATATATATATTCAAATTATAATATAAAATTCTTTAAAGTTATTCAGTATCTAAATACCTAATTTAAAATTAATTTTTTAGTTTCCTAAAATTTTAACTTCTCTACCATAATACAATTAGAGATAATAAAAAAGTGTTACGTTGAATACAGAAATTTAGATAAATTTATATTTAAATGAAAAGCTATACCGTTTATTAATCAAAATAATAACATTTAATACAATTTAGTTTTTTTTTAACGAAAAATTTAAAAATCTGAAAATACGTAGCACTATGGATATTCTTAGAACTCGTATAAGAAAAAGAGTATTGGGTGTAGATAACTTAGCTAAACTTTTTTAAAGATTGGTGAACGTTACGTATAGTATGGAACTACTTGAAATTTGAAATTAATGATAGATAATTGCTTTCGGAAAACGATTCTGGGTGAAACTCAAGTAATATTTTATTTTAGTATCAATTAGTTAAGTTTTTGAAAAATTAAAACATTATAGTGAACAATTTGATGCAATTTATAATTTATTCAATAAAAAAAAAAATTTAATAATAACAAGAATAATCCAAACTGATTTGATAATATCCGTAAAAATGCTCTATTTGACTATTTCTCTGTATTTCAACACTTATAGCTTAAATAAAAAAAAAGCCGATAAGATAATGGTGGTGGAAGTTCGTCCTTCGTCACTTCGCTCCTCGGACAAGATAATGGTGAGGAGTGTATAGCACTTTCTATCATGGGATCACCTGGTTTACGATAGTTTAGTTGTATGGTACTTTACATTTGAATGCAATGATAAATCATTGTAAGTTAAGTACAGGATACAGTAGTTGGGTGGGATACACGAGATGCATTGCTAGATTAGGCATTATTGGATAGATTTTGGAATTATTTTATATTATAAAAAAAAAAACGATTCTGAACGAAGATGAAGATGTCAGCCTTAAATTGTAATATATATTTTATTTTAATATCCTAGATTGGGTTAAATTTACATTTGTCTATTCATGTGACTTCTGCTCGTGAGCATTGGACAAACCAGGATGTGCATAGATAGGGCGTAGGTAAATACCATATTATTTGCCTAAATGCACTATCGTGACGGTACCACCCGACCCCGCCGTCCATATATGCTGAATGCTCCGTGGCTACGTCTATTTAAATATTAATAATTAATAATAATATATAAAATCCGCATGTTTATGGATCTGATACACACATTAAAATAACTGGAAATTGGAAGTTAGTAACGTTCTATTCAACCATGTAAAGGTACGTTATACACCTTGTGTTTACAATCTACCAATATTTTGTATAGAACAGCTGTCAGCTACTGATTATATTATAATAAACTTAATCTATTTAATTATCTTTATCAGCTGTGATATTACATAATATTTTCATTTCTTATCTTTGAATACAAAAATTTTTATACATTTTCAACTACAAAATAATTTGCAAATATTCGTGATTTTGACAAATTTTGTCGATTTTTGAACTTCAACTGCTTATAAAAAAAAATTGTGCCTATGTATTTGAATAATTTTTGAATCACTCTTAGATCAACTTATTCAAAACCTTCTATTAAATTTTCAAGCGATTTGGTAGGGCCAAAAAATTGTTATCGACTTTTATAAAAAAAAATCTAAGAAAAATCGAATTATTCAAATGCCTATAAATAGCTAAAAAATAAACGAAATATTTTGAAAATACAACTATGTAAAGAAAATGCCTATTTAAACATTTCGTAAAAGTTTTAAGTTTCTACGACCTATACTTTTTGAATAAGAACAAATATCAAAAATCAATGATGCCTAAATTGTTATTTTACGCGATTATGTGAAAAAATTGTAATTTCAAACACTCATGAAAATTTTTGATTTTATTCCAGTGCAAATTTTTTTACAGATAATTGAAGGAAAACGTATGTCAAACTTTGTACCGAATTTACAATTCTTAGTTTTGAATACTTAAAATTTTATGAATTTTCAACTGCAAAATAACTTCAAATTTTCGCGATTTTCTACACATTTCGTAAAAATATGAACTTTTTATGCTTATAAAAAAAAAATTGTGCATTACGCTTTGAATTTTTTTTTTATACCGATAAGTTCGACATATTAGGTACCTTGTATTAAATTTTCAAGAATTTTTGTCCAGTCAAATTTTTTTTATCCACATTTTAAAAAAAAAAACAAAGAAAAGTTGAAAATTTCAATTGTCTATTAAAAGCTCAAAAAAAGTCTAAAGTTTACAAAAATTGTACTACGAATAGATGATTCCAATATAAACATTTGGTGAAAGTTTCAAGTTTTTTCGACTTATACTTTTTGAATAAGAACAAATATCAAAAATCGTTTAAGGCTAAATTATTATTTTACGCAATCATGTAATTATTTCGTAAACGTTTGAACTTTAGATGCTTATAAAAAAAAATTGTGCCTATGTATTTGAATAATTTTTGAATCACTCTTAGATCAACTTATTCAAAACCTTCTATTAAATTTTCAAGCGATTTGGTAGGGCCAAAAAATTGTTATCGACTTTTATAAAAAAAAATCTAAGAAAAATCGAATTATTCAAATGCCTATAAATAGCTAAAAAATAAACGAAATATTTTGAAAATACAACTATGTAAAGAAAATGCCTATTTAAACATTTTGTAAAAGTTTTAAGTTTCTACGACCTATACTTTTTGAATAAGAACAAATATCAAAAATCAATGATGCCTAAATTGTTATTTTACGCGATTATGTGAAAAAATTGTAATTTCAAACACTCATAAAAATTTTTGATTTTATTCCAGTGCAAATTTTTTTACAGATAATTGAAGGAAAACGTATGTCAAACTTTGTACCGAATTTACAATTCTTAGTTTTGAATACTTAAAATTTTATGAATTTTCAACTGCAAAATAACTTCAAATTTTCGCAATTTTTACATATTTCGTATAAATTGGAACTTTGAGCACTTATAAAAAAAAATTGTGACTTACGATTTTGGATTTTTTTTTATCAGTTATGGAACAACTTATAAGAAACCTTGTATTAAATTTTCAAGATTTTCTGGCAAAAAAAAAATTTTTATCGTTATTTTAAAAAAAAATACTTAAAAAAATTGAAAATTTCAATTGTCTATAATTAGCTCAATAAAAGTCAAAATACTTTGAAAATTTAACGGTGTATAGAGAACGCTAATCTAAACATTTGGTGAAAATTTCAAGTATTTACATCGATTAGTTTTTGAGTTATAGCAAAATAAAAAATTTGATTTTGTCGAAAACTGGTTTTGCGTAAAATATACCGTTTTTCCCTCATTTTTTAAGGGTTTTTCCCGGCGCGTTAAAAAAATATTGAAAATTTTTAACTTTTGACCCCCCAAAGTACCAACTAGATTCAATTTCCTTTCAGAAAAGTTGCTATATAAGGCAATCGAAGCATTTTTACTGCCCCAAATCGTGTCGACAGACACAAAAATAAAAAAAAAAATAAAAAAAAAAAAAAAAAAAAAACACACATCATTGTAAAATCAATACATTCTTCACTCCGTTCAGAATCTAAAAAAAAAATTAACGCAACCGTTTGCTATATAAATATAACAAAGGATACTTATGGTCATTCGCGCCAATAGTCGAAAAATCAAACGCGATTAGTTCCGTACGTACCACGCCCGGTACATTTGTAGAAACTTCATTCATTTACAGTTTAATTTACTAAACATAAATAAGTAGTAACATATATAAATCAATCTATACCAAGGTAATTAAAAAGTTACATTGTTCAAAATACACGAAAAAAAATTATGTTTTCAGCTATAGAACAAAATACATTTTTCTAGGTTTTTTAGCAATTTCATCTATTATTTCTATTGAAATTCCTGTGGATACCTAATAATATCAAACTATTTAGACAATCCTATAACAAATAAAATTAAAAGTGTATAGTGAATTTGATAAAATTTTAAAGTTGACATATACCTCTGTCACTGAATTTCAAAAATAATGTGTTTCCACTCTTTTTAATGTTGAAAATGAACTTTCTGTTGTGTCAGTAGACACTGGTAAAATGCATAATTGATAATATTTTTAATAATTTCTAAATATTTGGGTAGTAATTGGAAGAACATAACTGAAATTCAGTGTTTAAATCTTCATTTTTTACAATATTAGTTGGCCAGATTCTGAATTCATATTCATCCATACTGTTTTCTCTATATTATTTTCTGTCTCTGAGGCTACAATACGGATAAAATAATTAGTTTTATTACCTACGCTTAACAGACAAAAATTTGCTATTTTTTTATTGTTTTTAAAATATTATGTTGAATTTAAAATTTAAAATATTTTTAATTTGTAAGATTTTGACGTGCGGTTTTTATTCTGAAGTTTTGATCAAAAAATCATATGTATAATAAAAAATACCGGGGGAGATGTGACATCCTCATCCCCCCGGTGAGCATGCCGCTGCACACACGCGTTAGGACTTGCCTGAACGTCCAGGTGTGTTCAGTCAAATTTGAACCAAAAACTGAACGTGTTTAGGCCCCTTAATAACATACTTTATCTAATTTATAGAAGGTGTTCAATCTTTCCATACAAGCCTTGTTTTTTAAATATGATGAACCCAATACTTCCTTTCCCTCATTTTTCTGCGTCTTCTCATCCTTCTGTGGACGGTCCACAAACACAGCATGTATCACATCCATTCTCGATAAAAATCTGAGCTGTACTAACTAATAACTACTAAGTTATTCATATAGTTATTAGTTTGAATAGAACATCTGAACGGTCAACGCGCGTTTTGTGGCGTGCTAAAGCTGCGGCCCCACTGGGAGTGATTTGCGATTTTGCGATAGCGTGTAGCGATTTTGCGTTTTAGAAATTTTAACAATAGAATGTAATTCATATGTAGTGGCCCCACTGAGCGAGTGTCGCGTGTAGCGTGTAGCGCTACACTCGCGATAATCGCTAAAAGAACAAAATAGTTTGATATTCGGCGATTAATCGCTGTCAAAATGTCTTCCGCGTTGATTGTGTCGGAACAAATAGCTGCCGCTGTTTTCGTACAGGAAGCTATTTGGAATCCAAGAAACCCAGATCACAAAAATAGGACTAAGATCCAAAACTGTTAGTCCAAATTCACTTAATTTATTTTATTTAAATAACTTACCTCAATGTTAGAAATAGCCTTTCCTCTACGTCTACAGGTATTGCTTTTCGGAAGTTGGTATCTTCTTTTTCTATTTCGCTTCTTATAGCTTCCAAAATTATATAAAAAAAAGTAGGTTAACTCATGCGACAGTACTCGAAAAACTTGGCTGGATGATTTTTTAATTTATTTAATAGAGTATGAAATTCCCCTTCATCTAACCGCAGAAACGCAGAATCGCTCTGTGTGGGGCCGCAGCTTAACGCGCGTATACGCGCGTCCATGTGAACCTAGCCTTATTATTTACCGACGAGCGACGACCGAAGGTTATCAATGGGAATTACCAGCCGGCTATTTTCAGCGAAATCGAGAACATTCGACCCCGCGCGTCCTCCTGTCACAATACCGTCCAGCTGATAACAGATAAAGAACAATACAATTATTGCTCGTCAGCACGGATAATATAAATTATAGAAATAATATCTATTATCCGTGGTTCGTCAGTACTTCTCTTGGGGTGCGGTCAGCGCGAGCGTCTTCACGCGTCCGCCGTACGTGTCGCTAGTGTAGGTACCCGTCGCGTGTTGCGTTTTTTCGTGAGTGTCTGGCAATTTTCTTTTAATTAGCAAGTGCCGATTCACGCTGTTATTCCGACGTCAGGCCAAAGTTTGTGGCGACCGTTGCCCATCCGTGTCCCCAGTCTCTTGTGCCGTCCGACGTTGTTGTATTCTGTGCGATAGGGACGCCTTGTACCCGTCGTAGACAAAACGTTTTCGGCGGACACTACCGGGACGTTTGCTGACCGATTGGGGCGATACGGTGCTGTTGTTCGAGCGGTTCAGTGGAGTCTCGCCGTCCAGGTTTTCATTTTGTATCAGTGCCGTCTATACATTCTATATTAGCAATTTTATATATACACGTGCATTTATACTTGTCGTTTGTTCCGTGCATTACGTATAAGACATTACTATACTCTGGGCGCCCGTATACATAAATATATTTATGTGTTTTTGGTTATTACTCGTATCGTTATAATCAGGGACAGATATGTCACTCAGACGGGGCAAAAAAAAAAAATTGTGACTCATGAAGTTCAACTATTCATTGTTTGATTAGGTACGTAATAATATTATGCTCGTAATTAATGGTACAGTGATTGTCGGAAAGTCACTGAGTGCCCTAGTCGTGTGAGACCGACTTCATGTAAAAAACTTTCAATTTTGTAACTGACGTGAAAAATCTCCAGGGGCAAATGGCCCCCCTCCGGACATCCCCGGTTATAATTATTATACTCTCCGTTTTTTTGTTCATACGTAATTTATTATAATACTAATGTCACCTTTCTCGGTCTTTACTGTTGCGGTAGGTTTTGTTTTTCGTACACAACCAATCATGGTGATATCACACGGAAGTTTTCGTTTGTTGGTACAGCCAATGTATGTATATCGGCCCGCGGCATGTAGGTAGGTACCTTAGATTGCGTGCGATATATGTCCGGTGTACAGTAGTTGACTAATAATTTTTAAATTTTGGTATTGATAAATTGGCTTTTAAAATATTTGACCACTTAAAACATAATTTATTGAACTGAACTACCATAAGATATCATTTATTATTATTCATTAATAAGGATAACTGACTGTACGTTAATGTAACCTAACTATTGATTATACGGGTAAATATAGGGGCCATACGTTTTTATTTTTGTAGGACCAGTACTTGTTTTTATCCTAAACGATTGTTATACGAAACTTAGTACAACTAAAAATACTTTTTTTTAAATTACTTTCTAAAATGTGTATTTTAAGTACAAACATGTAAATAGTTTGTAACCATTTGTGTTATAGATTATTATGATTGAAACTTTATCTTATACATAAATACGTCACAATAATTATTTATATTTTTTGTTAGTTTTTTTTCCGATTGATATTTTCAAGATTTGTGTACATACCTTCTTAATTTTAAATTCATTTTAACGTTTTATTAACATAAGTCGAAAATTATTCGCACTGTTCGAACTTAGTTCGCCCTGTGAAATTTTTTGTTTTTAAATTATTTAAATTAGAAAACGTAAATTGTAAGTAATACGATGATCATAATTGATCATATTTATTTAATCAATTTATCCAAATTTTCTTAAATTTTGTTGTATTTTTTATTCGAATAATATTGGTCACTATAATTAGAGACACTATAACCAATTGATATAAGAATAATTATTGGCAGAGCTCGAAATGCTTGGAGGTTAATGACTAAAAGTTCATTAAAATATACGTTTGAATATGAACGAATATACAATTTCATTATTATATACTTTGCAATTTACACATTATGATAATGTTTTTAAAGAGATTCGATACCTACCAACAACGCATGCGTAACAGATTCAGGTTAGATGTATTTTTTCCAAATGCACAGACTGATCGAGTGATTAGTATACCAATAAAGGCTTTGAAAATAGGTTTGAATTTTTTTTAACTCTTCTAGAAATCGACTTAATTGACGTACATTTTAGATTCTGTGAGTAACGAACGATTTATTGGTTTATGGTGATGTGTGTATGTGAAAGTTTTACATTTAATTTATTTTGTCTTAAGCACCATGTATCTGGCACGGACGCACGGTGATAAATTTCAAAACAATTTCAAAGCTACTTTGATTGATTTATTCAAAATAATTCAAAAACAATACAATCTATTTATCTTAATATAGAAATAGCGTTAAGAATATTTTTTACCTTCCAAGTAAAACTTGTTATTTGTAAAAGCAGTTTCAGAGACTATAGCCATTCAAATAATTTAAGATCAGTTGATTTTTCTTGTTAGACTTTTCACTATTTAACAGAAAGATAAACAAACATGACAATTTTATATGTTGAACATACTTAGAACATACGTTTACTAGAAAAATTCCATATATGAAATGATTTATCGATGATTCACCAGTCATGAATCAAGGAAAAAACATTTTTATTTTTTTTTAAATTTATATTTTAATAATTACTAATAAATGTATTAAATAATATCAATTGTATTATTTTTTTTAAAAATGTATAAAATGAAAGGTAAATTAAATGTTATCAAATATTCACGTCAATTTTTTTAATTAGTAAAAAGGCGCTTTTTTCTTAATTTGCGCCAGAGGTTTTAACAAAGTTTTCTACACCTTAGAGATGCAAAAATGTTTTTAAAAATACGTATTAAAATATTATAATACCTAAAATACGTTCATATTCACAATATAATAGAACAAAATGCATGAATAAATTTTTATACCTAAATTGTAATCAATTAAATACCAAAAGTCATACACAAATTACGTGAAATATTCAAAACGCTTTTTTATCTCTATATAACATTGCCTTTGTTTATTTTGTACATTTTGTTTTATTTCAATAATGTAGTATGATCATAGAAACAATAATTTTGGAAATATTGACCTATGGACTGTGTTGTCTACATCTAAAAGGTTTACCGCAGCAACTAATATATTCATCAATAAAAACAAAATGATAATAGTGTTGGACACGTCATGTTCATCATCATAAGACAGTGAGAATAGCATTCTGTATTCATTATACCATGGTAGTAGATAAAACCTTGTCAAAATCGCAAAAACAGCAGAAACTAATAACCAATTGTACACATTTATCAACAAAATTATACTGAATAGCCATACCAAATTTTACAATCATACTCTATCAACCGAGTTTTCTAGAACACTTTAGAAATTCATAATAACATTCGTCGGATACCTTCTGACACCGGCCAGACGCATCAATATACACTGTCGGAACGTATCCGACGATGGCATCGAACGTGTTAATGAATGTTGACTGTTCACGTGTCAGCCAACATATTCGCAAACGTTTAAACGCGTTCGCATATACAATCGGTCGCCCACACGTATACCGGTACACAGATGTCGCATACTATTTACCTTCGTCACGCCGATCGCGCCGACGTTTTCTCCGAACGTATTCGTCCCGTTTCCGCTTCCCCAAAGTCCAGCGAGTACCGTTCCGAGACCTTCGAACCCGATCCCTCGATTGATGGCGTGCACTGGCGGCGGCGGTGCTCCTAGTAGTGCACACAACAGGAATGATTATTATTATTATTATAAATATTTAACAAGGTTTCGCCAAAAGTTTTTTACACTGTCACGCCGGTGTTTCACGTGCAAATATGTAAAATACGCGTGTACACATTATAACATTTTATGATAACACCGTCGTGTACGTACCGCACATTTTCGCCGTGGTCGGGTAGTAACTTATGGACTCGACGGTACAAGCCAGCACCCCCGCTAACATGCCTACGACGCCAGCCACGCTCACGGTCGGCCATCCCCATTGACCTTTGGAATTTCATAACGTGAACGTTATTATTATTATTATTGGTATCGAAGGCATTAAATTAGAAACGTAATGTTTTGACGAGCAGCATTCGTTTGCGAAAAAAATGATTATAATGAATAAATATGATATGTTTTTATTAACTCTTCTTTTGCGACAAATTTACCTAATCACACAATTAACTCTGTCATTATCAATTATTCAAGTGGTATAAGCCTTAAGAACATATAGTAGCGGAGTTGTAGAAGTATATTTTGGTTTTTCCATTTTACTACTCTAAATTTTGAATACTATATCTTAAACAATTTAAGTAGAAAATTTTTTTTAAAAATCAATACAGTAGAACCCCTCTAATCCGCCCTCGGTTGGTCCGCCACTCCCGTTAATCCGACCATAGTACTATTGATATTAATACTTTAAAAATACATTTGGACTTTCCAATTTATAGTAGATTTATAAATTGCCAGTTTAATATTTCCCTTATCGCATATCATTACATTCTCTAAACAAAAATCTATAACTGACTTTTTTTCTAAGTAATTTATATTAAAATAATACATTTATACAATAGTACATTTATATGTGTAATTATTTTTGAATACAAATAAATTTAATATTCAATTCTAAATAAAAATTGTCTGTATATTCTGATAATCCGACCTTTTTCGCGTTCCGACCATATCTCCAGTCCTAAAGGTGACGGATTAGAAGGGTTCTACTGTAATTAAAAAATATATATTTATATTAAAATAGGCTTTCATTTTTAGAATATTTGCAAACTATAAATTACTATTAATGATTTGTGATTACCAATTTAGAAATCTAAGAAACATAAAAATCACACAAATAAGAAAATATTAATTTTGTTTTGTAAGTGTAGTATTAATATTATTTTAAATCTCGTTTTAAATTGAATATATGAATTATTGTTTTAATAAATATGAGAAGACACAGTGTATGACTATATGACAATTAAATTACCATACAGATACTAACGAGTTTTATTTTGGCAAATAATTTATAATACACACAGAAATACAAATTTATATACTTCAAACAATTTTAAACAACACGTACGAATTGTTTACAGTCCTACAAGTCTGTAGAGAATAGGAAAAATAAATTGAAAAGCTTTTATTATAATCTGGGAAACAATTTATATATAGGTTTATCTAGTGTAACAATTCAATAACCAATTCGGATGTTTCGCTAGAAGTTCGAATAATCTAGATAAAAAAGTATCTTAATTTTTATTTTGACATAGACGGACTGTACTTTGTTACATTTTTTTAAGTTTTATTTTTCGCAAACGGGTATTTTTAATTTTTTTTTTTTTTTTGCTTTAACTAAGGTGCATTACCTGGATATGGTACCCGGAACCATGACGAGTCTTCTATAATCCGAATCTTAACGTCCGTCCTCGCCGGATGTCCTTCCGGGAAGTAATTGTACACCGTGAGCAGTGCGCACAAAATCCACATGATCATAATAGTCAGTAACACCTAAATCAAGATAGCGATGAAAATAATGTTTTATGTTCGATTGTTAATTCTTCGGATCTGTTTGAGAAACGATCCAAAAGTTGGTTTAGGTCAGGTTACCATATACTGTTGTGCGTGGTCATTGATAAATTGTTACTCACGGGAAACAATTGGAATATGTTAAATTTAACGATGGAAAATCCTTTGATCTTATTATAAGTCGGAACCGGACACTTGACGTCCGTGAGGAATTGCGAAAACAGTGTCAACAGTACAATCGTTCTGTGGACATAAACGGTCAGGGCGTTAGCATCTCGGTGTATTGTGAATGGAATTAAAATCGATGTGACTTCAAGTAAATATCTTTGTAATAGTACCCGATTGATATGCCCCAGTGTTTGGAAGCCGACTCTCCAGCGTTTTCGAACAGTGACAGGCCCACTAACGATACGGTCGGGACAATCGTAAGCGGCGTCACGTATTTGACTATTTTACCGATCAGCCCTGAAAATCATTCACATTTCTTAAACGATCACATACAACAATATTGACAAAACGAACGATGAATCACCTTTCTGGCATCATTAGCTTAATAATTGATGAGTTCATGAGACTATTTTTAATTTAAATTCATTGTCTCACGTTAAAAATATTCCCACGATATAGATTTATATAAAATGTAGATACCAAAAGCTAATTTCAGTTTATAAATTACTAATCGATGTGACCGGCGTTTTTTTCCTTATATCATTTAAATATGTACTAAATGTGTCACATTTAAATGCATTGAGCAATAAGGTTAATTGATACTAATATAAGATAATATGGTTAGCAAGAAAACAAAACGAAAATACATTTTAGTGGAGGTATCTACAACCTACTTCGTCAACATTTTTTTTTTTCAAAGTTATACTTGTTTTATCGATACAACGGGTATCATATTATATAATGATACCGGTTGTAATGATATATCGGATATATCCGCTATATCAGATCAAGTGACATTAATTTAAAGTTCCCGGCGAAATTCCAAAAATGTATTATTTGTATTACTGGTTATAACGGTATTAAATTATGAACTTAATTACAATATGGGCCTATTGAACTTCAAAATAGGTGTCGATACTAATGAATAATGATAGAATCGTATATTACGACCGTGTTATTGTTATCACATATACTATATATTTGTTTAATATTATCGGTATAATTACCTACTTAAGTACAAATAGTAGGTATATTATATATTACTCAATTGCTCTTGTATCATACAAGCCTTTTTCAAATAGTATTATTATCAACAGTTAAAAGTTAAATTATGTATATAATTGTAATTACAAAGTTTTAGTAAAATAATAATACTAACAATAAAGCTATAATAATGCCCCAATATATAGGGGTACTATTAAATATTTATTATAATTATGTTTAAGTAAATTATAATTATAATAATGTATTTGTTTAGTTAAAAGTTATTACACTATTTATTTTTTTTTAATTTTTTTTTTAATCAAATTTAGACCATACAACTTCTGGTTATAACGATGTACTTTTACGGTTCTTTATCCGTCGTTATAGATGATACCGACAGTACATAAATAATAGATAATAATAAAGTAATTTTTTGTGTGAATAGTTGTGTAATTTTGAATAATATCTTTAAAAAGAGTACTTTATGGCCTATTTTTTTGTTTCAAGAAAAAATGTTTTGTGTTGTTTACTTAAAATAAGATGTATAATTCTATCCTAATAAAATTAAATAGAACCATTCATGTTAACTACACATTCGGTTTATTATAAACCAATGTACATAATATAGTGACTTATAGCTGACAAAAAGCACTTACCAGAAAATCCGATAAAAGTTTGGAACAATGCCGATACAGCTATGGCGCCAGAAAGTTCTCTCATGCGAACTTGCCAAAGTTCTTCTTGTTCTCCAGAATTCATGTTGCTGATAATGTCCGCAGAAGGACACCTCCATTGTGGCAGTTTTAAAATTGCCAAAGTTGGTACAAGAAACGAAATTGTTCCTCCTTGTACAATAGGTAACCTTTCGAAAAATTAAAAACCGTCTTAAAAAACAAAAAATCCCAAAACAATAATGACGATAAATTGATATAATTTAACTTCACCATGCCATAATTTATTTTCTCTCATGTGAAAATTAACTATTGATTCAACGTCAATTAGTATTTCCTATTTTAATCATCATCAATAACGATCTCAACCAGATAATTTGTTTTATTCGTTTTAATTACAATGTTATTATTTTTATTGGGTCCGTGGAATCGAATCGTAATAAAGATATGTTAACACTTGACACGACAACGAATTATTCCTTTGAAACAATGTATAATTGATACATATATATATATATATATATATATATATATATATATATATATATATATATATATAAACTTATGTCATAAACTAATACTTGAAATTAACTTTAATGATATTATTTAAATCAAACAAACTACGAAGGTGCCTCATTATAATAATTATTATTATTATTGTTATAAGGTATATAACACCAAGTGCTGTGTATGTATAAGATGTATATTTATACAATCACTATTCTTGTCATTACGTACATTAACCCGTGTTTAAACTATATTAATTTTACAATCTATACAAGCCAAAATTAATAAACAATTTTACATAAGACTTAAAAGGATTATTTGTAACTTTATAATGTTTATCGCATATTATCTAATATGACATGTCCGGTATATTGCAATTTACTACTTTAGTAATCCTGATACCAATTTTCAAATTGCTTTTTTTTCAGTGTCCCTGATAATTTAATATACTTAATTAATCTTTATTGGACATATTGCATTCTATCGAATTATAAAGATAATTGTTTAAAACGACCTCAAAGAAAAGACATCAGTCGATAATTATTTCTAAAGAAGTGTACACAATTTAAATATGTTAAATCCAAAAAAAAAAAACATATTTTTAGATATTATACTTGAACCTAAATAATTATTATCTGTAAACCCAATTCAATATTAATTTTTACGGTGATTATCACTAACTAAAATCAAGTCGAAATAGTAAAAACAAGTTTATACCTATATAATTTCAAAATAGCTCTATGGTTGAAGAACTAAAACTTTCTCTTTATACATGATGCAATTTAAAGTATTGATCGTAAAGCATTATATCTACATAAAAATAAACTGTTTAATTTTTTATATAATTTTCATTCAATAGTACGCTGTGATCAGAATTAGTACTTTTTAGTTTCATATGAAATACTTTTCTAAAGATACTCATGTAATATAAATGCGGTAACTGTGCGGCCTGGGAACATAATATACGATAATATATTAAAAAAACCAAAAAATTCTTCATTAAATCAGACTATAATAACACAATATGTTTCAAAAACTGAAAAAAACATTTTCTAAATTATTGTTTAATTCCAATTGTTTGGGCACAAGGATTACGTTGTTGATTACATGACTATCCTAAACAATGTTACGAAAAACATTTATGACAAAACCAATAGTTTTTAATATTTGATAATTAATCTATTAACATATTTAAATTTAAAAAAATCATTTTATCAAATTTCACCAAATTCATTCATTCTTATTATAAAAAGATGTTTCTATCATATTATTTATTAAATTAAAAAAAAAAAATCTGAAGTTCTTATTCTAATAATTTTCAAAATGTTAAATAACTTCAATGTTTATTTTTTGTTTTTCACCTCTTCTGATAATTTTCATTTTTATCACGAAATTAAAATATTTACGTTTTCCAATCAGAAATTACACAGTGTACCTAAAATCAAAACTCAGATTTATAAAATAGAGCAATAAATGTTTGAATAAAAGACAGACAAAACATATTACGAATAAACGAGAGGTCCAAATAAGAATATTAGATACATTTTTATGATTTGATAATTATCTTGTTAATTTTATATCAAACAAAATATGGTGGTGTTGAATCGTTTTCAAAATACGGCCGTTAATTAATTAAAAGATATTTTGAATTTATCATCAATCACTTAAAATTAATTAATATTTCTATTAATTTATATTTTATCGATTAAATAATAAAATTGATTTACCTGCAGCCGAATGTAACTTGTGCAAAAGTCACTATAGCTGTTACGAATATCATAGTTGATATGATGTGACCACGGGCAGGATCGTCTTCCCGCATACACAGTGCTGGCGTCAGGATAAAAGGGATTGACACAATCGCACCGATCATCGTAAGGTAATGCTGCGAAACGTTCCAAAAAAAGACACGGAAAATTATAAACGATACGAAGTATAATGCATTTAATTATTTCATTTAAGTTCCATTTTATATCCAGATGTTCAACAACATAAAGCAAAAATATAACAACAACGTTATTACGATTTTTACTATGTAGGTACGTGCTATATAATAATATTATTATTTTACGTAGGAACCTACATGTATCACTGAATTAAAAAACATTTTTTAACTCTAAATGAATTGTAGAATGTTTTAGTTTCATAAATATATTTTTATTTTATTTAATAAAATTGAATTGTGTCGTTCAGATATAGAATATATTAAATTTAATATAATTAAATATAAAACGTTCTATAATATAGAAAATATTTGTTTTATAGACAGAATATCATTTAATCATTTAGTTACTGTGATACAGACACCAGCGTCTTCATATTGTGCATATACTGTATTTTTTATTGTTGTTAATATGTATAATATAAATTATTTTTAACTTTAATTAATATGTTTAAAATTAGAGTAATTGGTAATAAATAATAAATGTTCACACTCATATTATATTATTTTAACATACTTGTAATGCCATAAAGATACACAAGTACCATGGAGGGTTGTCGTCAATACCGTAAGTAATTGATAATCCTTCGGTATTTTTTGAATCTGATTTGTTAATAATTCTGTCAGTCGACTGCATTGTTAGGATTTCATTTGACTAAAACAAATATCTTAATTTAACCTCATAGGCACGTTAAATTGTTAATTCACTAATACTGATAACTGATACTATGATTGATTCAAATATAATTATTTTAAGCTAAAACAACTAATATAATAAATTTAATTAAACATATTATAATTAGTGCTACAATATCATATCCATCAATATCTTGTAGGAAATATATATATATATATATATATATATATATATATATATATATATATATATTAATAAGGAACTTTAATTATTTAGTTATTTACCTAGTTTTTTGAATACTCTCATGGCTATAAACTCTGTGTGAAATATTGAATTAATTTTTTATAATATTAAAACAAAAACACCGTCGTATTATTGTAATTTATAATTTAAAAAAGTCATGTCAAAATATCAAAACCTTTTTTTAAACATTTGAAAATGTGTCGTATCAAATATTTGTCATAGTTCATTGAATATACATTTGTTTGTAATTTGCAATTAAATTTGACGTGTTCTTATCTTTTATTATTATTATATATTTTTTTTAATTATCTTCCTCAATACAATGGGACTTACCTATAACTAGGGCAAAGGACTTGTAGCTCTAAAAAAGAACTAAATATGCAAGCACGTATGCACTTAAAATCCCTATAATATGCACTTAAAATATGCACCTAAAATTTTTTTTTAGCGATTTAATTTAAAAGTATTAGTAAAATAAATGGGGTTTACAAGTTAAAACGATAACTTAATTTAAATATATTTTATACCGGTGCCAAATAAATAAAATACATATTTATCTTAAATTTCCTAATCAAGCCGTAACTTTTATTCCTATTGATCGACTTTTTATTCATTTTATGTTTCTTCTTCTGGCAGTAAACAAAAATATCTGTGTTAAAGATGTAGGCATACAGTTCACTGTGGTGCTGATGTAGTACGAAAATTAAAAGTAAAAATATTTTTATCCAAACATTATGACTGTATTGTTTGAAATAAAAAGGTCGATGTGAAAAAAATTGAATTAAATTTAAATATGTCTCAAAAAGTATTAAAAAGCGTGTGAAAATGTAAAATATGCCCTGAAAACAAAAATTACTCAAAATATGCATTTACATGCAAAATAAAATTTCAAAAATAGCTTTGTTAAAGCATGAAACGCATTTATTTCGTACTCTGCCATTTTTGTAACCGTGCAAAACAAATATGCAAACGCTACAAGTCCTCTGCCCTGCCTATAACAATACTCGTAAGGAGTAAATATATGTCATATGTTTATCATTTATCATTATTTATGATTTCTAAAACTTACGTTTATATTGATGTTAACAAATCCTTCGGGCACGTCCATGGTGATATGTTAATGTCAACTGAATGATGTCAAATCTCGACGGAGGTTTGAAGCGTTGTAGTGACAAAATAAAAATAAAACTAAAACAGCGAGACTCGTATGCAAATTAAACTGAATAATTATTTGAAATGGTCGAGATATGACGCGCTGTTAAACAATAATATAATCACAAATCCGGCTCATAAAATATGTTATCTTATCCAAACAAACAAACAAAAAATCTATATATTTCTGGATGTGTATTTAAGCCGCGTCGAGAATAATGAAGTACATTTATAAGATTTTAGAACATATTTGATTTTACCGGTCAAAGTTGTAATTCAACTATCTGAAAACAGTTTTAACACTTTTCACATTATGACGTCATTCATATTGTCTACTGTCGCCTAATCGTTGAAAACCTAACTGACTGAAAACTGTATTATTTCCAACGACCATTATGAATACTATTTAAGAATGGTAAATTGAGTATCTATTATAAGTGTAAATTATAATTTTTTCCACTTACTATTTTAAAAGCAAAAGTTAAAAAAAAAAATTCTAATAATTTTTATCTACATGATTTTTTATTAATTATCTATTTAGTTTTCTTTAATAGCAAACACAAATATAAACTTAACTTTCCAAAACCATTTAACCTTCATTGGTTCATAAAAAAATTATTTTTTTACCTAGATACCTATATAATTTCTGAGATGAATTCATAAGCGTGACAACTACGCTTGGACCAACGACAATTCGGTTAAATAGTTGATTGATTTGTTGAGTATAAAATAATAGTAAAGTCTGTAATGTTTGCTGAAAAATACTAATAACAGCTAACGACCGCATGATAAAAAAATTGCAAGTTCCGTTTAAAACAATTAATTTCAATGGTTTATTATTTGATTTTACGAACCATGGCTAAATCTATTATCTGCGTACAATATTCTTACGGTCTTAAACATATGAACTATCGATTGCTGTGTATAACGAATTAATATTATGAAATAATTTCTTAATATAAATGTATTTTTTTTTTTATAATGCACTCCTAAATTCTATTTTAATATTAATTATCGTGTAAACTGATACTTATTATTTACACCGTCTAATTGAAACAAATAATGTAGGTACCTTTGAAGTTAATTTTCGGTGAATACACAGACGTCATTGCAAATAACGCTACAAAATACAAATGGTGTTTATTTCACGAAAAGTTATCTAATAATTGGCACTTCATCGTCGTAAGTACGTATCTTTCTCTTACTTTTAATTTTATATAAAAACACTTTAATATGACGTGTAAAATAACGATTTCATTTTTAAAATAATGACCATTTTTGTATCAAAACATTTTCACAGAACATAACTATTCATAAACTGACAAGGCTCATTAAATGTATTCATTGAATAAAAATCGATACATGTTCTAATTAAATAAGATTGTTTATCACTTGCTTTCCTAAATGCCAATTAGCTATTCGTGTAATCTAATTTTCTTTTTAAATATCTCATAAAAGTCACAGGAAATGTATTGTGTCTAAAATACATCATATCATTAATATGAAAAAGAAAATGCATGAAAGTAAATGGATATTCAATCAAAATATCCATTTACATAATTTTAATTAATTTTTTTTCATAATTAAAATGAACACTTCAATGAAAGTTTACATCATTTGACGGCGAAAATCGTAGAGGGCATAAGCGACATTTTCGAAATTATTTAGGAAAATTTTAACACTATTTTACCAATGACAACTTGTCATTGAATATTTGTAATTTAAAAAAATATGTCATTAAACGCAAAGTTAGGTTTCAGTCTATTTTAAATGTTCACTTAGCTGTATTTTTGATTCATAATTTATATCAATTGAAAACTGAGTGTAATATGTCGTAATACAGTATATATTATTATAGTCGTAATATTATTGGAGACAAATATCTGCTACTAATATTGTACGTATAATGTATGCCTTTAAAAAACAATCATTTAAGATAACTTAAACTCTATTTTCGTGTAGGAACTTACATAATATGTAACCGTTTACATGCTATGTTTCGTATGGGAGCTACTTAACCGATTCAAGGGCGTCCCTGACCCTATTTTCAGGGGGGGGGGCGACTTTTAGACTTGTAATGTTGAGGAATAAAAAATAAACAAAAATAATTTAACTACAATATTTAGGATTAAAAATAAATAAAAATTCTTTTAAATGAAGCACAAACTAATTAAAGTTATTATTTTATAAAACAAATTCTTTGGATCGTTTGTGTTCCAGCAAATCAATCTATTATTTTGCACGCATCTAGTGTACTACGTGAACTGTGAAGATGTATTCGTGTACTACAATAATATCATTACTATTTCGTGTTTAACAAAAAAAAAAAAAACTATCGAACGTTCAGTATCAGATAACGTGTATCTAAAAGTATCTATCGTTATAAAATCGATACGATACGAGCTGGGTAAATGCCGAGCGCTTCTTTCAATATATTACACACCTATTATATCATAATCTATGACTTTAAATAATTTCGTAATTTTAATCTAATGATTATTAAAATATAATACAGATAATGTAAGAAAAGTAAAAAACAAAAATTTAAAAGGTCCAGGGGGGGGCGATCGCCCCATCCCCCCCCCAGAAATACGCCCTTGAACCGATTCATTGTTCATATTATAATACATTTTATGTCTTAACTGGCTGATATTACTACCTTGTGTTAATATATTATATATATATATGAATTATAACTTTAATGAAATATTTCCGAAAGAACACATTTTTTTTGTCAGTGTTAATTATTTATATATTTACAAAATGTATTACAGAATTTTTACAACAAAATCAAACGATTTGCAACAAATAATTTCAAATAATTGCTACAATTAAATGCATTAAAAAAATGAATATTTTAATATAATATCTCTGCGCGCTTTTTCATTTCATACAGCATAAAATATTCAGTAGATAGAAAGTATACATATTTTTAGTCCCTTTTAGTTCAGTTAAACTGCGCAAACGGACTGTACCAACTTAAGATTGAGCAAATTAAGTGTTTGCGTAAATGCGATTCATAATATATGTATACAATAAATTATGATTTGACAGTTCAAAATTTTGGACTGCGTGAGTTGAGGTGGCGTCGGAAAATTGTTTTCAATAGCACAGTATTTTATCAATTTTTAATTTACAAAAACATCGGTCATCCCTGGCTTTCAGGAGTTAATACTTCGGTACCTGTACAGTTCTTGTATCGCACACAATACGCTAATTGCATACACGTGTAGTAGCTACCTATTTAGAGCTGCAGAGCTTGATAACCAGGAAGCGCTTTGCGCTAGGGGAACTTAGATTTTTTGACAGCAGTCACGCATTGTTGATATTGCGATATATCACGACACGTGTAATCCATTACTTTTGATTATTAATATATCTTATTTAATATTTAAATTTCTATCAAAATTAGAGTTGAGTCATTTTGAATGGCTCCAACGCTAATTCCAACAGCAACTTATGAAGTCATCACATAATGAAAATCTCATCATCTGCATATTTGAAAGTTCTTACTATATTTTTTGATAGTTGTTCCTTACATGTTGATGGAATTGAGGAAAATGACTCCTCGAGGTATCATCAACTTAAATGCTTTCAATTTTTGATCTATTGAGTGGCTGAGCGTAACTTTTGTGTCAGAAAAAAGTATTTCCAGAAAAAATAAATGAATACCGTTGTAAAACAAATTGATCCTCGCTTATTCACTAAAAATCTAAAATGAGATAATAACTTTTCATAACTATTTTGGAAATAGAAATACTTGCGATTCTTTGTCATCTAATTCTTGTTTATGTATATTTATTATTGCCACGCTTCTGAGTATTTCAACATTTATTGTACACTTAACTCTAAAACTAAGTTTTAATTCTGTGGACTATGCTGAAAGATATTATGTGATGGTTCATTTCTGAAAGAGAAGGGAATCATAATTTCAATAAATAAATAAATTAAAATTAAAATTGCGAATACAACATCAGAAACAGTAATGGTATCTTCGGGCCTAAGACAAAGAGACGCTATATCTCCTGTCCTCTTTAACATAGTGTTAGAAAAAATATTCAAAGAATTAAATGTAAATAATGGAGTTACGATAGGCAGCACAATAGGATTACTAGCATACAACGATGACTTAGCCCTACTAGTAAACAATTTAGATACCGTGAAACAGAATTGTAAAAAAATAATTAATATAGCAGGCAAATGTGGTCTTAAAATCAATGACAAAAAGACGGAATATGTGATAATTGCACGAAGAAATAGAAAATACCGACAAGAAGAGATTATAGAAGTAAAGCACCATACTTTTAAGAGACTGTCACATATTAAATGCCTAGGATCCACAATAACACAAGATATTGAACTTAAAATGGAAATAGACACTAGGATACAAATGGGAAATAGATGCTATTTTGGCTTAGCAAGTATGTTTGGCTCAAAAATCTTGTCGACAAAATTAAAAATACAATTATACATGACTCTGATAAGGCCAGTACTGTTATATGGCTCTGGGACGTGGACTCCAAGAAAGGTAGAAAAAACAAGACTTGCAGCGTTTGAACGGAAAATTCTAAGAAGAATTTATGGACCATGTACCGATTCTGACACTGGGGAATGGAGGATACGCCACAATGATGAACCGAAGAACCTGTTTCAAAAACTAAATATTACTACAGAAGTTACTAGAAAAAGATTAATGTGGGCTGGACAGTAGAACCAAATGTACAATGGAGGGAAATGGCAGAAGATAGAGGAAGATGGCGGCAAACTTGTTTACAGGGATGGTCTTGAAGGCCGTAACCCATAAGAAGAAGAAGAAGAAGACGAAATAAATAAATAAATAAATAATGAAATTCATGTACACATGATTTTTAAATCTATTTGGTGCCAAGGAGCTAAGTGTTAGTTAAATAGATTTGATATTTCTTCATATTAGTCCCTGAACAAAGAATATTATTATAAATTTATTATTTATTCTATATGTAAAGTATTAGTACTTGAATTGAGAATTTACCATCATAATAATACATGAAGTTCTTCGTATCATGATTGTTTTAATTTGTAATCATGTCAATCGTACATATTATGTTATTATTCGAAATTAGCCAAGTGTTTACTTCCAGTGTGTGAGTGGCATTTTAATTTTCCGTTTTAAAGTATATGAAGTGTAAGTGCTCTTTTTTAAAATATAGATTGTTAAAGATCGTTAAAAGATGACATAAGAGTGAATTGAATTTTGCCTTTTTTTCTATTATGAGTTGAGCAAAATTATTAAAATTGGTTATCAATAGAAACTTGAGTTCTTATTTTGTTTCTGTTCGTCATGCGTACTTGTGTATTTAAGGATGGATCTAAGACTTCAATTTACGTGGGAGGGTGAATAGCCAAATCGCTCAAATGTATATACGTTTTTTAATTTTTTACACGTCCTTTTTTTCAGTGATAACTCAATTTCAAATGTATAATATAGTTATTTTATTTTAGTTACAAGTTAAAATTATAATAAAGCTGCAATTATTATACATGCTAATTAAAAAATTACATTTTAATGTTCATGAGTATTTTTAGTAATATTTTTTAAATTAATAGGGGTTGATCGCCCTTATCCAATCCCCTTATGGATCTGCACTTGCGTGTATGTAAATGTAGGTACATAGGGCTCCTAGAGGTATCATATGCATTTTTTTCAGTCTCCAATAAAGAAAATAGAAACAACCATTAAATTTAGCCCAAAAAAAGGTAACACGGGATAAAAAGTTTAAAATACTCTTTACTACATATACGACGTAATGTTGAAACACAAAGGATTACTCGCCATTTTCAAAGCCATTGAAAAGCTTGAATTATCTCAGTAAGTACATTTGTACATACATATACAGTGAGTTCAACGATAAAAATTGAAATTTGTAGAATGTTAGACGACTACTAAACACTTAAAAAAAACAAATTGTATTAACTGAAACTTATTCACACTGAATCAAACGAATTTTAAGATAAAAAAAAAACTATAGGTCAAAATCACTAAAAACACTTTTTCTCGAAAGTTCAAAATATTCTCTCTGAACTCAAAAGAGGATTTAACAGTTAAAAAGAAAACTATAGTTCCTTAACGCGTTAAAAAAAAATGTTTTCAACCAAAAATCTTAAGACACTCGACACCAATACCTATCGAGCACTGTGGTACCTAATACGAATTTGGCGTAATATGATTTGGTGGCACGTGATTTTTTTTAATCTCCTCTACCTAGGTCAAAAGACACGGCATACGTCATGGAGTCGATTATCACCGTTTTATGGAAATGTTCTATGGACGAGAACTGTAGAAAGTTCATGGAAAAGCACGGCTTCGTGCTTATCTTGTCGAGACTGCTGACGTACCAGTACAACGATCGGGTGATCGGCTTTGCGGTCGCCACGCTCTCCGAGCTGTGGAAGTTAGAGCCGTTGCAGCCTCATTTGAAACAAGACGCTCTACCAAAATATCTGGAACTGCTCGACTCAAGCCTGCACAGTCTGGCGTTGGCCCACGTGTGCGCCGCTTTGGCCAGAGCGTCGAAACGTCCGGATTGCATGAAAACGATCGACGAGGCCAACAGATTTAGAAAGATCTTCACGTTGCTGCCGTCACTGGACGTGGACGAGTTCGATAAATACGACGATGTCTACGAACCCGAAACGACTATTGTCGCGGCCGAATGCCTGGCCGAAATGATCGAAAACACTTTGGTAAACGCAGATTCACCCGGAAATCGTTTCGACAGAGAGATCTTACGATTTTTTTCTTTCTTTCTTTTATCTATCGGCGTGCCTCGTATTTTTTCAGCCGGAACAGAATAAACTCAAGGGGATCTTGAGGGGATGTACGAAGCGCTCTGCGACTTGGTAGGTCTTCTGACGCACAAGAATCTGGATATTTTAGCCGCGGTCTGTTGGCTTACCGAAGCGGTCGCGAATCACGACGAAAACCTAAAAATAATGATCGACGCTGGGGTCGTCAAAAATTTGGTGAGTCTCGCGACCACGGTGTGTACTTGTGTACGAATCACGACATGATTCGATATCGATTGATGGAATCTATGACGTGAAATGATACTTGTAAACAAATTTGCGAAATTCATACGTTTTGTTTCAGACGCACACTAAATTAAGAACCAATCTTTGCAAAGCTTTGGGAAAATGTTGTATCGCAGAAACAATAGGATGTAGACCGAGTTGCAAAAATCTCCTGGACCATTTATGGACGTACACGCAGTGTGAACATCAAATTGTTAGAGATAATGTACCTTTAGAATTGAATGGCTTGTCTAATGACACGTTAAACTGTATAAAAATCGAGACGATGGGTTTTATTCCGGTGACGTTTTAACATTTTATTATTATTATGATTATTATTTTAATGTCTATATTTTTATGTAATACTTAATTATTGTGTTACAGTTTTTGATAAAATCAGTCGAATCAGATAACGACAAAACTTCTGCAGCTGCGATTTCCTGTTTAAGAAATGTGAAGGAGACGTGCACAGCTATTGCTCATCAATCTGAACGTAGGAGAAATACTTTGATGTGAAATTATTTCACATTTGATACTAAGACACAGAAGCAGTGAATTTTCGTTTCATTGTAATCTGATAATAAATTTTATTGAGGTTCTTACTCGGTGGCATTTTTATGAGAATATAGAGGATAAATCCCCCTTGTCTTTATTTTTTTTTTATTTTTTTTTTTTTTACTGATGTATAAAATTATTTTATATTTTATTATTTATGGTGATATTTTAGAAGTACAATATAATATATATATATATATATATATATATATATATATATATATATATATATATATATATTAAAAATATGTACGGTAATATTACGTTCGATATTCTGAATTTCAATAATGCAACAGGTAATAATCTAAAATACAATTTATTTTTTGATTTATTTACTCAACTTATCCATACCCCGTATCAATAGTTAGCGGCATTAAATCAATAAGAAAATATTTGAGCATAATAATTGAATGAAAACACATTTTTTTTTTTTTTTAATTTCCTAAAAAAAATTACATTCTACTGTATGAAATTGAAAAATTTGACTACTCATCCAATATATAAATATCAACTAAAATAGCTATATACAACTATTACTATAGATGGATACAGCAATATGATGCAGTAAATGATTTCCCTGGGTTTTTTTTATTAGTTATTAATTCATTGGATACAATCTCCGAGTGGAAAGATCCTGCAGATTCTGTATGACCATATGGAAATTCAATAAAGAATACAGAATTTTTAATTTATAATAGTACAATAATTTTTATTAGGCGTGCTTAATGTGAATTTATGATTTGCAAATACCCCTCTAAACAAAATCCTAAATATGCCACTACTGTAATGTACGAAAAGAGTCATTAGTTCATTTTTATGCCAAAAAATTGAACATTATCATTCAAAAAAAATAATTTACTAAATATTCGACATTCACGTTTTTTTTTATCCTTTTAACAAATAAATTTATTAATATTAATCATTTGTTATATTATATTATTAATATATTAATAATATGTGTTTGAAATTAAAATTAAATATATTGTTGAAACTTATTTCTTAATATGTATTTTTTATTTAATAACTCGATATATTTATCACTGAAACAAATCTTTACAGACATTTTCTCAAAAAATAAAGTTTAAAAAAGCCGATAAACGTCACACCACGGGTGTGATAACCACTGAGTGTATTATATCAATATCATGTTTCACAAAATGAAAAAAATTTCAAAATATATTATTAAAATGCTCATTATATATTTCTAACAACACATTTTTTTAAACTTAAAAATATTTCAGAAAATGTTGAAAACTTTTGGGTTAAATATAGAATATTAAAAACCCCTTTTATTTTAAACATTTTATTCAAAAAAAAATTATAATTCTTGACGAAAATACTTGAAAATTCTACTCAGCTTTACTTATTTAATACTTCGCTATACTGAAAAAATGGTAAAAACGTCAGGTAGTCACAATTTTTTTTTTTACAATTTTGACGAATCGGCTGTATTCACATCAGATTTCAAGTTTAAAGATTTGTAAAAAACGATTTGTCAATCCAATATTTGAGAAAATTTAATTATAGATATAAAAGTATAATATGATATAAAGCCTTATAGAAATTAAACCTCTAATGACGGGTTTCACTTCACTGGGTAGAAGCTGACGAGATATTGCTTTCCGTCATAAAAAAGCGCAACGGGAACGCATTTCACTCAACCGGGAATCGGGAGTCGCGATAAAACCATTATCATTTATGAAATATTATCATCTAGATTGGTTATATTTTATTGCATTTTTTTTTTTTTTTTTAATGAAATTATCGTGTTTAAAATATATGTCGTGTTGGTCATTAACTCGTCATTAGGTTTTGCGACATATATCATTAATGTATTTAATGAAAAATTCACATTGTTATTTATCCAGCAGCATGCACGACGCACGCACTCACGATCGTGCGCGCACAAAACTCGCAGGCTTTGTTCTTGGAATGTTTGGGACGAGCAGTGCGAACGAAAATTACAAAGGTATGCAACATCTTTGAACCGACCGGCGTGAGCATCTAACGCCATTGCTTTGGAAGCCTCATGCGGAATCAGGTCAGGTGTCTAGGGAGGAGGTGTGGCGGATCGGGCCATCAGGGTGGCCGACGAGGATGGGAAAAATAACCCGGTCACGTACGGTTGACCATACGGTTAACCAACCATACCCGTTGTCCGTGATCGCGTCCGTCCGTCAACATCCGTGCGCAATTCGTCGTCCTGTACATAATTGTTTTCGCGTTCGTAGGGACTGCGGAACGTACCTGCCGTCGAGTCAAGTGGTGTGGACACACCACGTGAAATTCATGTTTCTCGAGCAGACTAATCGTCACGGAGAAATAACACAGCGCGCCAAGTAGCCTAACAGTCCGTCTCCGGTCGCACGAGCACAACAACGGCGATAATACCCACCTGTAGAGTAACTTCCGAAGGTACGTCAATTCACGCCTTGAGTAAAACCATTAGCGACACGAGTGTTATGATGGCGATCCACAGTTCGTCTTCTCCGAGGTGTTTCCGCGACCGATCGATAAATTTTCGACACTTCGGAGGTCAAAACCGGTTCGTCGTCGCGCGCCGCCCGACATTTTTATTGCCAATCGACCCCCTAGCGATCTCGGCGATACGCGCGAACCGCGATTTTCGGGCCATTAGAAGCCGCCGATGCACGTAGAATTTTATTTTTTTTGTTTTTACACATGATTTATGTTCATAATTAGATGTTATTATTAAGTGTAAATTTATGCAGTTGAAATTTAAATATACTGCCAAATGAGTAATAATTGGACGTTGATGTTCTATAAATGATAAGGTATATGATTATTGATAAATGAATACGATATAATAATATTGATAAGAACTCTAGTATTTACACTTCGGACTATTCCTTGACGCTTGTATTTAAAATATGTGAATGTATTTAATAATCATTTAATTTCCTATTCCTTTGTGATTGATTGATTTCAATTATTAAAATTCACATTTTTTAAAATAACTTGATAACAACATTGGTCACAATATGTGTTGTATTGCACCATTGCAACCATTAAACCTGATTAAAAAAATTGATGGGGTAACTTGCCACCTTAAGTTTTAACGAATTCCATCAAACCTCTTAAAGATGAATTTAGTAATTATTAACTAATTTGATTCTTTAGTTTAAAACGAATGATAGATAACACAACTATTATATACTATTTCACTTATTATTTTTAATATTATTTTTTTTTCATTTTTCCTTATAACAAATTTAAATTTACTAGGAATTATTTTAAACAACATTTATTTATAAAATAGTATTTGTTAAAGTGAATCTTAAACTTCAAATTACTACGCATTTAAATTATATGATCTCTATTGAGTATTGACTATACTATACTGTTGATATAGTGACACTGACATACCATTATGTAACTAATCAATCTTAAGCAAACTTATTGGGTATAAGATACTAAAATTAAAACAATTTTATTTTCAAAATAAAAAATGTTTAGTGGTTATGAAATATATTTACAGGTGTTATAGTGAATATGGAACCCAAGGCTATTTGGCGGTGTCTAGATGACAACATGTTGATTGAAAAACCTGATAATAATATTATTCCTGGAATTAAAAGTTACGAAAAGAAGAATCAGGCTATCCGAGAATCTATGTTTGAAGAAATTATTTACTTATCCAAAGATTGGTAAGTGTAAATTATTTTTGAACATCGTACTGTGTATAATTTAATATTATTTTATTTATAGTATTCCAGATTCCCCTCATGAACCTGATTTTTTGGAACTTCCTGATTTATATCCATTACATATACCCATAGAAGACACTAGTGGAATCCACATTTTTTATAGCTTTTCCGATTGGGCAGTGCCCATATCATCAAAGTCCATTGATTAGTTTAAATTATTTAATTCAACCAGTTCAATTCTACTAGCCTACACTATATTTTGCAAGTCAATTGATTCATGGAAATCATCAAATTCAACCATTTCAACTATACCGTTCACCACCAAATTATGAGAACACATTAATCGCAAGTATTTATCAAATTCAAGGATACCAATTTAGTTATAGAGTTCCTCAATTTATTTTCCTGATTTGAGACCCCCAAGAAACCATTTGAATAATGGAAATCTTTTATTTTTTTATATTAACTAACCAATTTCGTGTCAACTTATACCACCATCTATGGAAAAAGAGGCATTGCACCCTTCCTGGGTATAACATAAAAACAAAATTATATGTAAAAAATTCTGAAAAAATGTAGATCAATGTCAATGCTTAAATATGCTCCATATAGACTTATCTCCCAATTAATTTATGCCCACATAGATAATACAAATATTGTTTTAGTTAAATACCATGTTAGAACTTACTAATTTATATGGATTTTATATTATTATCGATTGATGTCTTTATAATCATGATTTGCTTATTAAATTTAGAATTATTCTTAAAATAGATGTCTATTTATTTTAGATATAACTACGTTATTCATGCTTCAATATAAATGTAAATAATATGAAAAAAAAAAAACTTAAAAGTCTTTAAACCAGTATATGAATGAGATTGGTGGCACACAAAGGAATTTTCAACTAAGGGGAGGTCATCAAAAAAGTATAAAATTAAACTCTATGTAAAAAAATAACTGTAGTGGTAGAGGTTCTCTTAAATTGTGAATCATTTGTCTTTGATTTCGTTTTAATACCACACAAACTCATTGCTAAACCATTACTATATTGCTTAGATGTATGTGTGTCGTGTATATAAATGTGTATTGTATACATTAGATGCGTTACAATTTTGGAAAACCCAAAACCCCATTAAATATATTAGCTAAAGAACTAAATCTTCAATCGCTATCAGATAGACAATTTAAAAACGATATTCTTTTCTATTATAAATTATTAAACAATTTAATAGATTGTCCGGAGCTCTTGACCAAAATTCCTCTTGATGTACCTCACCATACTCTACACTCTACAAATACTTTTTATGTTCAACCACAAAAACAAAATTTTAGTCATTATGCCCCTTTAAATAGAATTTCATTAAATTCCATAAAGAATTTTGATTTTTGTTTTTCAATCCACTTATCAAGCTAAAACAGTTATAAGAAAAAATAAATTGAACTTATATTTTATAATAATATCAGCATATAAGATGTAAAATATAAATTATATTTATTTAATATGTCATCAGATTTTTATCTTTGAAGTTAAATATTGTTGTACGCTTTGCCCCAAGGGCGTTATAACTTATTGTAAAATACTTCTTTACAATAAAATAATAATAATAATAATAATTATTATTATTATTATTATTATACAGAGTGACCATTGTGTAATACATGTTTCAGTATTCTTATCCGACACAAAGGAATAGGGATCTCACGATGATCAATACTGTTTAAGTATTTGAAAATCAAATTTTTTAAATGTACTTCAAAGATATTTAATTATTCATTTTAAACGTTGATAATTTTCACATTTGCATTCGATGAAAAAAGCTCGATATGAGTTGGATCGATGAATTCTCCTTTTCATGTGCAAGCCACTTAATGTAATGTATTGATCAATATGATTTTAATAACAATAATCATAATGTTTTATTTGCAAATCAACTCAACTCGCATAAATATAATTTAGTGATATAAAAATATGATAAGCAATACTTCTATAAGTGAAACTTATGGTAGAAGATTTAATTTAAATTAGTCTAAGTAATTATTTTGTTTTTAACTTGGAAGATTACATCAGATGTGAAATAATATGTTAAACTATGAAAAATTAATGTTTTAAAGGTCTGTAATTAACTATTCACATTTTGATATTATAAATATTGATCTCAAGAATTCTATATGATCCTGTATTGTTAATTTTTATTTATTTTGTAATTACTTTAAGAACATTATCTCCTCCACAAGCTTTTTGGAAAAACTTTTTTCTTACTAACCTATGAATTATTGTAAACTGTTTATTATTTGAAAATAATAAATACATATTTAATATCTGTTTTTCAATCAAATAGTTAATTTTCCTGATACAAATTTGTTATACTAGATAAAACAATAACAGAGTAAATGTATTTATTTGTGTACCTTTTTTTTTCGCTTTCAAATAATAGGATAGGAAGGAAGCTGTTTCGCACAATACTGCCACCTAGATACAATATAAATAAATTTAAATATATTCATCAGTGATTTTTTTTTTTTTTTTTAATTGACATACAAAGAATCAAATTGATATCATTCAATAATACAATGGTTAATAATTGATTTAGAATTAGTTCACAAATTTGTTTCATATAAACATTAAACGTATTTTGCAGATTATAAAAATTTTAAAAAATGTTTCAATAATATTATAATTCAATAATATTTCAATGTGATGAATTTATTTAAGTTAACATGATTAGGAAAAGCAATGATGCCTACTATATTTATATATTTTTTCAATTATACAATTATTTATTAAAATAATGTAATATTACAATTATTTTTTCAGCTAAAACAATGAATGTATATTTTCAAATCTGAATTTATTAGTTTTAAGTTAATAGGTATTAAAATATATACATTTGGAGTAAATGAGGTGTAATTGTAATAGATTTTAATTAGTGTTAGGATGTTTATCCACCAAAAAATAACATAATATGCATTGACATTTTTAAATTTTTATTATTTAATGAAAATTAAAGGAGTTGGAAAAAAAAAATTCTAAACACACATGATGAAAAATACAAATACATTCCTTGGGTAAGAGAATTGCATTGAACAACTATCAACAGTATTAGTTATTGATATGTATTTTCAGTAAAAACAAAAACAAAACATGAAAAACCATAACTGTAGTTGCATTAAAATCAAATATTAATACTTGTATGTTTAGTATAACAATTAGGTTGATGGCAATGTAAATGTTGCATACGAAAAAATCCATAGCTTTATCATGCACCTACTCAAGTACCTGTATCATCAGTGCATCAAATGATTTTAGTACTCAGGATTTTAGCATCTCAGGATCCAACTTAAACAATCCCATATAGTAAATAGTAAAAGTTCAAGGATTTTATATTTTTATCTTGAGAAACTACTTGTACAATATCTTTTAAACCACTTATACAATTATTTCTTTTATTGTATCAGTAAGGTATAATTTAATAAATTATATGTTCTCCCTCATTAGCTGATCCGCTGATTTATTTTTTATGTATTTTGTGAGTCATGCTGTTAAATGCTTTTTCATACCTAAAAATACCCCAGAGTCTCACAAATCTTGTTTTAAAGGATCAGTTTGTCAACAGGAAATAATACAATATTAGTACACTTATCATTTGAAAACCCAAATTTATTTTTTGAAAACAATTTCTTGTTGTTTAAAAATTGCAATACTCCACTCTCTTTTACATTTTTAAAATATTTTGAATATAAATAAATGTTGAGTGATTGAATATACTTTAATTGCTCCAATGAGAAGAACTATCTTATGTGTGTAATATAAACACTGAACATTTTTTAAATTGTCTAAAAAAAGTTTTTAAAAAAAAAACTGATAAATTTAAAAGATAAACTAGTAGATAAGATTGTACAACTTTAATACAGTAAAATATATTTATTATTATAAATATTTTTTTATATCTACCTGCTTGTCCTTTATTTTATCTTCAATTCAATTAAATTCTTCAATTCCAAAAAATAATTCATTCATTTTTCCATAAAATATTTCTTAAGCGTGTAGGGAACTGTATTATGAACCCCATTTAGAGTATTCTTCAGTATACATGTTCTAAATACATTTTATAACTAATTGAGAGTTTTAGCTCAAAACACAAAGTATTTTACTCCATGTTGCTATTTATGTCCCATGACCCCTTATAAAAACAATTTTAATTTAGCTGGAACACACAAGGTTTCTTGCATAATAAATTATTGTTTATTTGAAAATTAGGATTTAAAACAAAAATAACAAAACCAAACAAATATCTTAGATCAAGATTTTCAAGTAGAATAATACTAAATCATTATTTTGATGAAAATTCAAGCCAAATAAAGAAGTTGAAATTTCATTTCATTACATAAAATTTCATAAAATTTTGACTTCAACGTCAGTAAATTATACTTCCACTATTACAGGGGTTCTTAACCGGTGGTCCATGGACCCCTAAGGGGTCCGTAAATGATTACCCGGGGGTCCACGGACTGGTTTGCGTTTTTTTTTTTTTTTTTCAAAAATACCCAAAATTAAATTTATGTAACTATGTACGTATGTAACTTAAAGTTTTTGTATTATCATTAAAAATTATTAAAATGAAAAACTAAATTGTTTTTTTTTTACGGAGGGGGGTCCGTGATTATACCTTTTACTTGAAAGGGGTCCATGATCTAAAAAAGGTTAAGAACCTATGCACTATTACATTGTATTAATTGATTACTTTGTATGTAAGCATTTGAATTTTCGTTTTCAATAAACTTTATCACTGTAAACATACGAGTACATGCAATAATTCAATAATGTCTTGAACAATTTTTTCATTCACGAGTTATTTGATCAAATCGATATTAATTTAAATTAATTTTTTTATTATTTTTTATTTTAATAGGTTTAAATTTTACCCAAGTATAGTAAAGTATGTACTGTAAATGACATATTGAAGTGAAAATCTTTAACAGCGATGTTTCATAAAATAAACACTATTTAATCGAACGTTTTGTTGTTTGTTTTTTCTTGTATACCTACTAATCATTTAACATTTGAAACATCGCAATTACGAATAACATACTTGATTTTTAAATTAAAAATACATTTGTATGTGTACTTATTGTTTAATACACGTAATAATCATTCACGGTTTTGTGAACTACATAAATTATAACGGCAAAAGGTTGATGAAAACATATCCGCCGTGTTCGATGAATTGCATACCCCGGTCTCCCGACCCACGAAATGGTGTACCGTGGCTAATAAAATGTACCTTACAATTAATTATAACGACCGAACGGATATGTTTAAAAAATCGTGGATTCACGCTGACGGCGGATGGCAGGAATTCGACTCGTGAAAAAGACGGCGTGTTAACAATTTTCTTCATAAACGTTTCGCTTCTTTATTGTTCGTCGGGTATTCCGAAATATACACTGAGGGATGATTATCGACTGTACAACAGACAACCCGGTTTCGTACGCGCCACAACTCGGTGTCGCCGCCGAACCAAACAAAGTCATGAATGTTGAATTTCGGTCGTCCTAACACTCGTATACCATGCGAAGAATTTTGACGTTAGAGGTTTGTCCGCCACGTGTCACACGTTAAAAGGACCGGAAGAACATTGGAGTTTCGATTAGTTT
This sequence comes from Therioaphis trifolii, assembly GCA_027580255.1. Lineage (NCBI taxonomy): Eukaryota > Metazoa > Arthropoda > Insecta > Hemiptera > Aphididae > Therioaphis > Therioaphis trifolii. Next base: position 55,794,294 of record CM050405.1, on the reverse strand, counting down.
TTATGAGACACACTCTCTGCTGAGGTCAATCGGTCAGTGTATTGTGCGATGCGTTCCGTTTCACCCGTAAAAAGAATATCGCCACGTGTTCGGACAAGTTTTCTTGGATGTATTTGGACGACTATCAAACAGCTATAAAATTTCTGTTCAAATGTTCTCTTTCCGGAGTTTGTCAATTGCGCCGATTTTTTGAGACTACCTGAAATGTATACATCTTTTGCGCCGGAGCGTTCAAGTTATCCTAAACGCCAAAAGAAGAAAAAATCTAAAAACAATAAGTTGGTTTTCATTTATTTATTTAATTAAAATTTTTTTTTTTTAATCTAAAAACAATACGTTAACCTTAATTAATTAATGTGTTTATAAAAATTGAAATAAAATTGTCATGGTGGTCAATGATCAAATGACATCTCAAAAAAAAAAAAATCAAAAATTAAGAATTTAAAAAGAAAAAAAAATGTATAGATTAATAGATTTTTCGTTACTTACCTTATTTTTATTTTTTTCTTATGATAGTGGTAGCTTACTCTTTTTACGTAATCAAACATGGGGTTATACTTCCATTTAAATATTTTGTTATATGTTCATCAATTTATATTTTTTGTTTTTTTTAATTTGTTTTTTCTTTTCTTTTCTTCGTCGAAGCTATTCATTTTTATGTATGATTGAACTTAAATAAGTTTTAAAACATCATAAAACACAAATGTATTTTGGTGGCGCAATGGATGTATATCTATTGAGACGAATAAAATTTTACCGGCGCTATTGATGAGTAACCTTTTTTTGTCCCTTAAAATTTTTATTTTACCTGCCAATTTTCGACGCGATTGACATATCCCCTCTCTTTCAACCTGAAATTTTTACTATTACACTACTCATATTCAATTAACTAACAGACACCGATACTAGAGAATCTGAAAAATCTACAATGAGATTATTTTGTAATTGAATGATTACCAAACTAATTACCTATAATTTGTGGTGGTGGTGGTAGAATTGTATTTTTAATCATATTTATTTTATGATATTCTTAGACAGTCTCAAATCTGGTCAGACGAAAAATTAAATATTAAAAACACTGAAATTTCAATAAAAAATAATACGCCTTATTACATAATACATTTTAGTGGATCTTTTCAAATTATTCAAAAACTCCAAACAAACATGAACGATTTATGTTATTGTTTTCACTCTATGAGGAATCAGACTTTAGAGCAACATTCCGGATCGTACAACCCCGATTTAATATGACACATATTAGCATTTAACATGTATCAATAATAAATACAGAAAAAGTTGAAAACATATATATAAATTTCTAATGACGGTAAGCGCGTAAAATGTATAACATTTGAATTTACAACAATATTAAAAAACAATAGCATTTAAATTCCCAATAACTACGAACGATGAAATATTAATAGTATTCAAAACATTAGAGACTTAATGATTTGAAACTCTAAGAAATTAAAAACGTTTTCACTATTATAACGTTAATCAAAATATTTTGTGGGCTTCGAGTATTGGTTAAAATAATTTTAAGTAGCCAACTGACGCTGCTAATCGGATGTATCATGCGTTCACATTTTTTCATCTACTCCAATAGATAGCGATGTACAAATCACTATTGTATATGTATTTCGATAAAATCATTGAACAATTTTGTTATGTATGAAATACATTTTTTTTCTCGACAAATAGTTATTTTTAGAAAGTGTATTTTACTAAAAAAAGATACCGAGATATATATATAAATAGGAACTTATTATTATTAAAATGTGTAAAAAATATTAAAATATGTATAAAATTATTTTCATTACTTATTCAGACACATTTCATTATAATAAAATTAGTCCGAAATCGAAAGTGTGTTGTACGTATTTGAGCGAAGTGTGTAGATAGTTTAATTCTTAACTAGTTAATTATTAATAGCACCTGTCAAAATTGAATAGCAGTTATTTATTATAATTGTTCAAAAAAAAAAAAAAAAATGAAATATAAATTATTTCATATTTTAAATTTTTTAGTTTTTAAAGAAGAAAAATATCTTAGATAAAAAAAAATTAGTGTATTTAGTTAAAATGTCATTTTTGACTACAGATTCGTTCTATATATTGTTATTATACTTTTAAAAAATAGTGGAACTGTGCAAGGTCGCTGTTAATCGTTATTTATTTCTAGAAACTATAAAAAATTATCTTTACTTGTATTAAATTAAACATAATATGTGTTAATATCATGTTATATATTTACGTTTTAATTTTCATCCAGTGATAAAATTAATGGTTAATAAAATGTATTCTCTTGTTTTAGACTTAAAATAATAAAAAAAAATTGTCAGAGCTCAAAGTAAAAATAATAATGAAGAGTCAAGTTTTGGATCAATTTATTTTTAAATTAAATATGCTACATTAATCAAGTACATGTAAATGTTAAAGTATTTATCAGTTTGTGAGATAATAGGTACTTCCTATATAAGTCCGGTAAGCATATTCAATGTAATTTTTTCAATTTCACTTTTCAATATTCTGTCATAAGTAGTGAAGTAAAAAAAACCAATAAATAAATAAATAAATAAAGCTATCCAGATTATGTTTTTCTAGTGGAATGGGAAGCAATGTCTATATAAATATCATCTCAATTTATGGAAAAAATATGCTGTACAAATTATAAAAAAGAAAATTAAATCTCGTATGAACGTGCTTGAAAATATCTCAACACAGTGTAACTACATTCTATTTCTATATGACACATTGTACAGAATTAACATACGAAATTTAGCTTGAAAAACTCAATTTCCAGTCTTTAAAATGAAATACCATAACCATTAAAAAAACAATATTATTTTTCAAAATTTAAAATATTCATGTGATTAATTCATACAGGGCACAGAAAAAAATATCGTAATCAAAGCGATGGAAACAAAAATTACTAGATAAAATATTACAAATTAAAGAAAACATTATTAGAGCATATAAAAATCGCGTAATCGCAAATAATTATTGTTTTATTATTATTATTTCTCTTCTAACCTTTTCAATATTCCACCATTATGTTTTAGTTATTTAGAGTTGCTGGTTTGATTAATTAATTTTCAATGGTTGAGTAAAAATGTTAATGAACGCAGATGAAGATTTATTTTCAAATTTTTGTTGGAAATTTCCATTGAACACGAAATATAGGTACACATACATTTTGTATTTTTATGACATATTATCATTTAATAGTTTATTGGCTCTGTAATGCAATAATATTTATATGTTATGTAGAAAGAAAAAGGTGAATAGAAAAAAAACAACTTTGAATAAAAATTAATCCAATAAACAAGTACACAAAAATATAAACAATTAGCTTTCAAGCGAAACATTGACACCAATACGCTCCCTCCTCGTTTAAGTGCGTACAAATTGTCTCGAAAAAACTGCCTTATGTAATGAAAACACATTAGTTCGACTTATAGACGTTCGTATAATATATGACCGTGTAGTTCTGTAATATGTAAATTAAAAAGATATATAAATTAGGACTACGGAGGAACAAAGTAGTTTGTATATGAATGTTTAAAAGAAAATACTGTATTTTTATAAACATTATATTCTCGAAAACGGGTCGTACAATGCGTACTATTGATGTTTCACTAAATATTTCAAATATTGAGCTCGTAATCTGCGTCACTATATAAGTACACTGGATGGTCGGATGTTTGTTACGAAATATCATTTAAGAGGGGCTTATACGCTGTCAGGTAGTTCATTATTATTATTTTGGATGTGACAACAATCAGTTGCCACTCGTTCATTGTGCGAGCGTGAGTGTATGTGTTTGTGTGTGTGTGTGTGTGTGTGTGTGTGTGTGTGTGTGTGTGTGTGTGTGTGTGTGTGTGTGTGTGTGTACGCGCGTGTGTGTTTGTTGAGGGTAGGAGAAGAGGGGTGTCTCGACAAAATTGAAATCAGACACCGAAAAAAAAAATAGTAATAATAATAACATACAAACGCGCGTACAGACACACGCGCGTTTTTCGCGCCGTAAGGCGCAAGGGACGAACGCCTGCTTGTCTGTTTATCTATTGTTCGTCAAGCCACCGATTGTGCGAGATCGTTCCAATATACTGAATCGTTACATATAGGCGTGATAGCTTAACTGCTGAAAGAGCTTTACAAGCCCAAGTGAATTAAAATAGATCCGATTCTATATTGAATCACAGCGTATTGTTCATAGTAACGAATTTAATCGTGTACAAGCGATAATTACATTATAAATGTAATAAAGATGATAATTTGTCTTGTTAGCGGTTTTGTCGATCAATTAGCACAGATACGTTTTTATATACCACGCCTGATTGTTTATGATCATCGATTAAATATTTCTTTTAAATAATAATCATTTGGAATCTAAGATAATTGTGAAGCAAGTTCGTTCACCGTCATTCCATTCCATCGGAGCTATTGAATGGACTCCCTAACTCAGGTAATCGTCATTTTTACGTATTTAATTGGCTCCCACGATTTATGCATTGAGTTGGCTACCTACACATTTATTTTATAAATCCATTGGTCATCAAAATTGTTTGAAAATAAATTCAACTATACACTAATACATACTAAAAATTAAAAGTTGAAAAATATGTTGATTTTAAGTTGCTATACACAACGCAATACATGAAGTTTGGCCGTTGAGTGAAATTCGTGGCTGTCGGTTTCACCTAGGGCAATCATGGTATAGATCAATTTGAAAATTGGGCTTTTCAACAGAGTATGAAAAAAAAAATCAGAAATAATTGGTGTATATTTGACGTATATATTTGGTCTATCATTTCTAAATTCGCAATCAGTTTGCGATTTTATTTTAGTTAACAATTTCAATGGACTATTTGTATTTTAAATTATTTTAATTAAAGTCGTGTACTTTTTCAACTCTTATATTTTGAGAATCACCAGTTGAAAATTATATTAGGAGCCAATTAAGTTCTCGATTAGGTACCTAACCTCATATTGGGAGCCAATTCAATGGTTGCCCATTCCATCACGGTCCAAATATTCGTTATTAGTGTATGGCACCTTGAATAGACGATAAGTTCATCTAGCGTACGATAATTGTGTACTAAAATGTTTTAAATTGGAAACTAATGCGTACAATTTTTTATGTTTTTTATTTTGAAACTTTAAAACTCTATGACCAATTAAATTAATTAAATTATCAAGTCATTAGCAATATCAGTTTTAGAATAGTACCAGAACAACACAAGTCAATTGTATTATTCATAAAAAAATAATTTTTTTTTTGCGTTTTCAGGTTCTATGATAAAAAAATAAAATTTTTATAAAAAAAGAACAAAAAAAAAAAAAAAAGAAAAAGAAAATTGACGTTAATCGTAGTAACAGTTATTTCGAGTCGTAGTTCAAGCTTGAAACGCGTATAAATAATAATGTCACGACGAAAATTTAAACATAGATAGAAAAATATCTGGTGAGAATCTTGTGGTAAAAAATTTTTTTTAATTAAATTTTACTAGAAAACTGAACTGTGTAAAAATTTAGTATTTGAAATATTTTCAAAGTGGTTACTATATTTTTGTCTTTAAGTCCCAAATGTTTTCGAAAATGTTATTAAATCTAACGTTATTATGAATGATTAATAAAAACTTTAGTTAGTTTCTCAAAGAATTATTTTTAGTTTCGACTGAATAACAGACTAGTACCGATGGCATAGCAGTGATGGAGGCTTAAATCATTTGAGTCATTATCAATAGTTTACTGTAATATTCCTGTGCACTTAAAAATACTGTTGAAAAATCACCAAAATTATCTCAATAAAGTACCAACTAGACACACTAATATTATATTACAGAAATGACTAATTACTAGAAAGTAGAAATATATTGGAGTGAAACTGCAGACAATACGTAAAAAAACTACAACATTCTGTAGCCCATATTATGTTAAATCCACGCGAAATCTAAAATAATAATTTTGAATTGAAGGTGTACCTACATTTATATTGAATTATATGATTACAAGGAAATTAAATTAATGCCAAATTGCATTCTATCAAGCTATTTACTCGTTTACGCAAATTAATTTATTTATTGAAACAAACGGGTTAGATTAAAGTCAAATGCTGTTTTGAGTTTTTACAATAACGAACACTACTGACGACAATCACCATCTATATTAAGTGGATCCGATAAACACGAATTAATTATAATTTTTATATTACGTTGGTATACACTGTACACTATCAACTACAACCGTCGAGAAACTAATCGATCGTATTGATAGTGTTGGGTTTGATTGAAAGGCAATTTATTGTAGTAGTATAATAAATAATAAATCATATCGATTCATTTGCGGTCAATAACGATTTTCATAACTCACGCACGAATGTTATTTTACGTGTTACCATTACTTTTTCCGTACGAACGGACAACGCGCATAAACGTAATAATATTATTGTTGACCGATTATTCCACCCAGTTACACAACCGAAAGCATAAAAGGAACCGCGTCCCTACATTTGACCCTCTATGCCGACAATACACCGACATAACGTTTCGCACACAATACCAGTCATTATACGCGTTTGTGCATTTTAAGCTGATATATTATAAGAGGTGATATCAATATTATTCTCGTCAAATACTAAATTACCAATACCGAAAACACGAAAAAAAAAAAAGAAAAAAAAAGAAGACCTGACGAAATAATCTAGAGCAGGGATGGCGAGCCTATGTCACGCGTGTCACAAAGTGACCCGCCAATTTAAATATAATTCATCATTTTTACTTCAATTTCCCAAAAATTAACTGAAATCAACAAAAAATACAAAAATACAAAAAAAAAAATTTAATAATTATATTAATCCCAGAATTTATTCATTAGCTGGAAAAATTCAGCAACAGATTTCTCATTAAAAACTAATTTTCGTAATTATTAAAACATATTTTTTTAACTTTTTGTTATTTTAGTGTTTAAAATTATGAGTTTATATCAATATGTAATAGTAAATACTGTTAAGTTAAAATATAACAACAAATAAAATCCTGTTTATATGTTTAATTAATCATTATTAAAAAAAGACCAGAAAACTTTTTGACACGCGAAGCAAATAAAATCAAACCAAAAATTTTGATTCGACACGCAGTTATCATAAAGTTCGCCATCCCTGATCTAGAGCCATCGATGTTTGACGTCCATGCGGCGGCGGGCCGAGTACGACGAACTGTCAGCGAATCGAAAAAACACGAATAAAACAAACGAACGGTTTAAATGCTAACCGCGTCTACCTCAGTACGCCGTTAATTGGCGAGTAACCGATTCGATTCCGCTCGGGGGCTCCGAATCCGGGACTTTAATTAGGCGTCGCGCGATCGTGCCCGTAGTAGTCATAACACAGAGGCGGCGGCGGCGGCGTTTGATGTCCGCGAGCGTGCAACGAGCGTCGTCGTGTGTATTCCGCACATCTGTCCGATTCAGGACGACGCGTTGCCCCCCGAACGCGCGGAGATTTATGACGGTTTTCGCATGAACACGTTAGCTTTTTCGTTTGCTTTTTTTTTTTTTTTTCGTCAAGTGCTGTTTGTGTTTGTCTTAGACAGCAGACGTCACGTGACGTGGCGTCACGTCGGTTCAGCAGACCGGGCTCAAATGGCGCGGAAAGAAAAACGCGCGAGGTACAGTGGCCTACTGATGGGGCCGTCTTAATGGGGTTGATACGGCGATGTGTCAATGTCCGCGTGCGCGTCGTGCTGGGTAAACAAAGCGTTTACGCCGAGCGGGCAATAAATTGCGAGTTCGTTAAAAACGTCGCGCGGCGTCGGTCAACCGTGTACGTCGGCGACGATAAATTTTAATTTATGCGCGTAAAAAGACGAGGAGGAGGCTTTTAATTGCGAAAGTCCGGGGCCCAAGATCGTGACAGAAGAAAAAAAGAGGAAAAAAAAATAGTGGCCGAATATGAAACGAAATATGTCTGAGAAAAAAATATTAATACAGAGGGTGGATGATGCCTGAATACGGAAAGAAAACCCGAAAAAAACCGCAAGTGTGAAATGTTTTGTTTTGATTTATACTCCGTGTATCCTCTGACACCCTAATGAGTCGACCATCTCCAGTGTCTATTTTCTGTATTAAGTAGACCACTTACCATCCTACAATACCATCGTTTTTTGTTATTCAAACAAAATTCTTCAACAGTTCCATTCATTGGTCTTTTTTGTGATATTTTTAATGTTAAAGACAATTTTAGATCAATTTTTTATTGAATAGTAGACCATTTCAAATATGTGACCCATATTTTTCGCGCTCCAGGCAAACAAATGTATTCTTTACGAAATGTACCTTTTCTGATTGTACATTTGTACAGCGGTCTAATGGGATACTATTATTAATTAAATTACGAATAGCAATAATTATGGATGAAGGATGAAGTCATAGGTTTGAACATTATTTTTAAATGTATTTTACATTTCACAAGTTAAAATATAAATTTGATTCATAATTATCAATAAATTGTTAGACTTACTATAATCTAAATTATTTCCAAAAATACCAGAATAATTAAAAGTATACATGGATTTAGTTTAATTCCAGTCGTATTGTGTTTAATTAAGTCTAATTAAATTAAATTTTAAGATTTAGACAATTTTAATAAAACTCATGTGTAATTCATTTTTCATAATAAAACGATCAATAAATACCTATTTAAAATGTATCTTTAAATAAATAATAATTCTGTAAATTTAATTGTTTTTCCATCAAATTATATTTATTCGTATTTATTATAATTCCTTATACACGTAGTTTGTACAAGTGATTATTTTTTTATCCTCAAAAATGCTTTCAAGTGTGAAGAAAAAATACCGAAAAATTGATTAAGAACAATAAAATATGCCTGCACAAGATTTTCATTTTTAGTTATTTAATCATTATTTTAAAATTAATACTGCTGAAAGTTTGAAATTTTCACGAAATATTAACAATCTGTAAGTAGCTGATTTGACAAAAATTTTAAAACTATGTGTAAGTTTACCAATTTTTAATTGGATATAAAACTTTGAAAATTTGTTTGATTTTTTAAAATTTTTTGATGAATAAAATACTAAATTCTTGGTATGAACGTGAAAATGAATTTTAACTTCACTCTTATAATTTACAAATGTTACTGAAAAATGATAAAAATCACTAATCAACGTTTTTTTTTTACTTAAGCGTTTTTAGTTACCCTCCATTTTAACGGAATAGATTGTTTTTACAACAAATTCTTAATTAAAAATTGTTGACTATAGTTGTTGATCATCATAAAGCTTGGAATATAGATAGAAAATAAATTTCAAATTTTTTAATGAAAGAAAATTCCTATCGAATTTCGAAATTTGAAAATTTCAAATTCAATAAGATTTTGATTTTTAAAAAAACTTACCGATAATCTAAATTAAAATGATAAAATAATATTTTTACAACATTCCATAAATGATTTAGCCAGATTTGTTTTACTGTGCAAATGGTTTATCGATTCTTTAAAATTCAAAACACTCACCGCAAATATCTTGTCCGAGGAGTGAAGAATACCTGTGGTACGAAGTATGTCCGGTTTTTTTTAACGTTGAAGGTATACATATATGCGATGATTTATACTTTCATTATGCGTTTCTCAGACAATTAATAACGACATATGATTCAAGTTCACCTTACAGTGATTAGAACATCCCCTCTGTAAATTGAATAAGTTTTAATTATTCTTTAACTACCGTTATCATAATTCTTCTTGTTTACGGGAAAAACCTATCAAGTGCTTATGGTTGTATTTCCTCTCGCGCATAAATCATCATACGTTTTTTTCGAATATGAGAACTTCCTGCAAAAATTATTATTATTTTTTTTTTTTTAACTTCTGGAAGATTTTTTTCAGCGGGTAAAAGGTTAGCGGTTTATAATAATCATCTCAATAATAATAATTGTCAGACGACACTTCTTGTAAATTATCTAGGCTGCATGTGTTTGTATCCAAAAATGTATTTATAGTTGTAGGTTTCACGTTTCCCGGTGGAAATTGCATTTCTGTGCAACCGAATACACGGTGCGGGCGGAAGACCCAGAGTACAAAATGAGTCTAATGAAACCAGTTTTTGTTACGCGTTCAAATTTTAAACACTACGTGAATTTCAATCAGATCACACGCTCAGGTGAAAAGTCGTATTGATCGTAGAGAGTAAGTAATAATACAAAGTCGTATCGTCTCTGAAATAATAATTCGCTTGTACTTATTCTATTTGTTTAAGTCTCTCGAGTGCCATTTGCCGCCACCGACTTATTTAATGGCAACTAAAATCATAGGAACGGAAGTTTACATTTATTCAAAGATTGATAGCAATATGTTTCTATTCAAATTCACTCCGTACGAAATTGACTGAGTGGATATCATTAGTCTTTATTTGCATTATAATTAAAATTATATGTTTAAACTTTATAAGTTAAATCGATTATTTATATGTATACCAACTTTAAGTTTATTGCTATACGATTGAAAAAAAATGAATAAAAATGCCAAAAAAGTACAATTACTTCATAATTTTTTATATACATTTTAGTTTATATTTTTGGTAGATATAATACAATTATTTATTCCCTGCAGTTTGATCATTTTCTGAAATACTGCGGAACACTAACTGTCATTTTCGATAAGTATTTGTACCAGAATTTATACGTTGTTTTATGTCAGTGTTTCCTAAAGGGTATACCATGATAATATGTGTAATGAAAACTGTAATTGTTTTGATTCAAACGTTACCTTCAACCTAGAAGCATACTGCAAATAAATGATCACTTTAAATTAATGCGCCACGATTGACAGAAGTTTGAGAAACTTATTCTATGACAGCATAACATAACTAATTTAAATGGCTTCAAACAACTTGTTCTCCAATAAATGTTTAAATAAATGAACGTATAAAAGATTATTTATACACGAAGTGATAAAAATTAAATCGATTTCTTTGTAAACAAGCTACGAACTCGTTTTAATTTTTAAATCATTTTATACGTTAATAAGATGTATCATTATTAATAATGTTCAAAACATTAATGTATGTAAATATAAATGTAACCTAATCTACTATCTACTAATGTAAAACTATGGCAAAGGCAAAAATATATTTTATAAATATTACTATTATGTTGAAATCTAATTAAAAAATAAAAAATAATTTTTTTCAACAACAACAAAAATAATTCACATCATATATTAATTTCGTTGCTTTGCTATTTAAAAAAAATAAACTTAATTTTGATTATTGTCCATAAAAGTAATTTATTATTTTTGTTCAAAATTTTGTGTTCAATTCTTTCTACTTTATATTATTTGTGTGTATTTATGGACTAGAGTGATAAAAGTATAATTATGATATTAATGTTTCGAGTGTTATTTGGAAAGAGAACAAACATCAAAATTAAAATATTCAAAATAATAATTGATCACAATGAAAAACTGTTAGTTATTTTATTTATGAAAGAATTTGATATTCAAATTTGAGCTTTATTAACAAAAATTACAAATTTTATGAAGTAAAAATTTTAAAAATAAATATGACATGTTACATAAAAATACATTTTTCAGCCATAATGCCTACTTTAAACGCATGTAAAAAATGAATTATTGAGTTAATCTTTATAAAACTTGAACCACAGAGAGAAACATATGCGACAAATAATTTCAATTTTTACATGGTTGTCATTGAAAAATGTACGTGCAATTAAGGATTTTCGTAAAATACTTACTGACGAGTTTTGAAATTTTTCTGCACTGACGGGATATTTTCAATAATTTAAAAATTCTATTTATAGCCCGAAAAAGATAAAATGTTTTCAAAAGTATTGTCGAGTCTGTATCATATGTTCCAAAAGGAAGAAAATTACATTAACTTTGAAAACTATGCCCTTCTAGCTCCTAGTAACTGGTTTCGCCTAAATAAATTTGCGCCTAAATTTCAATAAATTTTCAAATCAAATGCATTTATCACTAACAGTCAAGACTGGCAATTAACGAGTTAAAAATTTAAAGTTAAGTTACTTTTATATCATTTACTCGGCGAAAAACTTGTATTCTTTGAATACAAGTTCTATCAAACTTCTACCTTAAGAAGTTTGATTTCTATCTATTATAATATACAACTGTATAACTTTTCTGTTGAATAATTTTATAGCAACGTTAAGTTAATGTATTAACCGTATTTAAACTCCAAAGATTTAAAATTAAAATGTATTTTGTTTTGAACAAGTTATTGTTTTTGCGAAAAATATTATTTATATTACGATTATTATATATTATATATTATATATTATTTATAAAATTATAATACAGATTACATGAGATTTTTTTTTTTATAACTATTAATCCATGTAATTTTATGTACCTATGAATATACTTAAAAGAAAAGAGTTAACAGTGATTTGGTATAGAGTCTTAATTTGAAAAAAACAAAATAAACTGATTTTCAACTAAATTAAGCTACTTTTTTCTATGCAACTTGTAACTTAAACAAATTTGAAATAAAGAGAAGTAACTTTAAACTTGATTTGATTTCTCTGTATTAATTTAACGAGTTCAGAAAATTAGTTTACTTGTCTAGCAATACTAATAGTATCGACTTTCGGGGAAAGATAGCATCACTTTGCTATTAAAAATAGTCGAAAATAAATACTAATTTAATTCACTCGATTTTACTAAACAACTGCTTACACACTATACGTAACGATCGATTCAATCGAAACTTGTTAAAAATAATTTAATATTAAACGGTACATTGATCGGTGGACAATTGTTACTTCCTGCGTCCCTCGGCTATAATTACTCGAAACAACGATATTCACCACCATTACAACCCCTTCGTCGAAACCACCGCTAGCCGGTAGCCTGAACAGTGTGTTTGCAGCATCATCGGTATCTCCCGCATATAGTATACAAAAGTAACGCTGCACCGCGACCACGTCCAGATCGCGATAACCACGTTCGCGGCCCGATGCCACGTATATTCCGGGTCGTCTCATCGTCGAGTACACACCTATTATTAGTATTATTAGGGGTGGCGTTAGAGATCACGGTGATAACGTCATTGGCCATATTTTTGACGTGTTCTAGAGAGAAAATAATAACAATAAAAAAAACAACGTTCACTGCGAGGTTCCACGACCAGACGTGTCTCCGGGATTAACGATCGAACCAATGGTCCGAACGTGTGTGTGTGTGTGTGTGTGTGTGTGTGTGTGTGTGTGTGTGTGTGTGTGTGTGTGTGTGTGTGTGTGTGAGTGTGAAAAGAACGTTATCACATCACGCAATCGTTATCGTAATGTTATTATATTATTATACGCGCGTTCATTGTGCAATGGGTCTCCAGCGACGACAACGGCGACAACGGTGAATTATCACACGTGGCGTTTTCCGAACGATCGGTCGGCGGCGGCCCACCCTCGTCCCGATCGTCCGACCCGACGACACAGGTAATCCGCTTATATGCGTCGACGTTGACACGACAATGGACCCCCTCATTACCCGATCCACACCGCCGGTAGGAGGGACGGGACGGGGAAAATCGTCCTCTCCCCGCCTACCGCGTCCGCGCCGATGACAGGTTAGGCCGATTTCCAGCCATCGGCTGCTGCTGCTGCTGCTACTGCTGTTATAATATTATAATACTCCGCGGAAACGCACAATGCCCCGTGTATATAAGGTCCAGGAGGGGCGCCCTCGCGCGCGCGCGCGCTCCCATGTCATACCGTCATTCCCGAAATACCGACCCGATCTCGCACCCGCGCCGCGGATAAACCCCGTGCTCGCCGTCTTCTCGGAAGCTTTTTTTCCCTTTTTTTTTTTGTCACCTTTATCATTGTTGTTATTATTTTTTTTTCTCCTCTTCGGCTCCCACGGGTCAAACGATTCGAATGTGTAACAACGTATAGGCACAACGTACGTATAACGTTATGTATACGCGTGTACAGCACACACTCAGCAACAGTTTAAAGAGACATTTCGACAATCCGATTTACATTCTGATATACAGTAGCATCTAATCAGACACCGGTTGATTATTAGGACAACCACTCGATGTAGATAATCTTTCGATTACAAAATAACAAACAAATACGTATATATATATATATATATATATATATATATGTCGCATCCACATCGTGTTATTATCTGTTTCGCAAAATGAACAATGTTTGAATACGTTTCACGAAATGGAACCACGATTTCTCCATTTCGCGTAATTTCGCTATTTGGATGATGTTTCGAGAAATGGATGTCTAAACTAGACACGACGGAACTTGTTCCGTCATTTGAACGTCCATATAACGGAAAAACAGACTTCAATTCCAAGCAGACTTTGTTTTAATTAATAGGTGACAATAACTTTTTAAGTAAGTGTTAGTAAAAAAAAATTATGTCAACAATTAATTGATTGGATTTATCAAATAAATTCTCAAATTTAGAAGTAGTAATTCTTGTTATTCCTAAATATTGTTTCGATAAATAATAGTGATGTATAATGTTTTTATGAATCTAATTGTTAAATTTAAAAAGAAATGCTGTGTGTTAGATATCTAGTATTACAATTTTAAATTAATTAGTGTAATATTTACATGTGTTGTGTTTGATTAATTAAATTTTCAATATCAATGTAGTTAAACAGCTATAAGAAAAGTAAATTTTAACAAGTTCCGTCATGTCTAGTTTAGGCGTCCATTTCACGAAATAGCATCCAAATATCAAAATTACGTGAAGTGAAGAAACAGCGGTTCCATTTCGTGAAATGGATACAAACATTGTCCGTTTCGCGAAACGGATAATAACTCGATGTGGATGCGATATATACATATATACACACACACGTTTAATAAGTAAAATCTCGTTAAGACGCTCTCGCTTAATACGCCATCCCGCTTAACACGTGGATTTTTCCCGGTCTCAGGTACTTGTACACTTTTAACATTGAAAAAAACACGCTTAATAAGCCACCGCATAATACGTAATCCTGCATAATAGACTCTAATTTCTGGCTTCTCAAACCTTTTTAAATTGCAAAAACTCGATTAATACATTCATTACCACTTTTTTTAATCCAAAAAAATAATAATTAAAAAATACGTTCCTAGTAATAATTTTTTTGTATGTATATTTGATGTTTTTTTTTATTAATTTTAAATATGTACAACTTATGTTACTATGTAATACATAACAAGTCACATCATGAAAATTTTTCTTATTTATTGTATGTATTATCACGTTTAAAACGCTTTTAATAGACGGGATATCGTCTATAACGCTATCCCGCATAATACGCGGTTTTACGATTTCCCCTCCAAAAGCGTCTTAACGAGTTTTTACTGTAGTTGTTATGTAAATATCTAGGACATAAAACCCGGAACATTTTCATCGAGTTTATTACATCAATTATGATCGGCACTCAAGCTATATTCGTTTTCAGCGTTATTTTGATTAGCAAAGCAAATTAATATATTAAACCTACTGACTACTATCACAGTTATCGTCATTCGTTTATCGGTTGTCAACTGTGCGTGGTGCGTGTGCAGTACGATGTCTTTTTATTAATCAAATACATTTTTTTTCTCATACATGGTTTTTTTTTTTTTTTAATATAATATACGTATTTGTATATACTACATGAAATATTTAGTTTGGTATAGCATTATTATCAAAATAATCATTCATGTCAATAAATCAGTATAGACGCTGAACAACTAGGAAATTCGGATGTTTTTTTTTCATTTCGGGTTATTGGGACAACGCCTCTAAGTCGGAAAGAAACACGCCTGACCGTCGCGTCTTGGCAAAATCGAAGTCTACCCTGTATGGTATGTCACTGTACGTGAAATGCTTTATTCGCAACAGACCAATACTACAACAGGTGTCCACTGAAACGTGGCTGACGTTGTTTTTACGCGTCTCGTTTTTCTCGTCGCATCACTCTCGCGGCGCGGCGGCGGCTCAGCGAAGTAACGCCGATCCGCCCCGTCCACAAATCGCTCGTGCAAGTACGGACTATAATGGAGAAAAACTGTAAAACCGTTTGTGATACGTTTTATTTTCACATCACATTCACGTCAGTCTATTCGTTCTGATATCTGATCCGGCTCGTGAAAATATTCAATTAAAAATCGAAATACATCATTTCGTTCGGCTACAGTTTTCGAGACGACACACGTAATAACATGATCGCGGCCGAAAAGAGCGAAGTGGATTATCACGGTGCATCTGTACGATTCGTACTCGTATTGTCCTCGGATGTGTTGTGGGTTGTTACCATTAACGGTGATTTATTGGAACGGTCATTAGAAACGTAAGTATCAGAGCCGGTGGACGTCGATCCCGCGGGTGTCTAAATGAAACCCAAATGACTAGACAGAACGTCGAAGTGGCGTTTTTTAACGGGTTGCCGGGAGATGGTCTTTTCGGCGTGCGCGACGTCTGTCCCTTAATGGTTAGTGCCGGCACGTTTTCGTCAAACGGATAAACAGTGTCGTTTAACAACACGCGACAGTCGGGAACACATGCTCTAATTAAACAAACTCGTGTAAAACGAATAAATCATAACCGCATTGTGCTGGTTAGTGTTGTACATATGTACGTGGCTTGGCTC
This sequence comes from Therioaphis trifolii, assembly GCA_027580255.1. NCBI lineage: Eukaryota > Metazoa > Arthropoda > Insecta > Hemiptera > Aphididae > Therioaphis > Therioaphis trifolii. The sequence continues at coordinate 55,777,643 of CM050405.1, read as the reverse complement.
GAATTCGCGATGATCTATAGATACGGACGATACAGTATTTCAGCCGGCGCGGCGGGGAGTGGGATGTTTAGTAAAAAAGTGCTTTGACAACGCCAGTCTCATTGAAAAATGTATACTTTCGAATTATTTTATCGTTCAGAAAACACTAATACGTCTATTGTTATTTCCTATCCTATATAGTTCAATGTGTACACTGTACTTACGGAATTCTAGATTGTAAGTAGCCAAAAATTGAATCAATTTTAAAAATAACTGTTTTTTTTTTTCAATTAAGTTTATAGAAACATTGAAAAGTATCAGTCGGTACTTCAAAAGTTTAAAATATTTTATCATAAACAATCCATTAGATCATTAGACATTTTACCTTTTTTGGTGGTTACCATATATGCTTGACGAGAAACGATGATGTAACTAGGACATTTTGTGTGTGTGTATGCTTGTATGTTTTTTGGCTAGTTCGTCAATCGACATCTAAATAAATGACTATTTTAGATATGACAGCTAATCACAGGCTTATCGTCAAAGCGTTGTATTATTCTCTATGTGGTCTATAGCCAACAATCATTTTTTTCAAAAAAAATAACTATTATAATTAAAGCATTAACTTAAATCAAGGCAAAATAGATCATTTCTAAATAAAATATTGTGTCCTATACGAGTATAACGAAAATACGGATGAATCCAAAAATGATTGTAGTACCTATGTTTTCAATTCTCAAAAGTATCATCAATTAATTTTATTCACCTATCATTACAAAAATTTATTTTGTGAATCCAAGTAAATAAAATAAATAGCTGATTCAATTTTAACAACTGTTTTTTACGGATATGTTAACATTTTCTTAATTTATTTATTCATTAAAATATATCTTTTGATGTTCATAGTTGATAATTTTTAAAATACATCGTTTGTCAATATACATTTTATAATCTAACATTATACGTAGTTGAATTATAAAACGTAGAAATCAATATTAAAAATGAAAAATAAAAATAAAAACAATGCTTAATTTCGATTTTAAAATCAATAATTATTTAATAATTGGAAGCTATTACAGTTATTGAAGTATTACTCCCACAGCCCAACAGTAAACTAAACTTGTATAGCTAATCTATTCCGTTCATAAATTTCATATTTTTCGTCTAATCATTAGTAGATTTTTTCTTCAAAATTATCTGAAGCTTTTTTGTTTAACAAAGAAGACTTTTTTTTTTATAGAAAAGTTCCAAACTTCTTCATCTATATTTATTCAAAATTTCATTAGGTGTAAATCTACCGATTTCTTCAAATAAATTGTTTAAGTTAAAAATTGACGTAAAAACCTTATGATAATTTACTTAAACGCTTATAAAAATAATTCCTGAGTCACGATTTTTGAATTTTTTTTAGAAACGTTAGAGAAGTGTATGAATATTAAATTTTCAAAAGTTGTTGTCAATTGTTAAAACTTTATTAAATGTAAACTTTTAGAAAACAAGGCCAACTTCCTAATAATTCAAACTTATAACAATTGTATTAATTGATATAATAATAAAATAAGTGATGATAACTAAATATTAATTGCACTTTTACGGGTGAGGAAAAATATGAGGTTTGAGGAGAGACATATCACTCACATAGGTCCCTTCCTAGTTTCGCCATTGACAAGCATTGATTATAATTAATTAATATTTAATAATGTATAAACTATATATATATATATATATATATATATATATATATATATATATATATATTTCTTTAAATAAAATTATCATTCGAAATTTGAACATCAGTAAACATCATATTTTGAATCTGATTTTAGTTTTCGTTGATAAATATATTACACATATATTTTTTTCACTATTAGAGTATTAATTACTGTTTTAAGGTTCAGCTCTCATTGCAAATTATTTGTATTATATCACCGATAAAAATATGTTTACTTGTGCATTATTTTTTCAACTATTGAACATTTGTGTAACTCCTAATAATAACACCTAGAACGATTTCATTCAATTTTTTTTTTTTTTTAAACAAAATTATACTCCACTACTATTTTATGCCAAAAAAAAAGCGATTGAGAAAGTGTGATAAATGCTTTATATTTGATATTTGCATACTTTCTAACATTTTAACTATTTATCTTATAATAGGGATGATCAAATTTCTTTAAGTATTCAAATAGCTGTGTCAAATTAACTATAAAATTATCGCAGATTTATGATTTACTGTGTCATTATAAACTTTTAAGTTTAAAACAAATAATGATTTTTTAGAACATTATATGTTATTACTCACAATAACAAAAAAAAAAAAAAAAAAAAAAAAATAACTCCACTTTGAATAATTTGTGTAATTTAAAAATAAATTTCAATATCGTTTCATTACAAATACATTTGCCAACACATTAACATTATAAGTATACGGGCCAAACGGCTTCTGAATTATTTTTTATTTTTGAAGAATTTATACAATAATGTTTTATGATGTTGACAAATATTTTATTAATATGATCCTTGTTCACGAAAATTGAACTAAATAACGTCGACAATTCATGTTAGAAACAAAACGGAATCTTTTGTTAGAGAAATAATGTGTTATACATTTAAAAAGATAAATTTATACAAAATATATACATAATTTATAAACAATAAAGTCTTAGTTTTTTCCCGAAATCATTCATTGGATTTGTTTAATATTAAACCTTATTTTGGTACATTTTGCGTGCTTAATTAATGTAAACATAAGCATACATTAGCACATATATATATATAATACAATACATTACATTTTTAAATATTTCTATGTTCTCGTCATAAGATATTAAAACGTAATAAGGTATTTAAAACGTCCATTAAAAACTCAAAAATTAACTCATGTCTATATTCTTGACATAATTTACTTGCCCATTTAACATTTTGTTCTGTAGGAAGGTAATTTGTTAGGGTGAAATGTATTATTAGTATACTAAAAACGGAACGTGTGCATATTGATACTTTTTATTGATAGAACACTCAAATTAAAATTAAGATAAAATGTACTGAACAATCAACAAAACTCAAATATTTGAAAGAGTGACTCTCTATATTTCCTTTCTAAACTTGGACTCACTGTATTATCTTTTCTAATTAACAAAAATTTAACAACCAAATGATTCTAGGCGTAGAAATTTATTTTCTGTAAATCATGCATGCTTCTTTGTTTTTACATATGACACAGACATGACAAAAATATAAAATAAAAAAATAAAAATGTATTAGGTACACCATAAATTTGTAATGATTAGTTTTTCAAAAGTATGTTTAGTGTATAAATACTATAATTAAATAGGTACCTAATTACAGTGTGTTTAATTTGTGCACTGAGTAGGATATAATATGACCTATATCAATTTATATATATTCTATTTAAGTCACTGTAGTTTTAAAACTATTGAGTACACTCAGATACTATTGAATTATATACTTACTTTATAAATACTAATAGTATATTTTGAAACTCGGAGTCCGACATTTTTTTAATTTTTTTCAATTAATTTTAGATTCCGAGTGAAACGAAGAATGCATTGGTCTTTCAATGATGTGGGTGTTTTTTTTTATGTTTGTAATCGCTTTTTTGGGGTAGTAATAATGGTTCGGAAATTCCATTCAGCAACACTCTAAATCATAAATTTCATCTGGTTGGTACTTTAAATAATTCATTTTTCTCTATCCGTGATAGTTTTTCTAAGCGTAATGAAAAACTACCAAAAAATGCAGTAAAAACAGTACAATTTGCTGTTTACGAGATATTCATAAAATCAGTTCTTTATATTAAGACATGAATCTAAAAATAATGGTGCAAGGAAGTTTCATTTTATATATATGTATATATATATATATATATATATATATATATATATATATATATTTGTTAATTAGCACTTAAAATTTTCACCAAATATCAACAGCACCCTAAAAGAATGAAAAAAGTTTCGAAAACATTTTACCGTTTTAGGACTATATAGCATACATATAAAAATTTAAATAATTGAAAATACATCGTTTTTTAAAAGTATTTATCTTATAAAATTTTAAATCTTTGGTATAAAGAGCTGACAATTTTATAGGTAACATCTTATTCATATACCTACTTAGCTAACAGTTCTGAAAAAAATTTTAAATCGTTGGTCAGAATTTTTTTATACGTGTTAATAGTTCACATTTTGACGAAAATCCTTAATTGCGCTTAAATTAGCAATACTTTTTTAATAAAAACCTTTATAAAATGTATGTATTATAATTCCGGTACTTCTTAACATGAAACTTGAAAACACCAATAGTTTATCATAATACAAGTTTCGTTTTTTGGAAAACTTAACTAGTTGATAATAAAATAAATTATTACTCGAGTTTCGCTCAGAACCGTTTTCCGAAAATAATGATTTATCATTGATTACAACTTTTGAATAAAATAATACTGCCCGTTTCGTTCACTAATCGTAAACTTAGCTAATCAAAAGTTTTTCAAATTAATCAGCATTATCTCGTCTAAGAATCGAAGAATACGAAGTAGATATATTATGTCCGATTGTTTTATTTTAATAGTTGTAATTTAATTTATGATTTCATTAAAATATAATGATATTAAAATTACATTTTATTACCTATTTGAAAAATAAAATACTAACATGTGCATATGCGTTACGCCACAAAACGTATAAGATTTTAATTATTGCTAATGCCTATACAAACGTGCATTTATATATTACTTTTTCTATATACCCAGAATTCAGAATTTCGGTTTACGATAAAGTCTAAAACTTTAGTTAATTTAGTAACTTGAGTATAAGTAGTACTATTAAGTTTTTATGAGCCAAATAATACTACGTATTAAGTTTATTAGTATTTTTAATTCTGTGAAAATTATTTATGAATAAATTTATAATCATTAGACTTTAAAGGTCATTTGAACGTCAATCTTTTTTTTTTGATTCTACGATTACTACTGATGAACAAATTTCACTCATATTGATGGGTTCGTAAATAGGACCTGTAAGCAGCCTTTTTTTAAGTCAATTTATAAATGGAATTTTATCATGTAGTTTTTGCAGACGACCGTAAATCAATAATTACACGTTATTATTTATTTTAATACCATTCATGAACAAACATGCATTGTTTCCAAGTTCGTGACATTTTCGTTTAGTGTATAAGACTACTGATGAACAAATTTCACTCATATTGATGGGTTCGTAAATAGGACCTGTAAGCAGCCTTTTTTTAAGTCAATTTATAAATGGAATTTTATCATGTAGTTTTTGCAGACGACCGTAAATCAATAATTACACGTTATTATTTATTTTAATACCATTCATGAACAAACATGCATTGTTTCCAAGTTCGTGACATTTTCGTTTAGTGTATAAGACTACTGATGAACAAATTTCACTCATATTGATGGGTTCGTAAATAGGACCTGTAAGCAGCCTTTTTTTAAGTCAATTTATAAATGGAATTTTATCATGTAGTTTTTGCAGACGACCGTAAATCAATAATTACACGTTATTATTTATTTTAATACCATTCATGAACAAACATGCATTGTTTCCAAGTTCGTGACATTTTCGTTTAGTGTATAAGACGTTCGAAAATACATAGTGTAATATCATCATAATATTGATATCTAAAAATATATAGTTTATATATTATTGTAAATAGTCAATAAAAATACCCCCAAAAAATAGTATTTACCTGTTTCAAATTCGTTTAAAAATCATTATATATTGACAAAATTTGAATACTATCAATAACAAATATTTAAAACAGTGTGTATGAATAGGACACGAAGTGGGTTTTATATGTCATTTGGAAGTTATTGATTCCCAAATTTTCAAATGAAAGCACTGCACCGTTGAAACCACCACCGGTTAAAATATTACGAGTATAATATTATTATACGCTGGTTACGGTGTACGTTTGAATGGATGTGTAGATATATATATATATATATATATATATATATATATATATATATATATATATATATATTGTTACACACACACACACACACACACACACACACACACACACACACACACACACACACACACACACACACACACACACACACACACACACACACACACACACACACACACACACACACGTTCGTCTGTGGAGAACACGCGGACACCCGACACGGAGTAGCTCGTTAAGCGCGTGGCAAGGATAACAGCCCTTTTGACGGTCGTCGGGGAAGGAAGATGCGGAATGAGAATTTTTGATTGTTCTACCGCACCCGCCGCCACCGCCGACGGCGACGACTCTTTCGTCAGATGACGAATTGCCTGGCGAACCAGCTCTAGCACTCATGTACTACGGACAATTTTGACGGGTATTCGTCATCGACTTGTCGTCTTGGGTCCGTTCCAGTAATGAAAACGAAAAAAGAATTACAATAAACAAAAAACTCACACAATGTGACGGCAAACAGTCCAGAACAAAAAGGATGATTATAAATATAAAAAATATATATATATATATGACAAAAAATATTACGTATTTGAATAAGAGTTTATTAATAACATTTTACGCACACGCGTGTATAGATCAACGTAGACGATCGGAAACTGAAATCTAGGTGCGAATGATACCAAGTGACGGTAAAAGACAGTTGGAAATTTAGAGACAAGCGTAGACAAATATCATGAAATATTTATTATTAGCGTAAAATCCCGTACGATTAATTAAGACAATATAATATTATATGTTATATTATCGAACAACTAGATAGGTACTCGCTCATCAATCTCTACGCTGTGTCGTGCACGAATAATCCTTTTGTATCGATAGGTTATTTCCAAACAGATTACTTTACGAGTTATCCGATTCTACCGGTAGATGGGTAATATGATTATTTGTACACAATAATATGACGTGTTCCAAACAATTTTTTATATAAAATATAAATATACACACATAAATAATAATAACTTGTCTTCGCTCTAAAAATTATACTTCCCAAAACATTTTGATCAAATTTCTCGGTAGTTAGCCATTAATAACAAAACGCCTTTTCTGTCTAGTTATTTCATTGTTTTTTTTTTTTTTAATTAACGATTGTTTTTTTTTTTACCAACAACAGTTATTACCTCGTTTTTCATAATATTGATACTTGTTGAAACTGTGTTCAAAAACACGATTTTCATCGCTTCTTGAATACTGCGATTTCGTGTTAACGAAACTATATAAATATTTTGCATCAGTTTTTATAAATACAGAATGTATTAAACAGTGCATTTTACTCGAATAATCTAATATCGACTAGGAACTATAAAAAAAAAAGAGCACCTCTGCATCCTAATATATAAATAAAAGCATAGTATATTTATTTTTTCAGTTATTATAAAATAAGCAACTGTTTTATTTCATAGTTTAAAAAATGTAATAACTTATCATTTTTTCTTTAATTAATCGAATAACTTTAAACCATCCATTGACTTAAAAATGATTATTACCATTTATATGATTTCATGCAAGAAACATTGATTTTATAATACGAATATAACCAATTTCAAATCCCTCTTCATCTTAAATTAAACAGTTGTTAGTAAATATCACATTACACACGCATTATCTCGTAGGAATGTCAAATGTTATTGAATTTGATTTCTGATATAGAGCGCATAGGTATGAATACACACACGCACACCTAACTCAATCATATTACAATAATTCATCAACAGAATAATATCACATTGATACAATAATAGGTATTATAATTATTACATGATTTAATCCATTATAATAATATATACAATAATCTTTGTATCCATATTAAATTTACATATGCATTCTAAATGTATGTCGTATGCTGTAATATCAATTCATCACGTCAATGATTCCCTACTTTGAAAACCTATTTTGCTTGTAGTTTATTAAATTTACTCATGAGAACAACCATTTTATTGTACACTATCTACCGATTTAAATAAGGAACGTTGTACGTGGAAAAGTTTTAAATAAAGAGGAGATTACTTAATTCAAAATGTTGAAATAAAGTTTAAATATATATTTATAAACTTTTTGATGAAACTAGTAAATCAATTCAATCATTATTATGGTTCGGATTTATGTGTAAATATTCAAAAATAATTTTCATTGTGTAAAATTCCCCAACTTTGATGAGTTTAAAATATTTTAAAACATTTTTTATTAGATGAGCTTATTTTTATCTTATATATTTTTACATATTTCAAAGTAAATAAACATTCTTATATATTTTGAAATATTATACACATGTTTTTACTCATAATTTGTTATTTCCCGCTTAAATCTAATATGTGGTTGACAATCAACATGGGTTCCAATTTTCACAAATTATGATCTAAAAAAAACGATTTTTTTAATTATACTTGTATGATAGCAATATTTTATTTTTACAGTTATAATAAACTACATACGACTGTACGATATTTATGGGACACACAGGTACAGTAAATGTTTATAACAATGCTGCAGTAATACCTATTTATATTTATTTTAATATAAATAAAATATACATGTTTTAATTTTTTTTATTACCTACATATTAAATATTAACATTTTTACAATTTTTTTAATACATATATGTATGAGCCTTAGAAATAAGCTATGTAAAAATTGTTATTGTTTTGACTCAACTTTTAACAGCTAATTTTTATAATGATAAGTTTAGTTAATTATTACGAATTTTCATGTGTATACTATAGATAAACTATAGATATACTATTCAATCACGATTCGAATGTTAAAAACAGATATTGGAATGTCCACGTTACTACTTACAGTTGATCGGTACTTTAACAAGTTATACATTCTAACTCTACACCATTGATAATATTAAATTTCTTATTGTAATATTTGAAAATATAAACGAGAATAAGACAAAGTATATGATCATGAGCAGGCGACCATGAATATTACAGAATCTTATCGTAGATGGATATTGGATATACATTCGAACAAGTAGAAGATTTTAAATATTTGAGAGTCAATTTGAATAATAGGAATGATATGCATAACGAAATTAGATTGAGACTAAATACGCCAAATCGTGGCTATTATGCAATGAGTAAATTATTCAGATCTAAGCTTCTTTCCAGAGAAACTAAGAAAAAGCTTTATTGTTCATACTTACGGCCCATAATAATGTATGGGTGCGAAACGTGGTCCACCACTAAAGGGGACGAGACAAAGCTTTTAATATTTGAAAGAAAGATCCTCAGAAAAATATATGGTCCCATATATAATACGGAAACAGAGAAGTACGAAAGGAGAACAAATGCAAATACTGAAAGAATCTTTAATGGACCAAACAGATATCCAAAAATATCTTGTCTCAAAGAAACTGGAATAGGCTGGTCACATATGGCGAGATAAGGACAGCCAAATGAGACAAGTTGTGATATCGAAACCAAATAAAATACGCCCCAGAGGAAGACCACTTCAGCGTTGGATAGATCGGGTAAAGAAAGACTTAATGCAAGTAGATGAAACTGCAATAATTGAGGATGCAGACAACAGAGACCGATGGAGAGGCTTAGTAGAAGCAGCAAAGGGTCTTAATGACATGTAGAAGCTATAAAAAAAAAAATATATATAATATTTGGCAAATAAAAATATACTTATTTATTTGAGTTAGTTAATAAGCACTTTGTAGTAAAGCTTTAAATATTGCGTTTTAATTTGTTATTTTTTTCAAATGTTAAATTTACTTTTAAATTAAAGCCTTCGTATAAATTTAACTTAACTTTTTCAAATTACATTTTCACGAACTTTCTCTCCTTTGTTCATATTTAATTATAAAATTGTTATAAAGAGAGATGATCTTAATGTTAAAACACTTTTATTCAGGAAAATTCTTGGCATTGTTTAAGAGTTTCATTTAAAAAAAAAACAACGTTCGAACCAAAGTTACATTTTCAACAACGTGTATTTGTATTTTCAACAATGTTTCAGATTTTCCTTCATAAAAGTTTGATGAAAAAAGTAAATATATTATTATAGAGTCACGGATTAGTGAAAAAGTTTTCCAAGTTCGAACGAAGTTGAAATATAATATCGTCGACATAGTATGAACTAACAGAATGGAAATTGACGTCATTTTAAGCAAATTTAACAGCAATATAATGTTCGCTTTTCATTCATTGTTGAATTTATATTTTTAAGTATACATTAGAAAAATAAAAGAAAAGAAAACGTTGTTCTTAAGTTTAAGTCTGTTAAACGTAGAATACATATTATAAAATATATAATAATATTACACGTTTATAAATAAATAAATAAATATATATATATATATATATATATATATATAGAATATTTTGAAATATTATGAGTAAGTACGCGTAATCTTTTGTACATCCTCACATTTGCGCGTGAACAAATAAACCTCTAAACCGATGTCAAGTTGATTGTAAATTCAAGTACGTTTTACACGGGTCTATATAAATCCTATAGGTCTAATATACAATGGTCTTTTCTTTGGCACACGGTGAGCACTATTGCTACCGCTGTCGTGGTTTCCCTCAAGTTTCGGTACGTACCGCGGCTGCCTACGTAGAAAAAAAATGTATTATTATTATTTTTATTATAAGACACATAATAAAAGTCTACACCTGTACCGCGCGACAACATAATAATTCCACATTTATTTCTCTCTTTGCGTTATTGTGCGTACAATGTACACACAGTGCGAAAACGTGTCTCCGCTGCTCTCTCCGGGACCATCTGTCTGGCACAAGAAGATTTCACACCGCCGCCACCGCTGCCGACGACGAGCACACCCGGAGTAGGACCCACGCTGATTTTGTTATTTTTGCAATGAGCTTGTTTACAAATCGCTACAATGAAATTTGACAAAACGGTGTATTATGTGTAAAAATGCCGCCGGGTATGCAGACACTCGTCAATGGACATCAACTGCCGCCGTCGGCAGGTCAACAGGTATATTATTCGCATTGTGCCGCGCCGAAATACACGGTTGCAATGACATGTCGTAGATCATCGTGCCGTACACGGTCTGTACAGTTATAACGCGTTCGATTCGTATTTAGTAACATTCGCGATAAACTGAAGTATTTAAATGTCATTCCCAACATCTTGAATGGCAGACAAAATAGGATTTTCCTCTTCGAAATATAACGACATAATCATTGTTCTAATTCCTCCTATAGCAAAGCAAAAATAAGTAATTTTGTTCAATTATTATTACTTGATTAAATAAATAAACGTATGCATCTATTAATGAATAAATTTGATATTTTACTGAATAATATATGTACAAAAAAATAATTTTAATTCATTCGGTATTTTGAAATTTTAATGTTGATTTGTACATTTGACATTTATTTTTACTACATTAAAAATTTAACTCAAATATGATTATTATCATAGACTATAAACAACAACAAAGTTTCATGCCAATGAAAATTCAAATGATATACGATATTTGCGTTACTAATATCCTGATGTGCAATTAATTTTCACACAACATATTATTACGCTCGTCAGTTAAAATAATGAACAACACGTATCTCGTGCAATTTGTGAGCTCCTCTTAAATTTTTCCGTGATAGCCTCTTCAAAATGGTTCTGCACGTATAACATCTTCATCAGAAATAAATAATAAAAATAGAAAAGAATGAAAGAAACGTTGTATATATGCATTATTGTATTTGAGGGTTTTTGTATTTATCACTTGAATGAAGGTGTTATTCCACACTTTAATAATGTGAAAAAAAAAACGTTAATTTTAATCATTTTTAAAAATCTTTCTAGAAAATTATTTCTGAGTCATTTATTAAGTATATTTTCTCAATTTTATCGAGTACCTATATAGTTTGTAGTATGTAGTGTGTAGAAACTTGGAAAGGTTGGCGTGTATTTCAAATCAATTATAAACGTAACACTTAGGAGTTCTTATGTACATTTATATAATCGTTATATAGCATATATTTTATATTGTATAACGTAGTATCAAGAACGATATAATGATGTCTGAGTTTAACAATTAATTTTTGAAACGTATATTGAACTGTACTCATTCATATTCGGTATCATAAATATACATAAAACGGAATTTTAATAGCAACAACAACCGCAATTAAATTAAAAAAATACAACTGTCTTACGGCAGTTGAACATCCGTATAAGGCGTTTTTTGTTTTTATAACTTCTCTCAACTTGGGGTGCTATTCAGGAAAATCAAAAGGTTTAGCGTACTATTTAACGCATCATTTAATCATTTAAACATATTTTTACCTTACGACAAAATAATTATTTGTAGTGATAGCACAGAAAACATTGTCCTTTGCATCAAACTATACTAACTTGTACAAATCCAACAGTAATAGAATAGTGCTCGGAGATAAATCTACTTGCGGTGGAGTGAAACTTTCAGGAAATAAGGTCACATATTGCGGACGCCGACTAGAACGGTTATAGTCTCTAGATTAAATACGGTATTCAATTACACATGTTTGTAACAAAGTTATTGCGAATTACACTTTTCAACTGTATATATATATATATATATGGTTACACTTGATAAAGCAGAGAGCGTAACAAAATAGTATAGTACAAGGATCCTTAAACTGTTTTGCTGGCGATGCCCCTTTTTGGGTAAAAATCGTCCGTGGCGCATCTGTTTGCAGATACCTATAATAGTTTTATTTACTTGTAAGCCATAATGCATGACGAAAATGAACAAAAATGAATAAAAATTGAATATGTATTTTTCTTCATAGCCAATTTACACAATTTACTTGACTTACTTAAAAAAATAATAATAAAAATTACACACTTTTCACCGCGGGGTATTCTTTGCTCTTCGGGCAAAATTATGGAGATGTAAAGTATGAAAATATTTCGTATATATTATATTTTACCATTTTTAGTTTAATTTTCGGTAAGTTTTTTTTTCAAATTTATTTAAAGTTTTCTTGTAGGACTAAAGATAAATTTCTTTTTACCAAAAGATTCACAAAAAATGTTATCTGTATTTGAAGTTTCATAATGATTGGACGGACATATTTACTTTAATAGACATTTAAAGTTTTAAATTTATAATACATCAAAATTGTCCATTCCGTAAAATTGTTTAATTTACAATAAATATCCTGAGTCTCGATTTAAAACAATTTTTCAGTACCTATCGTTAGTTAAGTGTATGAATGTAGTCATATTAAATTTTCAAAACTCTTTATCAGATATTAAAAATGTTACTAGAGATAAACTTAAACAAAATTGTTGAAGTTCTATTTTTAAAAGTTTATTCGAAAATTTCCTACAGTATGTAGAAATATACCATTAATATGTGGTGAAAATTTCAAGTTTCTAGCAGCATTAGTTTCCATGTTACGACTAAATAACTAAAACATTTTGTGAAAGTTTCATGTACAGCGAATTTAACCGTTTTTACTGGGTTTTTCGACTGTTTTCCCACGCCTGGAATAAAACTATCGCGAATAGAGAAAACGACATGTTTGAAGTACCGTTCAGATAAAATTTCTAATCTATAGAGTTACTGGACGAAACTTTTGGAACAATATTAATACCTAAAAAGGTGTTTTCAGAAGAATAAAATTTAAACATCTTTATATAATACCATTAGATCTTTCGCTCAAAATCTAAAATACGAAATGATTAGTTAGAAATTCATGTGTCTAGAATCTCTTACAGAACAGATACGGACGAAAAATGTATATCCATATCAATACGACTGAACAATTTGTAGACGATTTTTCTTAAATAACTTAAATTGTCTGTTTTAATAAACAATAATCGTAGGTACCTACATATATATTATCACGATTAGATTTTTTAATTTTATTTTTTATTAATTAACACTCACAATGCGTAAGGTACAGAGATTTCATACTTATTATACAATAGATTTGTGGATTGCAAGATACATACGATTTTAATTTAGATATTGAATCGTAATCAAAGTCAAAACCAAAAAATTCATTACACGACTTAGGCAGGCTTATTATTATTATAAAAGTATTACTATACTCTTGTAGTACACACTTTGAGAACCTCGGGTATACAGTGGGTGTGTGACCTAAACGAATCCGCGTATTTACAGAGAATCAAATACAGCAAATACTTTGTACAAGCCATGAACCTACATATATATATATATATATATATATATATATATATATTTATAAAGGCACCTACTTCAATTACTCGCTTAACACGATCAGTGTTTTAAAACGGTATAAAGTAAACAAGCGATAGTGATTTAAATAATGCGAATTGTTTTTTTCACTGTCCCTCGAACCGTTCTTTGAGGGTCGTATTACCGAGATTCCGATTGAGCTCCCGCGTCGCGTAATCGAATCGAAGAGGTCGATAGTCGACGCCGTAAGTGGTTGTGCGCGATTCTCCTTCCTCCGTCGTTCAGCAACAGCCCCTCTGAAAGCCGTTAATGCGTACGCAGTTCGGGGTGGGCAAAACATATTGTTATTACAGTGACAATAATAATAATAATAATAATACAAATAATAATAATAACCAACTAAAATTACTGTCCTCGCGCTCCCATGTCGTAAAAACGTACCGATTTAATAACCGAACAAAGATGTAAACCAAATGGACCTAATTGGCTTTCAACAGATACAATGATGTCATCAATCATATTTCTCTTCATATTATACGCATTGAAGGGACCGCTTATTATTATTATTATTATTATTATTATTATTATTATTCGCAAACTTGCCAATTACTTGCGAGCACGCATAAAAATGAAATATCGTGATGGTTGGATTTTTAACCCTAACAGAACGAAATATATTATCTTTATTGATTTTTTACAAATCCCACAGAGTTTTTCACAAGTTGTTTTCGTTAACTCCAGTACCCTAGGTTTATTGTCGCGATAAAAGTCATCAAGTCACGCGGTTTGGTCATTGTCGTCGTGTTCTGGAAATAATAATTGTCAGTGTCAAACACATTATCGTGTTCGTCGAAAACGGTATTGCCATTTATTTACCATAGATATTATGATGATAATTGAAATAATTATTTTCCCCGACCACCGTCACATCCCCGAACAATTACTACGAAAACATCAATAAAATTAGACGTATAATAATAGTATAATAAAAACAACAGCCAAGCGAAAAATGTATGACGTTGGATTTTTTTTTTCGAGGATGCTTTATGCGAATGATAACAAAAATTCAAACAAGCGAAATTCATATGATTTTTTTCCGTTGGTTTCTTCTCATGCATCAAACTAATAAAAGTACCAGTGGCCTGAAGAGTTGATATTGCAAATCCCACGATGATAAGAAGGAGCGCTGCAGCAGCTGTTTTTTATTTTTTTTATTTTATATACATCTTTTTTCCCGTGAACGTGTTGTTGGCCGTGCGAACGTCGATTATGCCTCAAAAATAAACGGTGACTATCCACAAAATATTTTCCAATAACTTCGTAATCATCTAAATAAGAAAAATAAAAGATTCGATTGAGTAAAGAAATTTAAAATCACCCGAATTCATGAAAACAGTAATATTCTCAGATGATTGTCGTCTAAAAACTTTACTTTAAATACAATTCAACAGCACATATTAATATTATTGTAAATTAAATTCTAATAACTACGTTGTTAAACAAACAGTCAAGTAACTAATTAATGTTGTAATTTTTATACATTGCAATATTATTTATAACTCGAAAAAGCAAATCGTATTCGTGTGTTTAGTCAAGTATTTAAATGATCCTACTAAATTTTCACCAAACGTGATTTTAGAGTATAAATATCGATATTTGTTTTGATATTTTACTTATTTTCTAGAAATCGTATTTAATTTTACTGGAAACACTACTTTACTCGTAAATTTTTCGAATATTTTTTTAAAACAATGATCAAAAATAACTTGAAAAAAAGCCACTCACTCAGGGGCGTCATTTCAGTTTTTTTTGGGGGTGTGTGATATTTTAAGCAGGCCATTTGGTAATTTCATCGGGCCATATAACAATAAATATACTTATCTACATAATTGTATAACTTTAAATTTTTTCATTAATTATTAATTAAAATCAACATAAATAGTAAAAGACAATTTAAAAAGAATTAATAGGCAATTGAATAGGTACCTTATCTGTGAAAACAAATGAGTAATGTATAAAATCTTAAAATGGTAAATGCAGCAAAAAAAAAAAAAAGAAAAGAAAAGAAAAAAGCACAGAATAATTATACTAATTGATGGTGATAACTTATATAGGTACTAATAACTTTGTACAAGCAGAGTTCTGAAAAAAAAAAAAAATTATTATGTTTTAAAGAATCGGATACCGGCGATTTTTAAGCGTAGCAAATACATCCACAGATTTTTCTAGATATATATTATTGACTTATTTTTTTTCGACATTAAGTACCATAAGGTCATTTAGTCTTACATCTCCCAATCTCCCATAGATGTGCGTAAATATGACTTTACATTTTTGAGCGATGAAAAAACCTTTCATTTGATGCTGCTGTAATCGGTAAAGTTTTTACTAATAAAATAATTTTAAATGTTTTAATAAAAGCGATAAAAAAATCTTTCAAGCATATTGCTATAGTATCTAAATTAACATCATACATGTCATCAAATAGTGCTTTTTCTGAAGGAAATTTGGAATCAATTTTAATTTCATTGAATTTAAAATAACTTTAATGATTTACGAAAAATTTAAAATAAAGACATACAGAATTTAAAAAATTTGGACTAGAATAGTAAAAAATATCAAACAACTTTAATAAGTTATTGGTTTCTTCTGAAAATTTGACATTTAAATGCATAATAAATCTGAAATTGAATGCAAGCAAAAAAATAAGGGGTGCAGCCGCACACCCTGACTCCCCCTCCCCCCAAATGACGCCCCTGCTGACTCACTGTTATTTAAATATACTTAGGTAAAACTTTTGAATTTTAAATTAAGTTCATATAAAAACGACTACATGTAAACATTTTAAATTTTTACGGAATGTATAAACTGATAAAATCTTTGACAAACTTCAACACACAAATTACACAATTATATACCAAATCATAATGTTTCAAATCATTAAAACTGCTTAAGTCAGTTTTATTTAATAAGGATTTATAGAATCGAAATATTTTCCGAGTACCTAGTGATTTTACGAGTAGGTGGGCGCCACCTTAAGAGCGACTTATATCGTCATTTAGACTGAATATAGAAGGTTATATATACAATTTTCTCATCGTATGATATTGAAAATTAAATAAAAAACATTGTTTATATTTAAAAAAGAAAATTACTACACACAACCAGTCACAATGCATTTTGTTTGAGTTAAATTTATTTAAATTATGTAAACATAGAACATTTCAATATGTAGGAAACAGTTTTTTTGATGTATTTTTCTGTCTTGTCAGCTGACTCTAGCTTTTTAAACAATACCTGTTTACGACTTTCAAATCTTAAAATTTTTTGTATGATTAATACCATATTTATAGATGTTCGCTTGATTTTAAAACGAAAATATTTATCCTTAGAAAACCGATAAATTATTCTCTGTTCAATCAGTAAAACCGATAATTTATTTAAAATTAATTAATGAGTACATATACTAGATTTATTTAGTAAAATAGAAATCACAACAATAATAATCAAATAAAATTATTGTATTCGGTGTGTACTAATTAATTTATTGACTATGTAAAAGAGAATGACATTTTTCAATAATTTTTTACTAAAAAGTGTTTAATTTCTTTTAATCGTCGGTAGGTATATTTTGTTTATAATTAATTTTGTCTTTAGATAGTTTTGTCAACTGTGTTGCACTCAAAAAAGAAATTCAGCAACACGTGTGATGGTGGCGCCAAATATTATTCACATTTTCGCTGTAAAGACGTTTATAAGAGAAATTTAATACTGCTGTGCTGCATAAACATTTAGGTATAATGCACTTTATAATATTAAAAAATATGAGTCCCTGAAAATAGTGAAATCATTTATTTATTCTAAGGACACATTATGATATTAAAGTCGGGAAATAAAAATAAAATAATAGTACAAATTCGGAAACACAAATCAAATCATCATTATTACTTTCATTAGAGGTGTTGAAAATTAATAAAACAGCCAACTTTATGGAGGATTTGATCATAGAAAATAATATACTTGCATTGAGCTTTCGATGAAAAAATATTGTTATTCTAATGAATATAAGCGTATATCGATATTATTGTTATTTAGTATGATAAATAATGCTATTTTACACATCTATCCAATCTAAAAAAAAACTATAGGTGATAGGAAGTTATGAATAAATATTGTTGATTCCAAAATATAATCAACACAATTAAATCAGTACGATAAAACATTACGATACTCTAATTACGTATTTCAAATTTCATAAAATTGAGACAGTTATTGTTCTCCGTGAATTTTTTTTTTTTGATTTAAAAAAATTAAGAATTCCCCAAATTTCCTACATAATTAAATATTGCGTTAATATGCTGCAGTCATTCAAAGTAAAATAATTTAGTTTTAGTTAGTATTCAATAGTGTATTGGAAGTGATCAATCACAACTTTTACGTGTACTTAATAAATTCAATTTCATTTTGAATCGAAATCGAGCAAAATAAACGAAATATAGATCGATACGTTACGTAGACATCTCATTAAATGTATACCCAGATAAGAATTATAACTACGGGTTCGTAAAGTCATTTTGAATCGTTAACAATCGATGTTCGAATATCAGACGTTTTTGAACCTAAAATATTTTATTGAGAAATACGGTTCGAAAGAGCAGGCGTCAGATGAAACACTTCTAAACGTCGCCGTTACGCGTCATCGTGTCGGTGTCGGAAAGGCACGGCCGCTGCGATATTCGCGGAAACGCTTGTTTTCGATTGGCACGGTTTTTTCCACCCTTATTGCAGCGAGTAAGCGCACGTCATTCTACAATATTGTCCCCGAAGGATGCGACGGTGAAAAGAAGAAGAAGAAGCGGGGAGAAAAAAGGGGGAAAAAAGGAACATTGTAAAAACGAAACACGAATAATAATTGGAAGGTAGCGGCGAGCAGTTTTTGCGTATACACACACACACACACACACACACACACACACACACACACACACACACACACACACACACACACACAGTGACAGCAGTAGCCACGTTGATCCGATAATGGGGCGTATAAAGAATGATAGCGAGAAACAGTGGAGAGAAAAAGAGAGGGATAAGTCTAGAAAGAGAGATGGAGAAAAAGTAAGAGAGAAAGCGGTTGAGAGACAGAAGACAGAGATGACGGTGGTAGCAGCGTCGGTGAACAGAATGCGGGGGGCTCTACAATATATACACATATATATTTACCTACGTATATACGCGTATACAGGGACGTTCGGTGGGACCATGCGGCGAGGTGGAGTGGGAAAGCATTGGAAAGCACAGGAATTTATATAAGGGAGCTCGTTAGACAATAAAGACGAACAGGTAGAATGACACCCTTGGGTGGGTCGTATTACAGGGACGAGTGATGGTATATATACTGTATGTGTGTGTGTGTGTTGTGTACGACGGGCGGCGGCCGAGAGAACGTTGCGCCCCCGTGTGTTAACGTGCGTAATATTCGCTCGCTAGGGGGGTGCCTAACCCTCGCGGCAAGGTGGCGCGCGTTTTGTTGTATAGGACCATCGA
Source organism: Therioaphis trifolii (assembly GCA_027580255.1). Classification (NCBI taxonomy): domain Eukaryota; kingdom Metazoa; phylum Arthropoda; class Insecta; order Hemiptera; family Aphididae; genus Therioaphis; species Therioaphis trifolii. Next base: position 55,757,962 of record CM050405.1, on the reverse strand, counting down.
ATAACACGCCCCTCTGCCGTATATACATCGCGTACGTACGCCACTTTCCCCTCTGCCTCGTCTTTCTCGTCCTATTCCTCCCCTTCTCCTCACCCGCGGTTCATCGTGCTCTACGATATATAATTCATGTACATTATTGTATATGTATATTATATCATATAATATATCTACCGAACCGTCGACGCCTCCGGAGCCGACGAAACGCTCCGACGTGACTTACAGATCTGAGTACACGCACACGCGCACTGACGCGTATTTTGGTCGTGTACCTACCGCGAGCGTGCACGAGATTAATATACATCAAAGTGTATTTATTATTATTGTCGTACGTATATAGATATACGTAGTCGAAAATCCACAACGTGATTAATCATTGTCACGCCCAATGTAACACAGTAAGTACACACACACACACACACACACACACACACACACACACACACACACACACACACACACACACACACAGTGTAATAATATTAACGCCTAAAACACTGCTGCTGCAATGGGTATATTGTGTGATCCGTACCCGGGAGAGGGGATACCATTCGTCGAATCCAATTTCAATTTATGACGTTTAATGACGAAATGTATTATTTATCAAATTATAAGTTTAACTAACTGTTGACTATAGTATTTACAAATCTTATGAGTTATGGATAATCGTAAATAATAATTTTTAGACTTTTTAGTATAACATATTTCATATTTTATGTCTTATTAAAGGTCGAGACTCTCTAGTCATTCGTTACCATTTGTATTTACGCTTTCACTAGCCCATATCTTATCGATCATCGACCTAACTTATTTTACAAGGTAATAATTAATTAACTACGATCATTCAAACAGGATGTCCCATTTGACATTAGGCGGTAAAGTTTGGTTTTTTTTATTAAATTTTGTTGATTTTGAAAGTTCATACCATTATGCATGAAACACATTATAGAAAAAAATCCAATTTCATAGTATTTTTTATCTATGTAATTCACAGCAGCAATTATTTATAACATACTATTATGGAAACAATATATTTTTGAAAATTTCAGTATCTACACATTTATGATGGTGCCAGTAGTTTAGGAGATATAAGCATTTAACAATTTCAGTAATGGAGTAATAGCAGAATGTTTCTGCAAAGTGACTAACCCTGCTTTAACCTAATGTTTTTATAACTATATTTATAACCACTATAATGGTTCCTAATTGAGAAAATTAAAATCTTAAAAAATTATACAACTTGTTAAACACCGAGTTGGGAATTTTTTTTTATTTGATTTTTCACCAAATGTAGCAAAAAAATGATAAATATAAAAAACCAAAAATTGGCCGAAAATGAATAATACTTATGTCATTATTATAATTAATCTACATATTATGTTGATACTTATTAGTAGAATGCATTTTGTTGGACCCTCCCCTTTTGAGTTTTCTAAACACCTATGCCATCGGCCATACCTATGATGAACATATACACGTATTTCTGCAATATTATATATAAATTATGTATTATAATTATTATAATGTATAATTATAATAGTAATTATAAATATAATAGATATAATAGTAATTATATCTAATTATTATAATTAATCTACATATTATGTTGATGGGTCTCTGTAAATTGCGTCCCATTTAAAATTTTATTATGTATATTGCGCCCCGGGTATATTTTATACATACGTAAATTGCGGCCCGGGTATATTTTTGTACATATGCCTATCTAACTAGTTCTTATTAATATGTAAATTACGTCTAAGCCTTTTTTCCACAAAACCAATATTTTCCTTCCCATTTCTCAGACTTAGGACTATAACTATAACAGACTTATAACTATCTATACAAATATTATTATCATCAAATTTCAAAAAATACTTACACGTTTTAACTGTGCAACACCAACGTTGAATAGCATTGTTTAGAAATTTATGAAAACGAAATTTGAAACCATCAACTATTTTCAACGTTTTATTCCTTTCACTTTTCATAACGTCCATTTTTATTAGATTGAAAAAAAATACTGTAAACTGTAGAGCAACCACAGATATATAAAACAACTAGATAGCCGACTCAACGAATAAAATTGAAGTCTAGAATCCTTATGCGAACAGGGCAAAACATGATTGATTAATCCATGACATTTTATATTATTCCATGAAATATAATTTTTCTATGATTGAAACCAAAGATATAATATAAAAATGTTGTTTTATATATCAGTTATCTTTTTATATAGTTTCGGATTGAAACACAATTTTTCGATTATAATTTATAAACTACAAACTATAAAGTGCAATTCAAGTAATTCAACATCATGGTGGTTTCTTGTTCTGTGTCTGGTTGTGTCAATAGGAGACTGAAAGGAAGCAAAGTTCATTTTTTTTTCGTAAGTTCCCGGGACGCAATTTACGTATGTTTTAAAAATACTCGGGCCGCAATTTACGTATGTTTTAAAAGTACACGGGCCGCAATTCACATAGTATATGACGATGACCATACTTATAGGGACGCAATTTACCGACTCCGATGTTAATACTTATTAGTAGAATGCATTTTGTTGGACCCTCCCCTTTTGAGTTTTCTAAACACCTATGCCATCGGCCATACCTATGATGAACATATACGCGTATTTCTGCAATATTATATATAAATTATATATGTGTATGTATATATATATATATATATATATATATATATATATATATATATATATATATATATATATATATTGTAACATATGTCATGCGCAGATTTTATCATACCGCGACGACGATTCCTTCGCAGCTGTAAACCTTTCAGGTGTGACGTTCGGCGTTCACTCATATCCCTTGTTACATAAAACCCTGGCTCCCCGGGACAAAATTTGATTGTATTTGCCGATATCACACCTAATATTCTTACGATTCCACAATGGATCTACCGTTAAAAACTAAAAAAGGCTTTTTTTAAGTACAACGCAGGAGTCGGTATGGATAAATAAAACATAAAACCGTGTGATTACTGTGATATTTTAATAATTATAGTAGTTCAATTATAGTTAAAAATAATGAAAACTTGGGAATGTTATTTACACTAGAGATTCAGTACATGAGTAGGTGTATACTGCTACAATTATTATTCGTCCGTCTTTCATTTCACAATTCATTTCAGCGTCATCATGTACATATATATTTATTTATTTATTTAGATTCAAACTTAATTATTTTTCTAAAATATTGTTGTTTTTTTTCAAGTATACGCTTTTTTTTTAATTTTCCGCTGAAGATGAGGAAAACTTGAAAATCGGAATAGCACTTCTGCTATAGGTACCATATATATATATATATATATATTGTAATGGATATACTTGGGTACATACCTAACCTAACCGATTGATACGAGTTCGAACATTATATGTTTTATATATCCACGCGAAATAAGTACGTACTTCGTGTGTATATATAGACACTCGAAAACTATTGAAAAATATTTCCTTTGTAATTTTAATAAACATAATATTAACCCTTGCATTCGTGTACCGAAATGTATACTGCTGTCCCCCACGTTCGTCATATACCGCATAAAATAGCTAGCGTACTATTCACTATAAATGTACGATATTGTTTAGAAAAATACCATCACGGATTTTCAAATAATAATAATGTCAACAAAAACTTTGGCCGACTGGCCTCATACATAGACAATCCCTGACAAAAAGAACACGCGTACTATCCCAACGATGTCTATATAGATGAAAACGTGGTATTAAGTCTTAGTGCGCAAACCCGTAGGTAATACGAGTATTACATTATATATATATAAAACATTGTATCTTTAATATTCTTTATCGTTTGTGATATTCATTTTCACTAATGAATTTTTATGTTCAAACCCTATTTAACGTTTTACTACTTCTCGTAGTTTAATAATTGTAATTCCCCCCCCCCCCCGTATCGATATATTCATACAGAATTAATATTTTTTTTAAATAATATTAGTACTTTTTGCATGAGTTACAGGGAAACCATAATTTGTTATATTTATAACACGTCTCAGCTGTAAAAATGAGTATCGACTTAAAAGGATATACTTGATTGATACACCGTGTCTCCCCTTACAAAAAAAAGAAACACGTCCTTCCGGTAAATAATTATGTATCAAAAATTGCACAAAATAGGAATATTTTCAAATGAATTGAAATTTTTTTTTTTTTTTTTATCATTATTGTAGGCTCTACAGTTTATGAATAGTTATTTTGAAGGGTTTCGGTGGACGCCGACTTAAAAAAAAACAGTTGTCGACAGTTTCAATATTAACATGTAGTGTTATCGCCGAGTTCACAAAAAGAGACTAGGGAATATAAGTGCAAACTGTGAGATGCTTTTTGAAATTGTTTCCTGTATCGGATGTTATAGACGATATCGAAACTGCCGGGTTCATCAAATCGTAAAGCAACGTCGCTCCCGTAGTCACGTAACTTTAAGCGACTTACCTATACTTAGGTGGCATATATTTAGCTTCCTACTGATAACTTGGTATATTTTTTTTAGATTTATATTAGAAAAATTATAAAAACGAGATCCAACATTTTTTTCTCTCAAATAGTTAAAATGCATTAAAAATTAAAATGTATAGTCGTCTAACACTGAAAGTTTTCTAAAAATGTATATATTATATCGTAAACAAGCTTGAAATTTTCAGTCTCCTCTAAACATTTTTTACCTAAATGCACAAAGTTAATATTTTACGCACAGGACGACCTGAAAAAAAATATTATTCTCCACTTTGGAACACGCGCTGCACGCTGTAAAAAATGTGATCTCGGTTGTGTGTGGATCTAATACATACGTAATATGTGTTCAGTTCCCATCAATTTCGGTCGAATGTGCAGTATACGTACGTATATACGTTGTACATGGCCGCAGAGGCGTTTAAACGCTTACCTCATTGACTCGGCTCCCAATAAGTGGTGACGAGTTGTCTTGGATTTTTCACGTGATCACGTGTGTAAATAATTACGATTTAGTACGGCGATGTCATACACGCGTAATATAAATATGCTCGTAGATAACGAGTCGATAGCTCCGTTATAAATATTAAAAACCGTCGTCAGCAGTGTTCGTCTGCTGTACGACTGATGTGTTCGCGTTTTGTGTCTGGTTCGTCACGATCGTATAGGTAAATACAAACGAAACAGAAACATTACTGTTTTTGATTTGACATATTATGCACACAACCACGAATATACGCTACGGTCGCTGACGACTTTACGGGGATGGTCGATGGAGTCTGGACACCCTGCTTGCAGACATTGACTTATTTGTGTTGTAAATCATTGAATATCTGGTAATTTTTGTTTACTTGGACGCTTTATTCATAGTCAATGTTTTTATCTACAAAATTTGAATTCTAGGTATCAGATAAAAGTAAAATACAAATAAAATAATTACAGCAGTATTTTTGAGTACAAATTTAAGGTCCGCTCAAACTGAAGCGGTAGCGGCAGCGAACTTTAATGTCCATAAATGTTCATACGTTTTAATACGAGCGCACTGACCATCGCGAAATTAATACCGCGGCGAAAATGTTACCGCAAGATTGAGCGCGATATTTTTATTTTTCGCTGCAGATACTATGATTTTTGCTTACCGCTGCGATAATCAGTAGTGAATTCCCAACTATGTACGCATATCTAGCAATAGCGAGACGTGCAGGTGGAGATATTGGCATACGAAAATGAGTCGTTTCTTTACGTATATATACATTAATACAATTTAAAATTTCATCAAAACAATTTGATGTCATTCGAAAATAAATGAAAAAACGTTTTACATCGTTTCGTAATTGAGCCATTAAATGATTGAATTCACTTAAACTTTCTCTTTTGGTATTAATTTAATGAACCCATTTTCATTTTTTACGTCTAAAAATTAAATTTTACATAATTTTTTTATTATTTGTTAATGTAACAGCCCAAACTGTATTTAAAAGCAGTTTCAGTTAATATATTATAAGCCTATGGTACCTTTTTTGTTCTTCGTCATCTATCACAGCTGCTAACAGTAATAAATTGTCTTCATCTGAACTTGAACTTTCATAATACATATCCATGGTATAATAAAATTTAAAAAATAATTAGCAATTTTTTGTTTATGTACCTACTTACTTTAAATTATTAATATTAATAATAACTAAAATACGCATAGGTACACACGCATGGGTGTCACAATGTCGAATAATTCTCGGCGAAATGTTTCGCTCCTGTTAGGTTAGATGAAGCAGTATTGAATATCGATAAATACCACCGAAATTACCGCCACCGCTACCGATTCGGTTTGAGCGGACCTTTATGCGGTGCTCGTTTACTCTAATAAGGATACAAGCATATTGTTTTTCTGGATCTTTTTCCGAAATTAGTTTGAAAATCCGACCCTAGTGACATTTATGAACGGGAAATTCGAAAATATATGCGTTTCATGTATCTATAGTTTTATTTTTTTCAGTATTCGTAATTTTAAAACAAATATATAAAATATATATAAATTGTACACAATGTATAAAACCGTTAAGAGTCTCACTGAAACTCAAATAAAATGGTATTTGATATGCACGTCTTATAAATCCACACTTCTCAGAACACGTAAATACAGCATCATATTCATACACAATACACGAACTGTTTCCTATGAAATCATAAATTAAAAGCTTGAAAATGTTTCATAGTTATGAAATGTTTAAACCTAAACATTATAATAGGTAACGAATACATATTTATGTGTTGTAATTTCTTTTTTATTACAATACAACAATAATGAGATACCTACTCAAAAACTATTTGTCCGTATTATTTATAATAAATAAATAATATAATATCTATTACATAGATAAGATTACAATTTAAAAACAAACCCGAAGAAATATATTGGTTTTACAGTAGTATTGTGTATTCTCAAACTATGATCAGAGATTGAATGTATTGTATTGGTACTAAAGTGTAAGTCATAACTACAAAAAAATAATGAAAGAAACTTGAAATGTCGACCATTTATAAACAATATGTAGTTACATACCTACGAATTTATTTAAAAAATTGTTAATGTTACTTTAAAGCATTTTGAATAAAAAATGTAGTTCTGAAAATATTGAAAAATCTCATTTTTTATTTAAATTTTTCTTGTTGAATAACATTTCAAATTTCAAGTCTGGTTTTTAACTAGAGACTCACTATATGTTTTCAATGTTTGAAATTGCATAGGTGTTGTTATTTTATAAGGTTGTGTATTAGGCATTTAGGCCTTAACATTAACTAATTTTTAACATATTTTAAGTTAGATTTACGACACATTTTAGAAAAAACAATGATACATTATTTTCGTTATTATTTATTACTTTATAAATGTATAATATTTGTAATCTATACCTTATTTGAAAATAGGACATTGTATATAAGCTTACACTTGTACGGACTTATACTTATTTTTAAATTTTGGAAAAATGGATCATGAATTTCATAAAGATTATATTTTGTTCTGCTCCAAAAATCAACATTGTTTAAGACTGGAAAATTCGACCAATTATTCATTAGTTTCAAGTGCACTGATTTATTAATTGGTTTCAAATCATATCTGCATACAAGAAAACACTAGCTACTACGTGTGTCAAGTGCAGTACTTCTCGCAATAACGATTACGAAAATCCTATAGTACTACTACATACATTCGTGAACAACATATTTTCCAAGACAGGAGCAAAATATGGAGGAACTATGGGACTAAGCCTTCCTCTGTTGATATTTTAGCCCTCCTCCCCAAATTAAAAATATATATACCGAAATCTTAATTGCGTTGATTTTTGGGTATATGATAATTTTACTCTAATAGGTACACAAATATATATATATATATATATATATTTATAATATACAATTGTTAAACAAAATAATACTAGGAATATTTCAAACAATTCAGTAAAAATAGTTAAAAAAAAAAAAATATTGAATAGTTTAGTAATAACAAGAAAACCCCGAATGTTACGTTATAAATTTTATTAGGTATGTGTTCATATACTTACAAATTAGATCTGTGATCATATGATCATATATACACAAACTCATTTGGAACTGAAATTATTGTTGCCCATGGATATTTCAAATATATATCCAATTTATAATCATGAGAAAACTTCATCGCAATACTTCCCACGTTACAAAGTGTTTACTCTTTTTGTGAATAATTATGTGACCTAGTGTGTTATAGCGAACGGGGAATTTTTCAGGAAGCTTTAAACAATCATGAGATTGAAATCTGGTACGGTGGGACTCAAGCTTCCCCTCTGCAATATTACAGAACTGTTCGCGACGCCGAACTCCGATGAAAGTGCCTGTTACGACTTGACGGCGATCGAGTTGTCTCCACACATGCGTTCTGGCTCGTATTTATAATTTTGTCACCCTTGAGCATATGAAATAATATCGTCCCTTTTTTATGGGAGTGAAGTCCAATTTAAAAATAATAAAAATTATACAAATATTCCAGAGTAAAAACATACATGTATATAACAGATTTTAGAGAAAATCCCAAATAATCTAAAATAATTTATCTAACCTGAGAAATTATCCTACATAAAAATTTGTATAAATGTGATTGGTATTACATGAAAATAGAAATACTGTTTTCGCTGCGTAACATTTAATGAAATGATTTAAATTAATGCGCATCTATGTGCTGTTGTATACCAGCGTACACCAACAGGTATAAAAATAAACCTAGGCCAATAAAATCGTCCTACAATAAATCGGCTAATATGCATGCCATAAACAAAACAAAATCACAGCTTATTGCCCCAGAGTTGCGCTCAGGGGGGGGGGGGACAATTTCCCCCCTCCGAATACGGGCCTGTACGCGTTATATCTGCGGAATACGTCGAGTACGGTGTGGGTGATACCACGCATTCGAGTGTGTGTGTGTGTGTGTGTGTGTGTGTGTGTGTGTGTGTGTGTGTGTGTGTGTGTGTGTGTGTGTGTGTGTGTGTGTGTGTGTGTTTGTGTTTCTAACGTATATGAGACGTGATCGTTGCGTGCGTTTGGAAATCACACATATTCACCGTTTGTGCATTTGGCAAACACCGCTTGTGCGGTGAGGGGGGCCTTACGAGCGAAATTGACGCCGACAGACGACGGCCCCCGGGGTTGACGTGCGGGATCGCGACTGACGGTGATAATAATAATAATAATAATAATAATCGGAACCACTGTGGTCGCCGTTGTGGGAATACGGAAAGCGGCGGCCGTAGCTTGTGCTTCGACGACGGGCGGCGGTCCCTGCGCCCGCGCCGGTGAGACTCTAAGCGGCTACTACGACCGCGGACCCTGCACCGCGCCCGTCCGTCACGGCCGCGGACGACGGCGGCTGTGACGGGCGCTCCGCGGTGACGGGGCGCGCGGCCAATGAGAACGGTCGCGGCGCGGCGAGGGGGGCGCGACCAACCTGCTCGGGTCCTCCTACCGACCGAACTACCGTTTACCACGCGCGCGCGCGCGCTCGCTCACGTCAAAGCCGCCCGCCGCCGACGCAGTCGTCTTCTTCTCCCGGTCTTCAGTATTCGCACGGCGACGACGGCAACAACGACCACGACGACGACGACCGCCTTTTTCGTTTTTGTTTTCCACGACCTATGCACGCCTAACGCGTCGATCGCGACTTTCGGTCGACACGGGATCGGACGCCGACGCGCTTTTCACATCAATCGTGTCTCGATCCGTCGACCGGCTCGCGGTCCTCGTGAGATCCTCGAGATCGCGGTCGGTGTGAACAGATCCGTGTATCGCTCGCGAGTCGTGCAGCCGTACAGCGATGACGCGCTCCGCGCCGACCAACTGATCGAGGCATGTCTTACCTGTCGCCGAGGGACATTGGCGGTGGCGGCGGCGGCGGCGGCGGTCGCGTCGGCAGCGTGAGCATGTCGCCCGGTAGCTGCATGGACGCGCTCAGCGAGAGCTCGGCGTCGAGCGCGGCCGGCCCGGCGGCCCACGCGGGCGGCTCCGTCACCGTGTCCGACTTCTTGCAGACCAAGCGCAGCCTGTCGTTCTCCTCCGAACAGGTGTCGTGCATGTGCGAGGCCCTCCAACAGTCCGGCGACGTGGACAGGCTGGCCCGGTTCCTGTGGTACCTGCCGCCCAGCGAGCTGCTCCGGGGCCAAGAGACCGTGCTCCGGGCCCGGGCCCTGGTGGCTTTTCACAGGTAACTAAAGCCTCGGCGCGCCTTTTTCGGACGATAACACACATCGCTCTGTGCCTCCGTACTTCAATTATACCTCCGTGTCTATAACTCTAGCGCGCGAGACCTTTGGGTAATACGCTGTTTCGTCACGTGTGCGGCGGCGCTCAGAGTGTTTAATCGTTCTCGATGTGACGGAAACAATGACCTTTAGGCTTTATTCGTCCCGCTGTCGGAAACTACTGGTTTTCAGCCCGCCGCGCTTGGCAAAAGAGCGTATTATAGTATAATCACTGTCCAAAAGAGGGTCAATACACGTCATGTGTACATCAGTGATTCACTACTAGATAATTTTTTAGAAAACCGAATGATTTTAGCCATTTTAAGCAAAGCATTTATAAAATTAATTTTATCGTAAATTATACCTAGACATTTTACAAAACGCCTAAATTAGTTAAACTTATTGTCAGAGTGATTTTTTTTTTTTTGTATTTGAAGATCTCAGTGTTAAAACTTCTTTTTTTTTTAATTCATCGTACCGTTTGCCAGATAGCATGGTGTTATTTTTACCTATATTAGATTTTTTTAGTTCTAATTTATTATAAAAACGTTCCATTTCGGTAAAAAAAAAAATCAACTGGATACTAATACTCGGTAGTAATTATTTTTAACAAAGTTGTACACATGCAGTGATAAATCAGAACACAAGTTTAATAAAATCGGACAAGATAAAATTGGCTTACCATTAAGTTGTCAATATCAGTGGGATGTTTATAATTTGAACGATAAATAAATTGCCCAACTTTAATGAGGCATTTTATGTAATGTTTAGGAAATGTTTATATTATATACTTGGCCTGACTGTTTCAGTCATTTAAAAAAATGTCTAGGCATTATATACTATAATGCCTGAATTGTACATATTGCCGGTAAAATAATTATTATTATAATAATCGTTGTCTACGACGACTATACAATTGAAACCTATAATAAATAAATCGACTAGATATAACACCGACCACGCCAGATGTATGTCGCCAAATATTTTGAGTAGAATATTGACAAAAAATTACCTTTAACAGAATAGGTGTCATTAATTTAAAAAAAAATATTCCCGTAGATATAAACTGTTAACTTTTTTTTTGTAAAATTGATTTTCAATAAAATTATTACGCATATACACGATTTTAGTTATTTCTTACAACTTTTTCGTGTTACCATACAAAAGTGTAGTCAAAATCTTCGTGACATTTTTTACAGGAGGTCACGGTTTCAAAAAAGTGGAAAACCACTGATGCAAATGACGTACGTTTTATCTAATGGATAGGCGAGTTTCTCCTGTACTGTTCTTGCCGAGGTGATACCTATACCCGCAACAAGTTGGGTGGGTTTCTCTCGGGCTGTTCAATCAAACGATTTATTTGGTTTTTCTAAACGTCGACAGTGGCCAGAACAGTTCGTGGACCAGTGTCGAAAACGATCGATTTGTATACCGTGGTTATAACTGCGCGTACACTCTTGGTCGCGTCACATCTAAGCTCTTTGTACGCGTCACGTCGTGTCTACACATTTTACGTTTTTAAAGTTTTCGCGTCTGTCCATTATTTGATTAGTTTTTGCAGAACTTTACTATAAACTTTTTACATCAAACAAAATTTGAAAACCATTTAAATTTTCATCGTACATCCGTTTACGTTTATCCTAGTGATACGTGTTTAGTGCTGTATCATCAAGTACCAGGTACGTAACGGTGGCGTGCCTAAATATTTAGATAGTGGCCTCTCATCATAAAACGTTTGTTCCTCATCGTAACTCATCTTTCCTTAACAAAATTTTTCTTTTCACTGAATCAGTAAGTTTTCTTATGTAAGTTTTTGTTTTGTATATTTAAATATAATTTACTCAAAATATTATTATCTAAATTTAAATTATGTATTTACTATTTTATGAAAACATATTACATAATAACTAATGACGTTCAAGTTTAAATTGTGTGTTTACTATAGTCTGTAATTAATATACAAGCACAGACGAACTCTACGAATGAATTATAATATGTTTCAAAAAAAAATCTATATAGATACCTAACGCGTCAATTGTTATTCAAGTCCATATGGACACATATTAATTGGTACTTCAATAGTACATTTTAATTACTAAGTAAAGTAAATTAGTCCATTATATTTTACTTTTTTATTATTAAGTAAAAAATAGTAATTACTGATAATTCGTCCTTTGTTGTTTTCGCCACTGCATACCTATATTTATTGGACATATCCCTCAAATGCACTTGTATCGGTAAAACATATAGGTATAATATTACACCCTTTCCTATTGTATGAACACTCGGTAAATAGCCGTAAATCATTTGACACAAGACTTTTTCTAATTCTACCAGTATAATGATTTAATATAATTTTTTTTTTTTTATATATACGATGTTTGAACATTAATTTTAGTTCAGAAAAAAATACAAGAAAGTGTTAAAAGTGTAACTGTTAATACGTTGCAATAACTAACTCTGAATGATTACCTGAAGAACCTGTTCTTATACAAATTCAAAATGTTATCATAAAATTACTCATAATCTAAAAATTAACTAATGGATAATTTCCTATATGTACCAATGTTATAACTTATAACAGAAGCAGCGGTACGAACCCACTTATTTAATTAGATGAATTTTTCATATATGGCATAATATTATAGTGCCAATTAAATGAAAAAGCATCACTCTATAATATTAGATTATACGTTATTTATTCCAGTATTTATGTAAATTTTAAGTTTTTTGGAATGGATTTTTAGAAGATTTTTTAGAAAATAAGATTATTTCATAGGTTTTAACCGGTTATTTTTTTTACTACCTAATCATAAATTGCAGTAATCGAATTAAAAAAATAAATCATTTTAGTACTATTATATTAATAATCATACCATACCCGAAATCAATTATTTTACCTGTTTATGATATATGTACAATGCATGTATGTTATCATGTAAAAATTAAATTATTTACATTTGGTCGAATGTTTGTGATAAATTATAATACATAATGCATAGCATATAGTGCCATAATGTATAACTATTATACACAAGTTTAAGTTTTTGTAAATTGTATTTTATTATTTTCATTTGAACACAGTGTCAAGCCTTGGTACTATTAAAACGTATCACTTTTATTTCTTTTTTTCACAAACGTGTGGTACTCAAACTAATTTTCTGGTAATAAAACGATATTATGTTGGGTTTTTTTTTACATAGGCTCTTAAAATGACCAAGACCCTCTTTTGTGGAAATAATAATTCAAAAATCATTAATGACACTCTCAACAGTATACATGTTTTAACCGTTTAAAAGTATTATGCATAAATTATATTAAACATATGTCCAATTTTAAAATTTGAAATTTTGAAAATACATTCGAAGTATACTATAATGTTAATTGTTTAAATAACAATAAGAAAGATTATAGAGTTGTAGTATGGTTAAAAAAACAAAAATTTTAGTACATACTTTTTTTTAAGAGTTTTAGACTCACCATAATATGATATACCAACATAAATAGGTATATCATATTATGGGAATAAAATCGTATGACAAATTTCAATGTTAATTAATTAAATTAATTTTAGAACGATATTTTTATAAATTTCGAGTAAAACTCAGAAGCTATTGCTTAAAAAATATCATTTTTTTTTTTTTTTTTTTTTAATAAATAAATAGGTAGCGAGTAATATATGTGTCAATTTATAATATGTGACATTGTGACATATTATTGAAAATGAATTACAGATATTAATTAAGATGAGATCAATTCATATTTTTAAATGTCAAAAACTTACTTGAAAAACTAATCAAAAAAATTATACGTAATTTTTATTTTAATAACATACTGACCACTTAGACGTAAAGGTAGGTACTTTAAACAAGACACTAGGGCCTAATAATTAGGTTATACTCGTATGATAATGATATCTAAGTGGGTATTATTGCTAATTGCAATCACCAATCATAATGATTTTATTAAAAGCTGTCAAAAAAATTCTGTACAAATATTTGCATTTCTTGTTTCTTATTCAATTGTGATCGTAAAACTAATTTTAGTTCAAATGAACGAAATATTAGTTCAAATATATTCAAATACTTTAAAATTAATTGTATAGTCATAATTTTTCGAAATGTTTCTTTGTATATTAAAAAGTAACATTAACTTAGTTAAAATAAAATAAACTTTTTCTATAACACCGAATACAAGTAAGCATTTATTGATAACAATTTTGTAAATGTTAAAATATTTCACTCTTAAATAATTTTGAAATACATTTTGTTTACCCTAATAATAATGTTAACACATAACAACTTAGTATTTTAATATCTAAAAGATCGTGGATTTTACTGCGAATTTCACTTTTTTTTCTGTTAACTGTAAAATGTATAATGGAATATTTATTTCTAATTTTCATTCATAATATATCTGTAAAAAACACTCTGGGTAAAAACAAAAAAAAAAACAAATTAATTTTCTATATATGTATTGCTTCAATTTAGCTTGAAGTCTTAAATGATGTTTTAAAATGTTCAGCTGTCACTGATCACTGTGTAAATTCTCGGGTGCAGATTTATTGAAACATACTCAAAAAATGAAAGACAACAGTCCTACTATCTTCCGTCGTTATTGTAATGACTTATCCACTCAACATGTAAACAAATGGCAGGTGTTTTTGAAAACAAAATGTTGATACACGTACGGTGCACTGCTTACCGATTGTTATCGTAGATTTCTGCGTAAAACATAAAACAAAAAATTTCCGTAAATTCGTATAAAAATTATAGTTTTGTGTATTAAGAAACTATGGCTGTATCAAAGAGTGCAAAATCGTATCGTTTAAAATATGGTGTAATGAATGTATACACAATTGTTTCATGGAGTTGAGCCGCAAGTCACTCAATTAATTGAATTTTGAACGAAGTTGTTCATTGAATGTACATTATCTTTTGAAGAATAAAAAATTTTTACTGATTACAAGCTACTTCTAAAATTGTAAATCTAGTAAAAAGATACAAACTTGGTACTTATTGGGCAATTAAGTTGCGTGAATATATTAATTAATTACGAGTTACATAAACAATATATTGATACTACCTAATATGCATTTATCTACTTTTTATCATTCATTACTGACAATGAAATATTCTTGTTCAATTCATTTTTCATTTAAAAATAATATTATTAAAATTTAAATCAAAAAAAAAAAAATTAAAAAAAACTTTTACTGAAATAATGTACATAACAATTAATAAGTACTCTCATATGTAATACTCAATAATTATCCAATATTTCAAACACTATTTTATAAAAATTTAATTTTTTAATAAAATGTATGTATTTTATATTATTAAATTAATTACCATAAATATATAAATAATTATTACATCATTATTATTGTAATTCATATAGTTATGTATTTATAATTACGTACTAGATAATAGTTAGAATAAACCTAATACAATATTATTTATCCTTTGTTTCTCTTGAGGAAAAAAAGAATTAAATTCATTGTTTAATTACAATTAAAGATCTGTAAAGAAATATGTAATTTTCAACATTATTTGATTTTTGTTTTAAAATTATTTATACTGTTATAAGCTGTATACTTAAATCTCTAATTCCGAATCTCTAATACATGTATACTTTTTAACTGCCCGGTCGCAGTCCTCACATTACATTACACAAATTAAATTATACTTCAGCTCATCACAATAACATATTTAAAGATATAACTATGCACGTCATTTATTTATTTTAATTCTCATTTTAGAGCGAGTGTATTTTACAAGAACACATCAGGATGTATTATTGTTTACTCAATGACAAACTTTTAATATTAAACGTGTGATTTTTTTTTTTCTTATAACGGAAACATCGAATGCATTCACACACATACAAATATATGTAGGTATATAATATATATATATATATATATATATATATATATATATATATATATATATATATATATATATATATATATATATATATATATCCTGACGGACGTAGCATTTTTATTTTTTTTTTTAACTCCAATTCTCACGTTTTTTAAATTTTTGCTGAAGTAAATGTTTTGGTCGATAAGCAGTATTAGGCCACCTTTTATGCATGAACGGGGAAAAAAATGAAAAAACTCAAGACATACCTACCACTAAATTACGCGTAATTCGCGAAATTTCACAAACTAATTGTCAAGCAAACAATTTGATGCGTTCTGAAAAAAAAAAAATGAAAAAAAAAACAATCGTAACCACCGGAACTGCATTAATGTTTTGTACATACATATTTCATTATGGTTATAAAATGAACTATGTTAATTCCTCGACAGCGCACACAACGAACAAAATACCGGATAAAGTGAGATGAAATGAGGATAATATAAAGATTGAGACAACCGTATGAGATCCGTGAACGAATTCAGAAGGGTGTAAAAAATAAAAGAAAAGAAGGAGCGATTGGGATATTATAATAGAAAACCTGAATTGAGATGTATGTTACTGTTCGGTAAAGGGTGACCCCGTGTTACAGGGCCAGTTCGAATGGAATGTATATGATGTGTACTAGGAAAACAAATTGTAAGGATAAAAAAAATACTGGTTTTTGAAATCTTGTGTGGCATAATAATAATTTGGCGTTAAACGAGTTGTTCGAGTGTGGTCAGTTATTCTTATTAGCCGAGCTTATATATATATGTAGTATAGAGAAGGAATTATACCATGTATACATATATTATAATATATAAGTATAGATTTTTTTAACTACCGATATGAATCGTAGAATTATGTTTTAATACTTTGGTTATATTTTGTTCTTACATTATTCAAAATTGTGGGTACGGAACTTATAGCATTTATATGTCTTTATATTATGTTTGAAATATAAATCGGTTTGATTAAGCTGAGAATTCAAATTCAAAATTTGAATAAACATATTTTTATATATCTCGCATATTTTTCTCCAAGTTGTTTTCAATTTTTGTGCAGACTTCTTTGAAATAATTTAACATTTTAGAACTGAATAAATAATCGTATTAAATAAATATTTAAGCTTTTCTATACAAGAATTTATTTATGTGTAATTTGATTCATATGTACTTGGTAGGTGTAGGTATGAGCACATAGAAAATAATCATTAGGTTTTTTGAGTTTTTAGCATACATTTTGATGTTTTCAAGTGTATGTTTTTCCTTTTTCATACTTTGATGGACTGTAAAAGCATATAATAACGCTTATAATGTTTTGAAGTGCTATGAATTCCAAACCAAACAGTACATTAATTAAATTTTGCTTTCAATTTTGATAACACTAATCAATTTGGCTGACCATATTTTAATTGTATTCAGAAAAATATCAGCTTTAGAGAATATATATATACTTAATAAAATAAATGATTATATGATTAGTTTTGATAAGATGCACATTGTTCTAGAACGTTCATACAAATATAAACATTTTAATTAACTTAATTTACAATATGACTTGTAGATAGGTACACCGCTGCAGTCTAAAAAAAATATCCTAAAAAATAATGGATAGTTACTACGTGACTTAACTATCCAAATAAAATGTGTAAACAACAGTTTACATGGATAAAAAAATTAATGAGAAAAACGTGTTGAATTTGTCGAAAAAAATTAAAAACTTAAGTATAGGTATAATAATGTTTTATATTATTATATAAATTTAAATGAAATAAACACGTAGGTATATATTATATTGACATTAAAAGTAGACCACTCAGCATAATATAGCATAATATATTAGACAGATTATAATTCAATACCATATTACGTCATTTTGTATTTTATATTATATAACAGACAAGAACATTTTAAAAATTATTTCACGAGTACATTTGAAAATTACCGTCAAACGCTGTTGTTGTTCGTAGAGCATATAAAGCTCGTGTATTGTTTGTGAAATATTAATTAACATAATAAGAAATGTTATACTCGAATAAAAATAAAATAAACAATAATATTAATATACAAATATGTATCGGGAACGAAAATTAATATCATCGTAATAGACATTCAAAATGAAACGCATTTATGTGTTCCAATGTTTCACAAACGCGATAAAACAAAGTGAAATAATATTTTTGACAGCGGTTCAAACGTGTTTATTGCAAATATTACTATGCACTATAACGTATTCACCCGTGATGCTGTGTAGACAAATATTCGGAATATATCTCTACATAGTCGAATTCGAATCATCAGATATGTGTGGCTATTCGAAATGTTTATCGCGCGAAAAAAAAAACAAAAATCGATTTTATTTCGTAATTAATAACTGGTATGACTATTGACCACTGTACTCATACTCGTAACATTAATATTATATCGCGTAATCGCAGGATTGTAGTCGTATTTTTTATGTTCATAAAAATATTACAAATAACCATTCATATAAAATCGATGAAATGTTCTATGTAAGGTTGTAAAATGTCATGAAATTTATTTTCATGAAAATTTCATGAAATATATAATTTGAGTGAAAAATAAAAAATAAAAAATGTTTGTTTCATTTCAGTAAAAAATATAATGCTATATGTTTTATTTATTATGGAATACTATTTGTATTATTAATTGTACTAAATAGAAATAAAAACTAATTTACATAAATTAACAATTAACACCATAATAGTTTATAGTTATAATTTATAAATATTGATTTAAGAGGTAACAGACCAATAGTCATTGAAACACCTGAAGAAATTTTTACAAAATATAGATGAATTTATAAATAAGTGGCGAGTAGTTCCATTACTCAACAGCTATCACATTATTGCAGAAGTTTCTCATCAAAAAATTAATATATTGGTACTTAGTGAGTTTAAAAGTTAAGCACATATTTATAGAATTTATTGTAAATATGGTGAAACACGCAAAATTATACCAGCATCTGGAAATGTTAAATGCTTAAAAATAAAATGACTGAATTCATATTATATAGATATATTATTCGAAGACTAATAAAATGTAAATAAATAACATACGATTAGAACTATTACTTATTAGAAGAATATTATCATAAAATTACCTATTTATAGGCATCTGATGGACTATACCACGTTAAATAGGAAACTCCAAACATTGTACCAAAACGATATCATACAATATTAACTAATTAAATGAAATTTAACAGTCACTATTTCAAACGTAAAAAAAATATATATTTTTTCAATATTTCATAAAGCGGGAAATTTTCAATAATGAAATATTTCATGTGAAATATTTCAAATTTACAACCCTAGTTCTATGGATTTAAACAATGATCCTGATCAATGATTTAAGATTGAAAAAAAATAATATTATATTATAATTACAAACGTTGGTAAGATTATGGTTTTGGGTGTTCACTTTCATCACTTTGATTATTGAACAAGATATTGGCGATGCGTGTACCTACAGCATTTTGGGAAGACCAATATTGTCCAATATGGTGTACGTTAGTTTTCTATAAAATTATTTGTAATCAGAAAACAAATGATGAATCATTACATTTCAAAAACGAATCTGAGCGGACGATTCGATGGATAATTTTATTATTATAGTTGAGATTTTTTTTTTTTTTTTTATTCAGAACTCAAAACCCACTGATCAAATTTTTGCGTCCATAATCTATGTTAGTTTTGACTTTTCAACATAAATAATCAATGTCGATTTCATTATTCGTGAAAATTATCAATTTCACCGTACCTCGAAATTTAAAGCGCTTACAGAACGGAATTCGACCGAGTCGATTTTATCACGGAATCGTAAAATCGAATGCGCGTTGATGATACCCTGCAGGTCTGCGAAAAACGTTCGTGTCGGACGAACTGGGAATTTCACGAAATCCCATGGTGGTTTTAGCCCGGACGGGTCGTCGCGGTTCTTACTTTTTTTTTTTTTTTTTTTTTTT